>JAXQQM020066318.1:0-64943 GCA_034641835.2 Pinus albicaulis
TTGGTAGTACTCATTGACTTTGTCACCATAGTTGAATACAACATTTCAGAGCTATGTCTATGAAATTTAATTTGGTCTAGCTCATGAATATTTTAAGTGTCTACTTCAAACTCCATCTTTTTATAATTTGCCACTGTCTTTGGTGCTGAAGTAGTTGGTTGCAAAAATGACATAATCATTTTGTTTGTAGAATAATCAAAGGTTGTCAGTAGCCTATTTTGATTCCCAAGTTTTTTCTTGAGGAATTGAGAATATATCTCTGATTTAATTTCCTCATTATTCTGCTTTATCTGCTTATATTTTTCCTTGATATCTAAGTATTTTTCCTCAGCTATCTGTGAGGAAGAGGCCTCCATATTCTGTGGATTTTCAATCATTTAAGTATCATTTTTACCTGTTTTTTTCTCTTTTTCAATCTCTGCAAGAGTTTCATTGATTATCACTGTAGCTTCATTATTATTTACCTCTGGCTCATTTGTATCTTCAATGTCTATTATCATTTCTTTCCCAATTGAACTGAATTTAAGCCTTTTATTATAAATGAGTTTGAATTTTGTTTTTGTAGTGCTTTTTGTTGTGTATGCTCCTTCTTCTCTGCTTCTTTTGGCTGAAATCTCTAGCTGCTTTACAACTTCAAGGGCTTGTGTTATAACCATTTTTCCTGATGTCTCTGTATTAGTAACTGTGTCTATGAGTGTGTTCTCTACCCATTCTTCTTGATTGGCAAACTTCTCAATCTCTAGCTTGGGCTCATGTATGAAGGGTGTTAGTTTACATTTTACCCTTAAATTGCTCAGGATCCCTTGAGGATCATAGTTCCATGGAAAAATTTGTAAAAATTTGAACTCTACTAGTCTCTTTGAGATTTATTTTTCTACCTCTCTGTTATTTATGATGAAAGGACCAACCTGATTCTTCAGCTTGAATTAAGACTTTTTCCTTGCAGCTAAGAAGTTGATAGAGTCAGAATTGAAAATCTGTCTTAAATATTCCAATGAAAAAATTCTCATATTCATGTATTTTGGCAACTTATAAGGTAATAAGTTGGATCCAAAAATTATTATCTCTATATGATTTTCATAAAGAAACCAGTCTCCCATTTTATTTTGTTATTATAGTTGCAAGATTCTTTTCATCTCTTCGTTGATTCTGGGCTGCTCTGCTTTGTACAAAATGTTCATTGCTGGATGCAGAAAGAGGTCTAAAAATTTTGTGTAGGTGAACTCACTACCCTCTTTCCTGAGCAAGAAAGTCTAGAATATAATGGACAAAGGCTTTCCCTCTAAGTCCATCTTTTGCAATGCAATTGGAAAATTATCAGCTTTGAAGAATAAAAATAAGTGAAACAAGTAGGAAGAGTATCTGAAAAACCCTTCAATGGGTAGTTTGGTCAGCTGATGATCAATATTGTCTGCTATGAATTTGGCATAATCAAAAATGATTGTTGGAGGTTGGCCTAGAGATAAGGTGGATAGAAAGCCAAGAATGGATTCATCAGTGAATCCATATGTAAAGTATCCCAGTATAAAAGATAGTATTGAAATAATATTCCTAGACCCTTCAGGAAATTTGGCAGTGGAATAAGGAGGGTTTAACTTAGGAATTTCAACATGGGAAGGAAAAAAGTTTTGAAATATCATAAACTTCTTTGGGAAATGCAGGCCTAAATAAAACTGAGTCAAAGCTTCTATAGATAAGGGGACTGATTGAGGATTAGACTGTAATTGCAGCATTTGATTTATTGACTCTGCTGTAATGGTAAAAAGGATTTCTCTGTCTGTATTAACAATGGCCCTTTGGTTTGGTTCATAATGCTTTTGACATAATCTAACAAGGTCTTGTCTAGGGTGGGTCAATGGAACTACATATTTGGGCAAATGAGTCTCCCAAATAGGAATTTCATCCTTGTCCAAGTATTTATCATAGCACCAATTATATATTTCTAAAAGGTTGAATTCTACAACATGATCAACAATCTTATAGTCCATATCAGTCAATGGAAGGGTTTCTTCAGCAGCTATATGTGGCTGGAGGGGATGTACTGATACAGTGGATTTAGCATTGAGGGCTGGAGTAGATTTAACAGCTTTACATGTTACAGATTTAGGAGGTTTGGATCCTCCAGGCTTGGTTGGTTTAGACCCTCCAGGTTTATCTGTGATCTGCTTTTTGGTCATTTTAGAATAACTACTGCAAGCTTAAACTATTTGCAGGAGTTGATTTTCTTTGTCAGAGGATATAAACTGGGATAAGACAGAAAACGAGGGTTTCCTGAATAGATTGACTGAAAAAAGGGGTTTTTAGGATATCTGTAGGCTTTAAAACCTTTTATGTATTTGAAATTGATCTTTAGAGGTCACAAATTGAAGAAATTGACTTAAAAAGTGGTTTTTTTGGACTCGAAATTTTCTGGGAAATATTGGCCAGGGTTTGACCTCTTTTTGGGTGTTTTTGGGCAATTTCTTTCGATAAAATCCTTAATTACAGGTCTAGTTTAATTATTCATGGTATAAACTTGAAATTGCAGGTTTTAACTGTCGAGAAATACCTTTAAACGCATGTATTTGGTTGCTTGAAGGATTCTTGAGGATATTGTGGTTGAATCTAAAGTTTGGTCTGGATTACTGGATCAGGAAACCGCTCTTGGTCAATCTTTAATGGTCGAATTCGTAAATTTTGGGTATAAGCTAACAAATTGGGGCAAAAAGTTCTTACACAGTCTATCAGAGCTTTTATAGTTTGAATGTGCAAATAAACATCAAAGTGTTATATCAAAGGTTTTAACTTTGATATTTAATTATCATAAATGCATTAAATGCAGGTCTTATCAAATGGCGAGAGTGGTTTTTAGTTTGAAATGTGAAACCCAGCAATGGTTTTCACGTTGAGCTCAAGAGGTAAGCTATTTTTATTGAAACAAACGTGATCCTATGAGAGGATGCCACGTCGCAAGAGGAGGAATTGATAAAACAGCCCATTTCGCGTCCATTTGGGCTTTAGGTGGATGATCAATTTGTGAGCACGATATCATTTAAGAGCCGTCAGATTTGGAGTATGAGAGCGAACGGTTGGGATCTCTTTTGGAAGGTGCGGAAAAAATATGGTGGGACCGTGGTTTCTATATATGCGCAGATGGGTAAAAAACATTTATATAAGGTTTAACTTATATATTTTTTAATGAATATGGATGTGGGGTTTATCAAAGGTTTCATATATGCAAAGTCGAGATTTATACATATGGTTTAAAAGGGTTAAATAATGGTACTTATATATATATAAAAGAGTTTTATATACAAGGGTAGAGGCGGATGAGGTGGGGTTGTATGTTTAACTATGGTTTGGCCTATGTAAAGCTTGGGGCTTTTACATAGCGAGGATAAGACATAAAGGAAAATTTTAATTTCAAATGAAAATAAACCTTAGTATTAATTGCGATAGCACCTCTAGTTAAAAGTTGATGTGAGGAAAAAGGTTAGCAAGTGTATTTCAAAGGCATGGGGGTTGAACCTTTATAAAAGACTTAATCTGTTTTTAACACGTAGGATAAAAATGTGGTGAGTGGGGCGATATTTATGCGTTTTCCAAATACATAGGATATGCGTCGAAAGACATATTTTGATTATTTATTTTATTATATAGTTTTTAGACTTGCTGAAGGGTCTAATAACCATAGGGGGTGGGGTATTTAATTATAGTTAGTTTTATACCAAAGGGAGTATTATTTGAGTTTTTAATTTAACATGTGGATAATATCTTTGGTCTAAAAACTTTATAATAGTGGGTTTTTGGGGCTATTTAGATATAAAGGGATTTCTATAGGTAGGATAAGGTATTTTTAGGGAATTAATAACATAAGTTAAAAGTTAATTTGACAAGGGGAGATGGAATACACAAAAATACACTAAATGGCCAAGTAGAGTGAATAAATAAAAGCAAAGCTTATTATTTCATGATTTCACTATTTTACTTAAGATAGAGTGTTTTTTGAGGGTTTTTGTATTATTTATGAATGAAGGAAGTTAATTATAATGAATGAAGGAAGTTAATTATATGGGATTTTAGGTTTCATTAAGTAAGAAGGATTATTTACTTATGAAGATGAATTAAATGTATGAATGAGGGATAAATAATGGTAAATGGGATTTTTCATAAGAATTCAACATTTTCCACTATCCAGTCATCAAGCCTTGGGTCCGGTCCCAACAGAAGTCAGAGAAATGCTCTGAGCCTCTTTGACTGGAATTATAGAATACTGAATACCTAAAAGGGAAGGGAAATTAGTGATTTTTCTCCGGTGATGAATATTACATGCTTTTTCCCACCTCTTTCTACCTACCCAACATTACTCTAACAATTTTTCTTCCTTTTACCAGATGCATTTAAGCTTGCTACCTTGAAACATTTTATTCTTTTGAAAGCATAAAACTATCTAATTCTACCTTATTTCATCTGAGGGCTTAGATTAAACTGATGAGCTCCTCATTATTCTCTACCTATCAACTGATTAGTCTGGATTAAACTGTCTGAAAAAACGTTATTCACTATCTAAAACATGGAAATTGAAAACATGACAAGTCAAGTTGAAACAGTTTAACTCATCATGGATTATGGCATTTATTGACACTCTACCATAATCATTTGCAAAAAGTAAAAAGTAGTGGCATTTGGACTTGCACACTTTCATATTTTATTTTCATCTTTTTCTTTTGGGGTCTATATTTTTTAAGTCCTTTGATCTTTCTTTTAGGACTTTTTTACCCTCTTTTGGATTGTTTTTTTATTTTTTTATTTTTTTCAAAATATGGGAAAACAACTTGCAGAAAGCAAGGTATGTAAATATTTTACAATACTATCATAAGTCAATTCAAAATTATGAATCCTATATTTATAGGACCCTAACACAACCAAAAAAAACCCTCCAACTACTGGTCCTTTCGGCAGTGATCTTCTTGCGCAGACCACAGTCTTACCTGAAGTAATATGGGGGGGTGTTAGAACCATTTTTCCACACCCTGAGGGAGTGTATGATATGGATCTTATCCCTTCTTAATAGATCTAATGATTACTGCCCTACGCAATGACTTCCTTAACCCAATTCAAATCTAACACAAGAAACTGTAATTTTTTGTAGATGTTCTATGCTTGATGCAACTTTACTTTTATCCCCAATATCAAACAGCAATCACATAAACAAGAACGTAAAATTATGATAGAACATACCAGTAGATCGACAGAAGACAAGCCATAAATATATATGTGTGTAGATGTGTTACGGCAGTCAACAGGATGCTTCAACCAATAAATTCCCAATACATTCAGCCAACCAGAAGGTCACACAAGCCTCTTAGACAGCAATATCATTCAACCCAAAGTCAACAAAATTCAATACTATCATAATCAATGGTCAATGCAAAACAGCAGCAAAAAAAAGTCAACGCATCCCTGTCAAAGTCAACAGTCAACCTCAATTTTTGTGCCAATAAATGTGTACTGCAAAAAAAAAAAAATCTTACCAAGATTGGGGTCAGTTTTACCATGTGTTGACCAAACTCAACGTTGGTCAACTCTGCGCTGAAAACCCTAGGTCAAAAACAGAAATTCTCCTTGCTGCAATTTTCCCACGTGTGGAGAAGAAGAGACTCCAAGTGATGATCGAACCAATCAGATGAGGAGAGAGAATGTGTGATGGATGAATGAATGAAATGACCTCCAACGTTGACCTATATATATCCATTAGTGAGGGTGTGTGACACAACTACTGGAGCTTCAAGCCTACATTTCATTTATGGCCGACCTACACATATTTTGAATAAATTCAAAATAAATGTTCTACTCATCAGATCAAGATGATATTTATATCGATATTTCACCTCTTTGAAAGAGGAATCCAATAAAAATATTGGCATCTTAATATAAGCATCACAACATGGATTTTGGACCTATTTGTCCAAAATTAACACTCCCTCTCAACTAGGGATAACTCGATCCACCTGTGTCATCCAAACATTGTGCGTCATCCCACCATAACTTGATTTGATGGCTTCTTTATTTCATAAAAAAAGTGGTTCAGTCACAAAGACATCATTCTCGTCTAAAAATTTTAGCCCAGAGGTCCAAAACCTCTATAGGACTCAAAAGAGTCTCATACCAACTCGAAGTTGGTTTACCTAACCCGAAGTCAGTTGGAGGTCTGAAACCTCACTAGACTTGATCCCAAATCAAGTGGTTGGACTATTTTCATCCAAGACATATAGACTATGGAAATCTCTGATGCGTCCATCGGACTTTGCTACTGGTCTTTAGCTTTTCCCACCTCACTAGCCAAATGAGAGGTACTTCCCATGAGCCCGAGAGTCAATGGGTAGGATGCATATGGGGCACAAATCATGAGAGATAAACCAACTCAACATCATAATAGTGGGGTAGAAGCACCACAAGGTTCAGCAATCCTAGCCCCATGAGTGCTTATAGCTCCAAGAAGTTATCCCCAAAGCCCCCCAGAGATCCCAGAGCTCATCGTCCAACAGGACCCTCAGCATAGGGTCATTCCACGATACCAATATTCTCACGGAAGGTTAGGAACTTTTTGTATTTTACAACAACCCTCCCCATTTTCCAATTTTAGAATAAATTCCATTTAGAAATAGGTCCCCTTTTTATCTTTCTTTCTAGATAGAAATAAAAGATTCATTGATAAAAGGATACATTGCATATTTTTATTCACAAAGTGTACAAACCTTTAAAAAACTTTCCGATCCGATGAGAAACAAAGCATTTAATCATATAAAAATATTATATAAAGGCTTTATATTTAACAATATTCGATATATACAGTAATCGCAAATTGAAAAATCAGAGAATTATTTAAAGTTTGTTTTCGCTTTGTAAAATTCCGATGCGATCGCACTCAATCGCAATCGCATTTCGGATAAACTTTAAAATGTTATGTTTCTTTTGCATACTCCCGATGCGATGCGATTTATCGCAATCAAATTTTGGAAGAATTAAAACATTATATTCATTTGGTTAAAAAACTCCGACACCGCAGACCCCACCTCATTGCAATCGCATTATCGGAGAAACTATTTAACGATTCATTCCATTTGAAAATCCCTGATGCGCTCTTCGCAATCGGAATTTGGCATAAGTCTTATTTCATTTTCCTTTTAAACGAATCGCGATGCGAATACAATTTAAATATTCATATATTATTATTCATCGCGTTCCAAAGATTTAAAAGGTAATATATTTACACTTATTTCGAAATATGCCAATCTCTGATTGTACGTTGACATTAATTCACAAATCAAACAAATAAAAACGATTTGTTTTTTTATTGAATGCATGAGTGTGACTCCCTAGAGGGCATTTAAGTTTTAAACCACGGATATAATAAATGCAAATTAGCGAATAATCCTTTTGTATAGCTATTTTCATTATTGTGTTCTCACCTTGGCTGAAAGCTTTTCTTTGTTGCAGAACAATAGAACATCCAATTTTTCCATTCGCAGAACAAGAGAAACATTGCCCGGAACTGAAATGTCGAAGAGATTCAGTAAATCGAAAGCCACCATTGCTGCAAAAGCTCTTGTGTTCACTATGCCGCCTAAAGAGAAACCAACAAAGCTTAAGCTAGTTATAGATACCTCATGCCAGGGACTTGGTAAAATGACATGGGAAAATGTATACAACTTACTTGAAAAGGAAAACCCTAAAGTTTTTGAAGCTAAGGCCACAGTTCCTGATGAAGTCGACTCAGACTTTGATTCTAAAAATATTCTTGGTGCATTAGCAAACTCATTTCTACACCGAGTTGCAGCTTGGGCAAACATTTTCCCATATTATGATGTTATTAGTTGGGTAATTGATAATGTGGCTATCAAAGGCAGAACCTTTGTTTTTGCATCTGGAACAATATTTGGGTCATTCAAACCAGAAGACATCAAAGCGATGTACCACCTTCCAGACCCACAGAAGATTTATAACAAATATTTCATCAAGGAATTTGTTGCGAATCATGAAAATCAATCGGAACCAATTAGAGACTGGAGAAGGGCTCCTGAAAAACACAGACACGAGGCATCAGGTATGTACTCTGTGGAGTCTCTTTTGCCTCCATATTGTTATGTCACAGTAATGATGTGTAGATTGTTTGGAAATGATAACTTGGCTAGGTTTTCCATTCAAATGGTGCCATTAATTAATTCTGTTGTTAGTTCTGAGATAATGGATTGGGCTATCATTCTTTCTGATAAGATAGCCAATAGAATTCTTGAGTATAGGAAAGACAAAAATTCAGCAAATTCCACTCCTTTTTATTTTTGTGCTTATATCCTAGATGCCCTTTGTTTCAATTTGGAATTCTCCTTATTAGGATGGAAGTGGACTGCTAAAGAACCTGTTCCAGTTCATATATATCACAAGTTCTTATGGAAGGGTCATTTCAAAATTCATGTTTACAGAGTCTGTCATGGTTTTCTTATTTCGATTTACCAAATCATTTTGGGCCGATTCCCTCCTAGACTTTCCGACAAAGATAGATTTGATTTGTCCTCAATTGGAGATTGGTTCGGAGAGGAAAAGTTCACATATATCAGATTTTTTAGAAGTATTGTAGAACCACACATCCATCCTTTGTATGTTCCAGACAAACTGTTAGCATAGGAAATTTCTTATCAGCTGACAGTAGAAGGCATGTCTAGAACTTTGAAGAACAGCAAGAAGCTTATGTGGCCTACTTTTCCTTTTAAATGTAGTGAATATACTCTCAGTAATTTTTTCCATGCTGAAAAAGAAGTTGTTAAGTTAACCGCTATCAAGCTTTCAACAATCCAAGGGAGGAAATATGATCCTAGGAAGGTGGCATATGATTTTACTACTTCTGTTTCAATTGCTCAGTTCGAACATGAACTAGATATGTTTGATGATTTATTTGTTTCTGTAGATAAAATGTCCCAAGTTTTTTATTTGGCCAAGTCCAAACTTCAGGCCGAAGAAATGAATAAATTTTTGTTATTTAGAAGCCATAGATTACTCAAAGTTCCTCTGGATCAGTTGAGATTTTCTACACAGGGATATGAATCACAACAGAAGGAAACAGGAAGTACATATGGCAAAGAAGTAACAGGAACTAATCCTGTTTTACAAAAGAAAGATATTAGCAGCAAAGTTAATACTGAAAAGACAGAAATAGCTGCTAAGATTGATGTACAGCAGTCTTCAGCCCAAGCAAGAAAATAAAGCACAGGTACTGATGCCAATATGCATACTGAAAAGGGAGACACAGACAGTAATAATACTGAACAGGTACCAAAAAGTGATATAAACAATAGTTTAAATTCTCAACTTGGAGGAGAACAAGCTACTAAACTTATTGTTACTCCTCATTTTCTGAGCCAATATGAACAATTTTCCCAGCAAATAGGACAACAAAACACTCCCCAAGTTGATGATCTAAAAGACCAAGATATAGAAATCATCCTTGAAAATCCCATAGGTGAGATCATGTTGAATATAGAAGAAATCCCTCCTCTGGATATATTTTACAGTCCTAAACACAGGGTTGTTGTGAGAAAATAGAGGAAAAGGAGGAGAACTGATCAAGATGCACTTTTGACATCACAGGTGGAATTCTTGAATATTGTTGATAAGAATGCTGAGGTGAATCCATCTGAGGATCTCACCAAATTATCCCAGTATGCAGGTGCCTATAGTGCTGCTACTATAGACAAAGCCTCTGAAGTAACACAGTTAATGAAGCAAAAATATGTGTAAACAACCATGTTAGAAGAACAGGTTGCAGAAAACCAACAAAAGATCATTCAGTTAGAACAACGATTACAGGATGAAGAGCTCAAATCTAAACAATTAGAACGGCAACTGGCTGTTGAAAAAGAGAAGATTGATCAGCAGACCCTAGAAAATCAACAACAGCTAAATCAAGAAATAGCAAAATTACAGGCTCTTCTACAAAATGAGCAGACTTTGAAGATTGAGCAAGAGAAGATGTTTAAATCTAAATTAGACAAGTTTAAGAATTATCCCAGTTTGGATCAATTCAAAAATGAATGCCCGGAGACAAACAAGTTATTGTCTCAACAATTAAATGAATTTTGTCTAAAAGTTGAAGAAGCAGAATCCCTATGTGAATTAACATCTTCCTTGGTAGATGAAGGAGTCACTCTTAAAATTGAGTTTGATAAAGCTGAAGAAAAAATCTTTGAATTTCTTTTATGGCAAGAATCAGAATCAGGGAGAAAAGAAAATCTTCCCAAAATTATGGAGAGACATAAAGAAATTGTTTTTGCAAAATGGGAACAACGTTTGATCAAAGCAGAAAGAGCCACATCCAGAGCTAAAGGCATAATGAACAATGTAACACAACTGGTGAATGATAACTTATATGCAATCAATTTAATTGCAGATTGTACTCCCGGCCAATTACCTAAGGTAAAAGAAACTGATCACAGATGGAAACAAGAGATAATTAATAAAAATCAGCAAATTGGCTAATTACAAGGAATATCATGGGATGCAATGTGGACTTATCTTATCAAGCCACATAGTCAACAAACAACAATAAAATTTCTTTCAAATGCCATCAATTGTATCATTCCCGAATTCTCTGATGCCACATATACAGGGCAGTTGCATTGAAAGCTTAGTCATCCTGAGGAAGTGAAGGAAATGCTCAAAATCTGCCACCTGGGCACATCAAACACAACAGATAATCAATGAATCGGTTTATCTCAAGATCGCATTTATGTTCTAGATATTTTTAATCTAGATAGATTGTAGGAATAGTTTTAGTTATTTTTTGTTAAGTACATATTTAAACCCCTTTCATGCATTTAGAAAGGGGTACTGAATTTATTTTATTTTGACTTGGAGATTACATTTCTGTACTCCATTCATTCCTATATTTTTATAAAGGATCACATCTGGTGATTCTGTGCGAAATTGCCTTTAAGAATTGCATTTCTGTATCTTGAAGTTGATTTTACATTGAATTTGCTGGATTTGGATATCAGATTGCATTGGAAAATATCGATATGGATATGGTATTTCTATCTATTCACTATTAGTTTCTTATGTTATGTGATATTCTCTTTTAAAATTGCTATCGTTTATGTGTATTCGTTTTACAATATTTCTTTATACATATCATTTATGAGTGTTTAGAAATATTTATCTTTTACAATATATGCAAGCGATATATGATGATGAATGCAATATGTTATTATAACTCTGTTTAATTTCTTAAACAGAGTTATCTTTATTTGTTACTGCATATTTCAATTAAACTGTAATACATTTTTATGGTTATTGTTCAATTGAAACAATTTAAAGTTGTATTCACATTTGATGCCTGGGTTAGTTTTAGAATTATTTTATCAGTATTTAAATTAGATTAGATAGTTTCATTTCAGTCATTTAGTCCCATTTTCCCTCCATCCAATCATTCCATTACCAACTCATTTAAATTACTAGGAAACTAGTCCTATAAATCGAGTTGGAGCCACCACACCAAACGCAAAAGGAGTTGTCCTAAGGTCCCGACCGGGTGGTTATCCCCCAATGTTTGAAATAGCGATTTTCAAGGCTTCAACATTTTTGGTGCTAGAAGGAGGGCCAAAGCTATGAATGGAAGATAAATCCAAACCTGAAAACCATTCTAAGAGCACATCACCCTCATCACCTTCAATTTATTCCACATCTTGAATCACAAAAGAAGAAATTGATAAAAGTATTCAAACACCCACTACCAAAGTCTCAGATCAATCAGATTATCCAACTCCTAAATCCCCTGAAGTTGAAGCTTTAGTTCATAAACTTCAAGGATTTTCGTTATCATTAGAAGAATCAAAACTATCTAAAGGTAGTGTCACCTCGCAGTTTGTTTCTTCCAGACCTCTCACTAGGTCACAGAGTGAAAAACTTGGAATTTCCCCAAAATAATTTCCTATACCTAGTAGAGTCAAAACAAGAAAAACTCCATCGGAAGCAGAAAGTGGTACTAGTTCTTCATCGCATATTCAATCATTTGTTTCCCAAGCTCTAAATCAGAAAAGTGCAGTAGTCTCATCTTCATCTGCTCAAACTACATTTGTTCAAACATCAATTGTCTCTTCTAGTACTTCAACTATTACTACTCATACACCAGTTATCACTTCTAGTTCTTCTACCATCATCACAACAATGGCACAAAGACCATGGACCAGACCAGGAGCGGTAAATATGGCTGCACCTTTGCATGATCTTCCTGATCATCCTGAAAAATGGTTGTCAAAGTTTTGTCCAGATACTGGTATACAAGCGGAAGAACATATCAATAACTTTATGCTTGCTATAAATTTAAATCAAGTAGTGCATGAAGATGTTGTAGTGAGGTTATTTCCCTATACCTTGCAAGGAATAGCAGGATCATGGTACTTTTCCTTACCCTATGATTCTATCACAAATTGGGATATGTTTGAAGAGAAATTTTTAACTAAATATGGAGATGATAGATCAATTGCTACCCTAATAAAAAATCTCTCCAATTTAAAGACTCAACCCAAGGAACCCATTAAATATTTTAAGTCTCGATTTAATAAACTCTTGAATAAGATCCCTGCAACATCTAAACCTAGTGAATAGGTTAGAAATGAATGGTACATTAATGTTTTTCCCTCAAACATAGCAATTTTTGTAGATAGAGCTGCAAAACCAACTTTAGCTGAGAATATGAAAGAAGCTATTTCAGTTGAAAAACGAATGATTGCTCTAGATAAGAAAAATGCTATTGAGGAAAGAAAATCAAAGAATGTCACTTTTAAAGATGATTCCAAGAAAAAGACACCAAGAGATCCATATGACATGGAAGGTTTATAGAAATTCCTTGAAACCATGTCTAATGAGATGGTTGAGATCAAAAAGCAAGTAGCAGAGACTTCTACAAAGAGACCATTTAGAAATTTCAAGAGAAATCAAAACCTCCCAATGCAATATCCAATGCAGTATCAGAAGATGAAGAAGAAGAATAAACTCCTCTAATTTCATATGAAGAAGATGAAAGGGAAGAAATAGCTGAACTAATTGGAATGTGGGATTTCATTCTCCCTAATTCGGATAGTGAAATGGAACAAGAAGCTATGCCTGTGAGTACAAGGAGAAAATCTACATCGGAACCTGTTAAAACTGTTCCAAAGAAGAAAACTACAACTCCAAGTACTAAAGACAAAACCCCTGCAAAGAGAGCTTCTTCCTTACCCACTCAGAATTAGCCATCATCTCCCAATCCTCCCACCTCATCATCCAAAACTCTGGTGGTATCAGATACGATGGATTATAATATTGTTGAGGACATGAAAAATACTAGAGTGAACATCTCATTACATGAACTCAATAAACTTAAACGTCAACAAAAAATTTTATTAAAAGAGTTAAATGCTACATCTATTGCTCCTCTACCAAGTGGTGTAGTAGCTAAAGTAGCTAAAGGGACTGGTAAGCCACCAAACAAAGTAGATGCAACAGACACTGTTCTTATTGGAGAAAGATCAAATTCTCAAACACCTCCATTTCTATTGACTTATGAAATCTACAATAAGAATTTTCATAATTGTTTAATTGATTCTGGAGCATCCTCTAATATAAGGCCTTCTTCAGTCTATGCTAAATTGAATATTGAATCACAGAAGTCTGTTGTTCATATTGTACAATTGGATCGCTCTAAAGTTCAAGTTGTTGGAGAAATAAATTCAGCTACCATCAAACTAGCTTCCGATCCTAGGATTGTCCAAAGAATTGATATTCTAATTGCAGATATTCTGGAATTCTATGGGTTAGTCTTAAGCAGAGACTGGTCTGCGAAACTTAATGGATATATCTCAACCGATTTTTCACATATGTGGCTTCCCTACAAAGGGAAACCAAATCAAATCAAAATCGAACGAGAAAAACATATGACCCACACTATAACTAAATTTGAACAACCAAATGAACCTATAGCTTTCAACAATAATATTCTTGGAGGTTATTTTGCTGAGTCATTTCTTGGGAATTTTACTGCACCACAATCACCGTTTTCTGTAAATACTTTTGTTTCTCAAATTGAAAATTTTTCGCAATCTGATTCTTCTAGAATTGTTAATATTTCTGATTCATTTGTAGATAAACCTATAGATAGAACTTTATTTTGGTCATTATATTTTGATGGATCAAAATCTAGTGATGGAGCATGAGCAGGATGTATCCTAATTGATCCAGAAGGAGAGAAAACCATGCTATCATGTAGATTAGAATTTGAGTGCACTAATAATACCGTTGAATATGAAGCCTTGATTCAAGGGCTTTATAAGGCTATAGGGTTAAATGTAAAATACTTGAAAGTATATGGAGATTCCGAAATTGTCATAAGACAAGTAAGGAATACCATCCATTGTCTTTCAGGACATCTCAAACATTATCAAACCCTAGTACAGGACCTTACCACTCAATTTCTAGCATTTAATATCTCTTCTATTCCTAGAAATCAAAACACATTAGCTGACTTATTAGCTAATGTTGCGTCCAACCTCCTTCCTACTGAAGATTGCAGTCCTGATAGATTTTCAGTAGAGTTGATTTTTCGCCCATCTGTCCCAGACAATATTACTAACTAGAGAGTATTCTACCATGATCAAGATATTTTGAATTTCTTAACTTCTGAGAAATCATATGATGAACAAATTATTGATGAAGATGATCATGATCTGCAAATTACTTCAAGAAATAATGAAAATCCAATTCCTAAATCTGTTGTTAAACTTGAGGATCTTTATGATATTAAAGACGGATTCAAGAAAGTTACTAATGCCAAACTTCAAAGTTCAACTTTGAAGTTTGAATTAGTTAATCTTGGCTCTGATTCTAAACCTCAAAATGTTAATCTAGGACTCAATTTAACTCTAGAAGAAATATCTGCTTTTATTAAACTTCTGAGTAAATATAAAAATGTCTTCGCTTGGAGTTATGAGGATTTAAAGACTTATGATACTTATGTAATTCAACACACAATTCCAATGCTATCTGATGTTAAGCCTATTCAACAGAAGTTAAGAAAAATTCATCCAAATCTTGAGGATCAAATCAAAACAGAACTCAACAAACTTTTGAAAGCCAAAATCATTTTTCATGTAAGGCATTCCAATTGGGTTTCCAACATGGTCCCTGTCAGGAAGAAAAATGGCGATATTAGAATCTGTATTAATTTCAGGAATTTAAACAAGGCATGTCAAAAAGACAATTTCCCATTGCCAACCATAGAGCAAATTCTCCAAAAGGTAGCTGGTTCTAAACTCATGTCCTTCCTTGATGGATTTTCAGGGTATAATCAAATTCTAGTACATCCAGATGATAGGTTGAAAACCACTTTCAGAACCAAATGGGGAACCTATGCTTATCAGAAAATGCCTTTTGGTTTAGTAAATGCAGGAGCTACTTTCCAGAGAGCCATGGACATAGCATTCAAGGGTCTGATTAATAGATCAATTGTTATTTATCTTGATTGCATAACAATTTATTCAAAGAAGAGATCCAATCATCTACATGATCTTAAACAAATATTTGAAAGATGTAGAAGATTTGGTATTTCCTTAAACCCATAGAAATCCTTCTTTGCTCTCGATCAAGGAAAACTCTTAGGGTTTGTTGTGTCAAAAGATGGTATATATATATATATATCGATCCTGACAGAGTTAAAGAAATTTCTGATATTTCTTTGCCTCATAATAAAAATTCCATGCAATCATTTTTAGGTCAGATTAATTTGTAAAAAAATTCATTCCAGATTTTTCTCAAATTGTTTTACCTATGCAGAATATGATTAGGAAAAATTCAATATTCAAATGGGGATATAAAGAAAAAGAAGCCTTTGATGCAATCAAGAAGGCAATCATTGATGCACCTGCATTGAATACTCCCAATTTTTCCAAAGATTTTATTCTGTATACTTTGGCAACCGAAACATCATATGCTGCTATTTTAACACAGCTCAATGATCAACAAATTGAAGCACCGATTTCTTTCTTCAGCTCGAATCTACAAGTAGCTAAGCTGAATTATTCCGATGTTGAAAAACAAGCTTTCGCTGTATTTAAGTCAATCAAACATTTTAGGCCTTTTCTCTTAAAAACACACACAAAGGTTATTGTCCCATTCTCTGCAATAAGACAATTACTAATTCAAAGAGAAGTAGGAGAAAAAAGGGCTAATTGGGTGACAGCTTTGCAAGAATATGATATTGATATTAAACCAGCAAAGATTGTTAGAGGACAAGGTTTTTGCAGATTATTAGCAGGAGCTCATAACATACCAGAAAATCAAGATCCAGAAAATGTTGTTCAAGTAAGTCAGATAAGTGTCACAGATTCTGAATCTCAGTATGCTGATCTTATATTTTACTTGAAAAATGGGCATGCTCCTTCTAATCTCAGCTATAAAAATAAATGTGCTTTAAGATTGAAGGCTACTGAATATGAAATCATTGATGATGTGTTATTCAGAAAGAATTATGATTCAATCCTATTAAGATGTCTTGAAAAGACTGAAGCAAAAAAGGTATTGCAGGAATTACATGATGGAATAGCAAGAGGTCATTTTGGAGGTGATACCACAGCCCACAAAATCATCCATGCTAGGTATTATTGGCCTACCCTTTTCAAAGATACACATGATTATGTGAGAAAATGCAAAATTTTCCAAACTGCTAGTGGAAGACAGAGGAAGCCAACTTTTCCTTTGCACCCAGTAAACATTGAACAACCATTTGAGCAATGGGGGCTTGATATTATTGGTGAGATAGTACCTCATTATTCCAAACAGCACAATTACATCATCACAGCAACATATTACTTCACAAAGTGGATAGAAGCAATTCCTCTAAAGGTAGCCAACTCTGATGCAATTATTGATTTCATCGATCAATTCATCATTACCAAGTTTGGTGTACTTGATGCTCTGGTCTTTGACAATGCATCTTATTTTTCTGGTAATAGTATAGTGGAATTTACAATTAAAAGAGGTTTTAAATTGAGATATTCAACAAACTATTATCTACAAGGTAATGGTTTAGCTGAATCCACTAACAAAAATCTCATCAAAATCATTAAAATGACCATTGATCAAAATCAAAAGAATTGGCACAAGTATTTAATCGTTGCATTATGGGCTGATCGTATTACTCTTAAAGCTTCTATAGGAACTTCACCTTTCAATTTAGTTTATGGTAAAGAAGCTGTGATACCATCAAATCTAGCTCTTCCATCATTAGCCTTAGTGCAATTCATTGAAGAAAATCCTTCCTCATCCATTTAGTTGAGATTTGATCAAATCCTTAAATTAGAAGAAGATAGAGAAAAAGCAAAAGATATTCACGAAAAACATCAACAACTTGTAAAATCTTCTTTTGATTCAAGTTCCACCGGCTCAAAAAATTTGTCAATTGGTGATCTTGTTTTGAAATGGGATAAAGCATATGAAGAAAAAGGTAAGCATACCAAATTTCAGAAAATGTGGCTTGGACCATTTCAGATTGCTGCAAAGATAGGCTCATATACATTCATACTCCAAGATTTAACAGGAAGGAGAGAATCTCTTCCTGTAAATGGGCTTGTCTTAAAGAAATTCTTTTCATAAGGAGGTAACCCCTTCTTACTTGTACATATTCCTTTTTGCAATTTTTTTATTTATTTTCGTAAATAAAGGTTGTTAATAGTCTTTGATTGACTTTTTACTATTAGAAAATTGTCTTGGAAGGAATGTTATAAATACTTATTTTGTGTAAATAATAATTTTCAAGGAAATGATTACAATTTTCGATAGTTTAAAATAAAATGTTAAACTTTGAAAATTTGTTCAAAACATTTGCATGATCTTTTGAAACCTTAAGAAAAATGTAAATCATTATAAGTTTATTAAGCAGAGAAAGGTTATCTCTAAAAAGTAAAGACTTTTTCAAGCTTTAGCAAACAAAAATCTGAGAATTGTCATCCATTTATTCTTAAGGATACAACTATTTCACCCCATCCATTTCGGTTGTGATTTTTTAGAATGTAATTCTAAGAAATTATATGACAAAATTTAGGAGATAAGAGGTCTCATCACAAGCCTACTTACCATGATCATAAGAAGTAATAAAACTGACATTACCAATACTGCATACCAAAACAGGGTAATGGCTTATAAAAGTAAGACAAGGGGTCTCATCACGAGCCAGCTTGTTCAGTTTAATTACAAATAGTGAATGGCATTGTTACTAACTGGCTACCAAACCAAAATAATGGCTCTTAAATTAAAAAAATAAATAAAAGACAAAAACATGAGATAATATGTCATATGAATTTATTTTTAAAGAGTCATAATCTTAGTTGGATGGGATAATGGATGGTTAATGGTTAAAAGGTAACCCTGTCGAGACTATGAACGTTTGCTGGTAGCAGAGGAAATGCTTGTGACAATAGAGTATATTACAAAAGCTAAACTTAAAGAAATCCACTTACTTTATTATTATCAACCAATAAAAGCTTGAGATAACCTAAAATTATTTTTATCTTTAAGGAATTAGAAAGAAATTGTAAGTGATTTTTACTCTTTTTCACAATTAGATTTTATTTGAATTATCCTAAGATAAGTTTTCATTATCTTTAGAAATTTTTACTTACTAGAAATATAGTGTTCATTTCATTTTTCAGAGATAATTGTTTCTTCCAGTGAATCGCCAATTGTTGTACTGTACAGCAACCCTCCCCATTTTTAAATTTTAGAATAAATCCTATTTAGAAATAGGTCCCATTTTTATCTTTCTTTCTAGATAGAAATAAAAGATTTAGAACAAATCCCAATCATTTTTTATTAGAAATAAAAGATTCATTGATAAAAGGATACATTGCATATTCTTATTTACAAAGTGTACAAACCTTTAAAAACTTTCCGATCCGATGAAAAACAAAGCTTTAAATCATATCGAAAATATTATATGAAGTCTTTATATTTAACAATGTTCGATATGAACAGTAATCGCAAATCGGAAAATTGGAGAATTCTTTAAATTTTATTTTCGCTTTGTAAAATTTCGATGCGATCGCGCTCAATCGCAATCGCATTTCGGATAAACTTTAAAGTGTTATGTTTCTTTTGCATACTTCCGATGCGATGTGATTCATTGCAATCGCATTTCGGAAGAATTAAAACAATATATTCATGTGGTTGAAAGACTCCGATGCGGCGGACCCCACTTCATCGCAATCGTATTATCGGGGAAGCTCTTAAACGTTTCATTTCATTTGAAAATCTTCGATGCGATCTTCGCAATCAGAATCTAGCATAAGTCTTATTTCATTTTCCTTTTAAACGAATCGTGATGCGAATACAACTTAAATACTCATATATTATTATTCGTCGTGTTTCAAAGATTTAAAAGGTAATATACCTACACTTATTTCCAAAAATGCCAAATATCTTATTGTACGTTGACATTAATTCACAAATCAAACAAATAACAACGATTTGTTTTGTTATTGAATGCATGAGTGTGACTCCCTAGAGGGCATTTAAGTTTTAAACCACGGATATAATAAATACAAATCAGTGAATAATCCTTTTGTATAGTTGTTTTAATTATTACTTCTTCACCTTGGCTGAAAGTTTTTATTTGTTGCAGAACAATAGAACATCCAATTTTTTCATTCGCAGAACAAGAGAAACACTGCCCGATACTGAAATGTCGAAGAGATTCAGGAAATCGAAAGCCGCCATTACTGCAAAAGCTCTTGTGATCACTATGCCGCCTAAAGAGAAACCAACAAAGCTTAAGCTGGTTATAGATACCTCATGCCAGGGACTTGGTAAAATGACGTGGGAAAATGTATACAACTTACTAGAAAAGGAAAACCCTAGAGTTGTTGAAGCTAAGGCCACAATTCCTGACGAAGCCGACTCAGACTCTGATTCTGAAAATCCTCTTGGTGCATTAGCAAACTCATTTCTGCACCGAGTTGTAGCTCGGGCAAACATTTTCCCATATTATGATGTTATTAGATGGGTGATTGATAATGTGGCTATCAAAGATAGAACTTTTGTTTTTGCATCTGGAGCAATCTTCGGGTCATTCAGACCAGAAGACATCAAAGCGATGTACCACCTTCCAGACCCACAAAAGATTTATAACAAAGATTTTATCAAAGAATTTGCTGCAAATAACAAAAATCAGTCAGAACCAATTAGAGAATGGAGAAGGGATCCTGAAAAGCATAGACACGAGGCATCAAGTATGTACTTTGTGGAGTCTCTTTTGCCTCCATACTGTTATGCCGCAACAATGATGTGTAGATTGTTTAGAAATGATAACTCAGCTAGGTTTTCCATTCAAATGGTCCCATTAATACATTCTGCTATTAATTCTAAGATAATGGATTGGGCTGTCATTCTGTCTGATAAGATAGCCAAGAGAATTCTTGAGTACAGGAAAGACAAAAATTCAGGAAATTCCACTCCTTTTTATTTTTGTGCTTATATCCTAGATGCCCTTTGTTTCAATTTGGAATTCCCCTTATTAGGATGGAAATGGACTTCTAAAGAACATATTCCACTTCATATATATCACAAGTTCTTATGGAAGGGGCATTTCAGAAGTCAAGTTTACAGAGTCTGTCGTGGTTTTCTTATTCTGATTGACCAAATCATTTTTGGTCGATTCCCTCCTAGACTTTCCGACAAAGCTAGAATTGATTTTTCCTCTATTGGAGATTGGTTTGGAGAGGAAAAGTTCACATATGTCAGAGTTTTTGGAAGTATTGTAGAACCACACATCCTTCCTTTGTATGTTCCAGACAAACTGTTAGCATAGGAAATTTCTTATCAGCTGACAGTAGAAGGCATGTCTAGAACTTTGAAGAACAACAAGAAGCTTATGTGGCCTACTTTTCCTTTTAAATGTGGTGACTATACTCTCAGAAATTTTGTCCATGCTGAAAAATAAGTTGTTAAGTTAACCGATCTCAAGCTTTCAACAATCCCAGAAAGGCAATATGATCCTAGGAAGGTGGCAAATGATTTTACTACTTCTATTTCGATTGCTCAGTTTGAACATGAACGAGATATGTTTGATGATTTATTTGTTTCTGTAGATAAAATGTCCCAAGTTTTTTATTTGGCCAAGTCCACACTTCAAGCCGAAGAAATGAATAATTTTTTGTTATTTAGAAGTCAGAGGTTACTCAAAGTTCCTTTGGATCAGTTGAGAGTTTATACACAGGAATATGAATCACAACAGAAAGAAACAGGGAATACATCTGGCAAAAAAGTGACAGGAACTAATCCTGTTATACAAAAGAAAGATATTAGCAGCAAAGTTATTACTGAAAAGACAGAAACAACTGCTAAGATTGATGTACAGCAGTCTTCGGCCCAGGCAAGAAAAGAAATCACAGGTACTGATGCCAATGTGCATACTGAAAAGGGAGGCACAAATAGTAAGAATACTGAACAGGCACCAAAAAGTGATATAAACAATAGTTCAAATTCTCAACTTGGAGGAGAAGAAGCTACTAAACTTATTGTTTCTCCTCACTTGCTAATTGAATATGAACAATTTGCACAACAAATAGGCCAACAGAACACTCCCCAAGTTGATGATCCGAAAGACCAGGATATAGAAATTATCCCTGAAAATCCCACAGGTGAGATCATGTTGAAGATAGAAGAAATCCCTCCTTTGGATATATTTTACAGTCCTAAACATAGGGTTGTTGTGAGAAAACAGAGGAAAAGGAGGAAAACTGATCAAGATGCAGTTTTGACATCACAAGTGGAATTCATGAATATTGTTTATAAGAATGTTGAGGTGAATCCATCTGAGGATCTCACCAAATTATCCCAATATGCAGGTGCCTATAGTGCTGCTACTATAGACAAAGCCTCTGAAGTTACATAGTTAATGAAGCAAAAAGATGTGAAAATAGCCATGTTAGAAGAACAGGTTACAGAGAACCAACAGAAAATCATGCAGTTAGAACAACGATTGCAGGATGGAGAGCTCAAATCTAAACAATTAGAAAAGCAACTGGCTGTTGAAAAGGAAAAGATCGATCAGCAGAATTTAGAAAAGCAACAGCAGATAAATCAAGAAATAGAAAAATTACAGGCTCTTCTATAAAATGAGCAGACTTCAAAGACTAAGCAATAGAAGATGTTTCAATCTAAATTAGACAAGTTTAAGAATTATCCCAGTTTGGATCAATTCAAAAATGAACCCCTGGAGACAAACAAGTTATTGTCTCAACAATTAAATGAATTTTGTTTAAAAATTGCAGAAGCAGAATCCCTATGTGAATTAACATCTTCCTTGGTAGATGGAGTCACTCTCAAAATTGAATTTGATGAAGCTGACGAAAAGATCTCTGAATTTCTTTTATGGCAAGACTCAGAATTAGGAAGAAAAGAAAATCTTCCCAAGATTATGGACAGACATAAAGAAATTATTTTTGCAGAATGGGAACAACGTTTGATCAAAGCAGAAAGAGCTACATCTAAAGCTAAAAGCATAATGAACAATGTAACACATCTGGTGAATGATAACCTATATGCAATCAATTTAATTGCAGATTGTACTCCCGGCCAATTACCTAGGATAAAAGAAACTGATCATAGATGGAAACAAGAGATAATTAATAAAAATCAGCAAATTGGCCAACTACAAGGAATATCATGGGCTACAATGTGGACTTATCTTATCAAGCCACATAGTCAAAAAACATCAATAAAATTTCTTTCGAATGCCATCGATTGCATCATTCCCGAATTCTCTGATGCCACATATACAGGGCGGTTGCACTCAAAGCTTAGTCATCCTGAAGAAGTGAAAGAAATGCTCAAAATCTGCCATCTGGGCACATCAAACACAGCAGATAATCAATGAGTCAGTTTTCCTCAAGATCGCATTTATGTTCTAGATTTTTTTATTTAGATAGATTGTAGGAATAGTTTTAGTTATTTTGTTAAGTACCTATTTAAACCACTTTCATGCATTTAGAAAGGGGTCCTGATTTTGTAATATTTTGACTTGGAGATTACATTTCTGTACTCCATTGACTCCTATATTTTTATAAAGGATCACATCTGGTGATTCTGTGCGAAATTTCCTCTAAGAATTGCATTTTTGTATCTTGGAGTTGATTTTACATTGAAGTTGTTGGATTTGGATATTGGATTGCATTGGAGAGTAGCAAGATGGATATGGTATTTCTATCTATTCACTGTTATTTTTCTTATGTTATGTGATATTCTCTTTTAAAATTGCTATCGTTTATGTGTATTTGCTTTACAATATTTCTTTATACATATCATTTCTAAGTGTATGGAAATATTTATCTTTTACAATATATGTAAACGATATATGATGATGAATGCAGTATTTTATTATAACTCAGTTTAATTTCTTAAACAGAGTTATCTTTATTTGTTACTGTATATTTCAATTAAGCTATAATACATTTTCATGGTTATTATTTAATTGAAACCATTTAAAGTTGTATTCACATTTGATGCCCGGGTTAGTTTTAGAATTATCTTATTAGTTTTAAGTTAGTTCAAATAGTTTTATTTCATTCATTTAGTCCCATTTTCCCTTCATTCAATCATTCCATTACCAACCCATTTAAATTACTAGGAAACTGGTCCTATAAATCCAGTCGGAGCCACCACACCAAAGGGAAAAGGAGTTGTCCTAAGGTCCCGACCGAGTGGTTATCCCCCAATGTTTGAAGCAATGATTTTTGAGGCTTCAACACTACCTTTCCTCATTGATCTCTACAGGCCTAACTCATTTTCCCTTACCTAGCCTTCCTTGACCTAATTCCTTCATCCAGTGATTCCCCAACCAAATCAAATTCAAACAACCCCCTGCACTCTATATCTAGCCTAAAAACCCTAATTTCTCCAACCCTCTTGGTTGTGACCCTTTTGGAGAGAGCCCTCTCCGGCTTAATAGGGTTAGCTATCAAGTCAAAAGCTTGGTATGTGGTTACCTTTGTTGGGATTCCTTCTTTAGCCTTAGGAATCTGGTGGAGTGATAACAAATGGTATGTCATAACATGGGTTTCGGGGTCTTCCCTAGATTTTCCTTCGAACTTTAGAAAATCTCCTCGAATCTTAGTTGGAATCGGCGGCTATTGCAGCTGATGTTGGATAGGGTCATTTGTGAGCTTTAACACATATGAAAATTCCAACGTAGCCAAGAAAGGTAAAGGAGGATGATGAGGCGAGAAAGTTAGAGGATTCCAGCCTAATTGATAAGGATTCTAACCCTAATAGGGTGTATTTTGACCCACATATGCATATTCTCCCCATGGCTGGTAAGGACATTACTACAAATATTGTTGATACCTGGCTAGGGTTGTTGATATGGCCCCTGCAGGAACTGAGGCTGTGGACCTTGCTAGACATGGGGTCCAAGATAAGGTCTCTGCTGAACATAAGGTCCAGTTTGCGGCCCCTGCTGAAAGTAGGGTCCAGCCTATGGTCCCTGCTGAACATGAGGTCCAGCATGTGGTCCCTTGCTAACATAGGGTCCAGCCTGAGGTCCTGGTTGAGCCTGCTGGTACTGAGGAATTTTTTGATATGAAGCACCAGGTTGAGGCCCATTATTGGGTTGCTAGTACAGACCTTGAGGAAAAGGTTGGTACTGAGTACTATACTGATGAAGGAAAGGACCAGATTGACCCAAAAGGGGATTCAGACTAGCTTGGGTGTAAGAACCAAACTAATGATTGGTCACAACAACACTAACCGAAGGTTGGGGCTATTGCACGTAATTCTGATATTATATGTTCGGCCTTTGAAAATAAGGAATGTTAGGTTGTTGAACATACGAATATACTATGTTCGGTTGTGGAAAAGGCTATTGAAACTGGGAATATTGAACATGAGGCTGACTCGCCCCAAGAATAGATCCAAAACTCGGTTGCCCCCCACCCAAAATGGGAGGTAGATAGAGAGGGTTAGACTTCCCCCCAGGCATAAACGAAACCATGGATTTCTCACTCAATGGTGGGACTGTAGTAATCGTAGATAGCGAAAATGGGACAGAGGATCCGAATGACACAATCATTTGACCAATGGTTACCGTCAGTCGAAAAAAAGGTTGATACACCATGGCGACATTCGAAACAAATGGGCCGGAAGATAGAGAAATACCCGTTGACCAAACACAGTCCATAAATAAGGGTGTACCACTGGAAGCTCCAGAAATAAGGTTTCCCAAATAGGTAGAACCGTGCAGGAGCATAGACGCAACATAACTAGACAATATTTCGGTTCCACTACCTGAATCGTGAGGTGTGGATCCGAAGAATTCTCCCTTGGAGGGAAAAACTGATGAAGAGAATTCCAGGATATACGAGCCAGAGGTTTCCTGGAGAGTGCTTCGAGGAGTGCTTACGAATGGAACATAATCAGCATTCAATGCCATTTCGTCAGGAAACAACTGACGGATAGTAGAGCGAGATGCTACCGAAGTAGCTCGAAAAGGGATTTCAGGCTGATCGAAAGCATTGTAAAGTTTCTCAGGGGAGACACCAATCAGATCAAAGAGAGGATTCAAAGGAAATTTCGAGAACTGTGCAGCTTGTTCGGGGCTTTCTGAATTATATTATTCTGATGTATTCCAAGGAGAATCGTCAAGAGGTGCTCGATATGATATGGGTTGAACACTAACTTGAATTCCAAGTTCTTCACCTTGCACTTCAAGGGTCCAACCAGAAAATGAGGGACCTCAGGAGGAGTTTCTTGAGATCCGTCAGAGGAGGGAGTGGGAAAATTTGACGATCCAACCATGATGACCTTCAAGAAGAACATAAAAAAGGAGAGAGGTGATCAAAATTATAACTTACCAAGCAATAAAAGATAGAGAAATAAACGAGTGATATGTTTTCGTGGGAAGTTGCTTTTAGAATTAACAAAAAATAAATAAAAAAGGGTGTGCTAGCCATAAAGGGTTACGAAGTATCTGTGAACTGCAATATACACCTTGGTGATCAAATTAAAGAGAAATGACCAAGGACTTAAAGTACGGCAGCCAATCTCCTCGAATGTTGTATTTGGTGTATCATGTCTACAACGCGATAGACTCAGTTACCTATGGCAAGCTTGCAACCTAGTGGTGTCTCCCCAAATATACGCAATGGTACGTGGGAGTCTAATCTATAGAAGTGTTTTCTAATACAAAACTATTCGATGAGAGCTCTCCAAATATACTTATCATACATCAATATAATTCCATAAGTGGGACGGGATATCACCCTTGGGTTGTAATGCAAACCATTAGCGACAGCTCCTACGTTTAACGACGTTGGAACACGTCTCTAGCCTATACCACTAAATATTCTCATTAATTCCAATGCTCCCTAAGGTAAATTGGGTTCATTTTAAGTTGATATTGATTAAAGTTTCAGTTTCAAGGCGAAAAACGAATGTCACATGAATCCTTATGATGCATACTATATGCAAGAAATAAGCTTTCAATTTTGATGAATTCTAAACTACTTAGGGAAGAGAGACAAACAAGAATTCACTCAATGCAGCAATGATAATGCCCCAAAACTAGTTCATAGTTTCAAAAATGCAATTCTTTTCAAATTGAATTCACTTTCCCATCCAATGCAAATTATTGAAAATGAAAAGGCCTTTCCTTTCACTAAGACACAAGAAAATATTTTTTTCGGTTTTCACTTTGAAATGTAATCAAAAGAAAAACAAATGAATGAAGGAAAAAATTCAAAATCCCTTTACTTTCCTTTCATTCAAACCAAACAAAAATCCCTTTAAAGACTGCATGAAAGAAATTATTTTCACTCTTTTTAAAATGACAAGAAATATCTAAATAAAAAATGAAAAGAAAATTACTTCCAATTTCTTTTGAATTTAGACAAAAATAGTACTCTTCTAGACTTGTCAGCCAAAAAAATTGTAATCTTGTGTTTGACACTGAAACAAAGGGAAACAGATAGAAATGCAGAGATGACCAAATCATACACTAACTCTCTTCGAAACAAGACAAGAAAAATGCAACAAAAAGTGTTTTAAATGGAAAAAGTTCCCAAACTTACAACAACTCAAAGAGACGAAACAGACTCACTCAAATAATATAGGTGAGTCAAAAACATACCAAGGAGATCACTGAGATCTCACAGACTCCTTCAAGGGCCAGGACACACTGGATATTCAAGAGGGAAACTCAAATTTTCCCAAAGTTGAGATCAACGCTTCTGTGTTGAGTAGAAGGGTGTTGAAAGGCCAATTAGCATAGCTTTACTATATATAACAATGCTTCTAGTGCTACTGTGAGGACAAAAGAAGTGTTGGTCCCTAAAAACAAGGAAAAAATAAAAAGAATCTCACACACAGTAGACCTGACACAGGGAAGTGACAAACAATCCTTATATAAGCTTACATAGACCTAAGCAGATTTAAATTTAAAAAATCATAGAAAATGATCTAAGATAAGTTTGGGAAGGAGGACTTAAAAGGCTAAATCTCCCTAGTGGAGTCGCTAGTTCTATTGCCAAGATAAATCCCCTATGCGGACAGAGGAAATCTCTCTAGTCCTAGAGTGGGTCTATAACACAAGATTCTTTCTAACATAAGTTTTCTTAACTAATTCTTACAATGCAAAGAGGAAAGAGACATAAATACCTTATTCCAATCGCTATCCTTGGATCCGTTGATGGTGACCTCAATCCACGATCCTTGTGGGCCCGCTTCCTGCTCATGATGGCGCGCGAATACCTGTGGATGACTAGGAGATAATAGAAAACATGATACAATATATAATAAACGTAAACACTAGCTATCTAGAAGATTAAGGAGTACCACAATATTTGCATAATTATGTAGAAAAATATAGAAAGAAAACATGATATGTTATTATTGATAAATTACAAAAGGATAGCTTACAACCAAGCCTTGATGTTGGAGGCATCCTTAGGTGAAAATTTGAGTCCTTCACCCAGCTCAAAATCATTTCTTCTCCCATTCACTTACGCTTAATCACGATGCAAGAATGAAAAGGGATCAGAGTTCAGATGAGTATGAAAATGATCAACCAAGCTCTAAAATTGGGGGAATGAGGGATATGAATTCATAACAAGGGGAAGTAGGTTTGGAGCCTGTGAAAGGAGGAGGAAGGTCCACTTTCCAAGGGATGATCCCCCATGGATGGGATCAAGGCTCCAAAATGAGAGACCTCGACCCTATCATCTTTGTTCAACAACCAACTCGTCTCCCTTAAGCTTCTAGAGGTCAAAGCTTCTTCTTCGTTTAAGGAAGAACTGCAAGAAAGGGGATCAGCATAGTTTTCCAAGAAATTAGGGTTCTAACAGAGCTGGGCCAAAACTGGGATAAGGACATCAGTGTGGTCATGACACCAGGAAGAGCACTGACCCAGGAAACTAGGAATTTGACTAAGTTTCTTCAGTAATATTTCAAGGAAGTCTTCTTTGGATATTCAAGGGGATATGTTAGCATATTTCTTGATGATGGAAACATTGCACAGGATTCATCGTGGGACATTTTAGGATCAAGGATGGGAAAATGCATGGTGAAAAATTATTGTGTAACAATGCTGAGGGAGGTTGGACTGCACCGACGGGATGAGTCTGGCAAAGTTCATCCAAAAAGTGACTGTTGAAACAAGAATAGTTGATTTGACAAGGACTTGACCGTTAAAATAAGTAGGAGGGATGTATTTAATGAGCATATCTGGGTGGATCTGCCACCAAATATGCATTTATGAGGCATATCTGAAGAAGATCATGGAGTTTTAATTTGAATTTTCCTATAAATCAGGTATCCTTCTCCACATTCGAACACTTTACACTTTAAGTATTAGAATTGATATTTTATGCTTGTAATAACGTTGAGAAATCCATTTTATATTGGAATACAAATTTGAAGTATTGAAATAGGAATTTCTCATAGCAGGGCTACGGTACATGATTCGTCTAGGTTTAGAACACACAATGATGACTACACCACCCGCACATAGCATATGGTTGAGATCGCCCAGGAAGTAGAACACTAAAGGTTTGGCCCCATCTTAGAAGACAAAGAAGTCGTTGCTATGATTATCACCCCGAAAGAAGCTTCCTAAGGAGCAGAGGATTAAGGGGGCCCAAGACCGACTGAAGCAAGTTGTCGAGGTAGAAGAGTCGAACGATGAAGAACTTGCACTAGAAGATATTTCCACGGAGGAGGTAGAACCTATCTCTAGGTTTCCCCCATATATTCCACCTTGGAAACCAGATGATGCGAAGCCTACAAAGGATCCATATGCAGTGAAATATAATATCTTTATGTCAGTACTACCAAATGAAGTACCTGTTGAGGGGGATTTGTTGGGAAAAGTGCCCCATGTGCGGATGGATTATTGGGACTTTAACAATCGCAGCAAGTGCCTGTAGTTCGACCCAAGCCGATATCTATGCTCCTATGTAGTAACAAGATTGGAACTAATGAAGTGGGTGGCTAGTATCCAAGATGCGGGGATAATGAACATGCTATATGTTCCACACTTCGGGCGAATTGTCATCAACTCAATTTGTGTGCACCAACTGCTCGACCCGGTGCATGATGATTGCTTATGGTTGGGGAAGCGGATTCCTATTGATGTGATGTTGATAAGGAATATCACGAAAATTCCTTATCTTGGTTTGAACCACAAGGGATTCACTTAATGAACCTTTAACATATCATGTGCGATCATAGAATATTAAAAAATACCCTTAATTTAAGTACTTATTGGAAAATAACTCTAAAAATCACATTTTTCAACCCCCTACCAATATAAACCCAATACACATTCCCAATTTAAAAATCCCCTACTTTCACTATATATTGTAGGCATCCATTTTTTCATTAACATTTTTATACCCCTTTATATTTTTTCATTAACTTTGAGCTCCATTTTTATACCTGGCAATAAAAAAACCCTTGACCCCCTATATATCCCCCAATATATTATGTTATTTCTTCTTCATTATATTATCCCCCAATATGAACCCACATTCTATGGTATTTCTCCCACAATGAAGCCCATGTGGTTTGAACACCGCATATGCATCTGTGTGAAAGGATCGGGACAAGAAGTTGGCGGACCAGATGAAGCAGGATTACGGTCTGACGAAGGGAACTAGGGGTTACTCGATTAAATCCATCATGAATAGGTATGTTCCCTTTTTCATGCACATTTTGGAAGGAAAGATCATGCGAAAGTGTCGTGCGGAAGAGGTTTCTGCATCGGTAGTGTCTTTGGATGTGGAGTGCAACAAGGGAGCTGTCTATAATTGGGTATGATACTTATGTAGTGAATTATTATTTGAATGTCACGAAGCTGAAAAGGAGGGCAAGAAGTTCCAATACACTTGGCTCTTGATCTTAATAGCATTGATGTCTTGCATTCCCTTTTGGGGAGTCGCGCTCCCCACACTAGGGATCTTGCGAGGCCGCGCGATATGTGTTGTTGTGGCATTCCAAGGAGCCCACTAGGGTAATGACGAACAAAATATTTAAGGTTGGATTCGAAATGAGTTTGTGCACGGTGATTATCCAAAAGCTCCAACTATGACCAAGTACTTTTAATCAATATCAGAAGGCCGCAGACTTGAAAGCAGACTTCCACCATGTTCATACCTTTTCGGGGTTTGGTACGAGTTGTCGTACCTGGTAGAAAAGGGAGATGTTGCAGCCATAGTTAGTGAATGGTCAAGCAATTGGATAACTCCACCTATTTCAGGCATGGAGACATGACAGGTAGGGACGAGTGGCGTGAATTCCACTGCCCTGAATGGAAATAAGGACACCAAGAAGCCACACAAGACAGTCAAATTTGTTACTGATAAAGAGACCTAAGCGAAGGTTGACACAGAGATGGAGGTTCCATACATGGGAGGGGATGATACTCATGGCAATGATACAACAATGGATCCATCAGATCCCCCCTCCCCTTTTACTACTAAGAGACGACATCCACAAAGCTAAGGTGCATAGAAGAAAATGAAGTCCAGTTGGTCCACAGGCCCAGAAGTAATGCTCCTCACTAAAGGGGACCTGGACAAGATAGGGGATATTGTTAAGAACATAACTGAACATCTATGGGGTAACATTGAAGGTTAGTATAAGAAGGTATTGGTGGAGGTCCATAAGGGCCTAAAATATTTGCAGGTGCAGATGAGTGCAGTATAAGCGAGTGTGAGTCAAGCGAGTGGGATTCAAGCGAGCGTGACACCAGCAGGGGCAAGCACGACAACGAAGAAATGGAAATTACAACTGATACCCATGCGGTGCCAATACTTGTGGGCACACTATTTTTTTGTTCTGCGGAGCAGATGAAGCAGACAATGCATTGGCAGAACACAAGGCTTAATCTGGTTTTGCTGCCTCTACAGACATTGTATGATTTCCACTAGGGTGTGACTGAAGAATTGAAGATTAGAGAGCAGCGTGCCCTCTTGGTTATACAAGATGCTAGGCAAGAAATATAGAGGTTGACTGAGGAAAAATAGTTAGCTGTGTAGGAGTGGGATGCAATTCCTGCGTAAAGAAATAAGTTGGAGTAATTCATATCCAAGGCTTGCAGCGACCTACCTCAGCTCAAGATTCAGGCTACAGACACCCCAGAGGAAAAAGTGGCACAACTCACCATGGCAGTAAAATAATATAAGGCTTAAGTTGACACGGTGCGATTCTAAATGCAAATGAAGATAGTTGAATTGCATATGCAATTGCAAACCTCCACTCCAACTGAAGTTCGGGAGAAGTGCACAACCGAGATCAAGGTTTCCCATGATAATATTGATTCAAAAATACAAGAATGCCTTCAAGTTTTCAAACAAGTTATGGACGTCTGGGCCTCACTGCAGGAGGACCCCCATGTGCAAACAATTTAGAAGGAAATTTGCGAGAAGTTAGAGCAGATGGACCAGATTAAGGTCATAGAAAATACCTTTGCACCGATACAGCAGTATCCCTGTCTCCAAGAAGGTAAATTTTTGTAGGGACAGATCGATGAGCTGCACAAAAAGGAAAAAATTATCACAACCAGAACGCAGCCATGGGAAACCGAAGCCAGTCAACTCTCGCAGACTGTCGAGAAGCAAACAGACAAACACAAGACTTGTCACTCCCCAATGGCCAACCACCGAGAAGCTATTGAGAAATGTCCAGAAGAAGAACAACAAGGTGTCGTGCGCTCTCCACTCCCAAGGATGCCTTGAGAGCGTACGTAGAAAATATCGAGGGTGCATTGGCAAAGTGACTTGGGATGAGTCGCTTTGTTTGTGTTGGGGGCCTATTGGACAGAGTACCCCTTGATAGAATATTTTGAGAAATACTCCACAGTTTGAGGTGCGAAGCGTGCAACACGAAGCTAAGTTAGAGTCTTAGGGCCTTTGGGGTGGGTCAAAGCCCCTTAAGCTGTAAAAGTATGGGAATATTTTGTATACGTTGAGCTCTGCCCATGGTTTTTAGACCATGGTATTGTAAATGTAAAGACTATATAAGGAGTCTAGGATAGTCTTGATAGATAGAAATAGATGATACTTTATATGTGATGCACTTGGATGTAAGATGTTTTTGAGTCTTTCTTTTGAGGTTTGGATTAGAGAAAAGGCTCTTGTAGCTTAGTGCGTGGAGACCTTAGGAAGTCTACAGCTAAGTGTGCAGACTCCTGCAACTGAGTGCATGGGGTGGAATTGATTGTATTAGGGAAATATGAGCATTAATGAAAGGATTTTGAAGATAGATTTGTGTTTTGATTTTATGTGTTCTCTTTACTTGCATATTATGTTATATGTGTTGTTTTACTTATAATTGCTTCACGAAGTCCTATTTATGTTTATATATATTATTTTATGCTTGATAAAGTAAGATCACGCAGTCTGCAAGTTAGTTCAACAGAAGTGTTGAACTGTGACTATATAATTTGTAGATATGTTCTACGAAGCTCTGTCAAGTACTGAAAGGAAGATATTTCATAAATCCACACTCCATTGTCCCTCTAGATGCAGAAACCTAGTTCTAGCACCCCCCTATATTTCCTCGGGTGAGACTTTGGTTTGCGCAATAGATCGTTGCCGAAAGGGCCAGTAATAATGGGTTTTTTTGGTTCGTGTAGCCATATCTGAACCTAGGTCTAGGCCCCACCAAGCTAACATTTTCTAAGATAGCTATATTGGGGGCCTGCAAGAAGAGTATCACAGTAGAGGATACTGCCAAAATCTTCTTTGAATGAGTGTGGATACATTTTTGGATCCCATAAATCATTATTTCAGTTCAGGATAGAATTTTCATGAGCACATTCTGGTCAAGCCTCTGCAGACTATTGGACACCAAGCTCACCAAGTCGACTGCATTCCATCCCCATATTGATGGCCAGACAAAGGTTGTCAATAGGATAATAGTGCACATACTCTGCATGTACAACACCAAGCATCCATGAACTTGGGATGAGAGCCTCCCCTATGTACAACACAATTATAACAGATTTCTCAATAGTTCGACTCATCGCAGTCCCTTTCAAGTAGTTCTAGGATTTCAACCATTGTGTCTAATTGATGTTTTCATACCTCATGTGACTACAAAAACATAATCCACACATGTACTATCTGAGGATGATAAAGCAACCATATTTATTGAATGTATCCAGCACGCCCATTAGTAAGTTCATGACATCTTCAAGAATTCCAATTCCAAGTACAAGAAGCGACATGATCAACATCGAGTGCCACAAAAGTTTCATTTGGGCGACAGGGTTTGTTTTCATTTGTAGAAATAACGCCTAACCAGAGCTCATCAAAATCTCATACCACTCTGATATATGTCTTACACCATTATCAAGGTTATCGGAGATAATTATTTTGAGGTTAACATTCCCCCATTCCTTGGCTTGCACCCAGTGTTCAATGTAGACCACCTTCAACCATACTTTCCACCATTACCGAACACATCAAACATTTCATAACAACTCACACCAATAGAGCTAAACCCTGACTGCATGGAACATTCCACAAATTATCAGATCATGGACAGGTAGATCAAGAACACTTTCCAGCAGAAGATCCAGTTGTATCGGGTTGTCAGAGCTGGCCAACTCCTACACCAAGGAAAGTGGTTCACTAGAGAACAAGTTCAACAGAAGTTTTCTCATCTAATAGAGGAACTCAACCATTGCTTCCTAACGGGGGAGGAATGATCTAGGTGGATACTGAAGGCCACCTGCCTATTCCACTTGGACCCCACCATTGTTTCTTTCAATTTTCAGGTTCCTTAATTGTAGCACAATTTACTATTTTCGGTATATTTTTGGGTCTTGAACTTCCGGAGCCATTTTGAGGCCTTAAACGACGTTTTTTTTTTTTTTAAATTGGGGCCAGCATGGGTTTGAGATTCATTTTGAAAGTTTTAGTCCGCGGATATATATTTTTAACGAGGTATTGTGCACGTCAAATGGAGATCGTATGCCAAAGTTATGTCCCTGGGAAGTCGATGTTCCAATTTACCCAAATAGGGCCCATAATTTTGGCGCTTCATCAACTAGGGTTAGGTTTTTGGATGTTTATGGTTTTCCATTGTTTCTTAATAATAAATAGGCCTTTGAGCCTCATTGTAAGACAATTTAGAGGCATGTAATAGCCACATCTCTTCTCATAGATAAGTTACCATACCCTGAGCTAGTTTATTTACATTCTATATGTAAGCATATTTCAGTCTTTGATATTAATTAAATGAATTTAAATTTTTGTTGCATCTTTGTGTCCATGTTTATATTTCTATTCTTTTGCATTCCTACATAAATATAGATTAGTGGAATCAGAGCAGTCTGCTCTTTCTCTATTTTTCTTTGCATGTCCCCAACGAGGTCATGGTATAAGGATTTAGTGCTCGATCTGGTTGAAACCTAGTAAGATCAGCCTCACAAACCCTGACCTCCTCCCATGGTGGGGGAAAATAAATATGAGGGAGTAGGAGATCCTATTAAAATATTTCTCGAGGAGGTCCTTGAGAAACAAAGGAATGCGATGGTGGATAACTTGGTCCATATCCTTCAACAGATGCCCACAGGTGATGCATCCTCATCCGACAGCCACTCTGGAGACACCATTCCCTTTAAGGTACAAGTAAACTTAGAAATTCCAAAATTTGAAGGTCGTATAGATGCAAATGCCATAGGTAAATTGTTAAATCTATTGGAAGGATATTTTTTCTGTTCATTATTTTCCCAATAGGAAAAATATTACTTTTTCACTCTTGAAAGTCACCCTCCATTTCAAGGACTGGTGGGAATCCTATTGTGAGCAGAAGGACGAAGGGAATCCTCACTATTCTCAGCTGCACCCACTTTAAATTATTTTCTTGATGCCATCAAGGAATAATACTACCCTGTCAGGAGCTATGAAGACAAGTACATACAATGGGTTACGTTAAGGTAGCAGAGGGATCAAGATGTGAATGAGCTGAAAAATATTTTCCTTAACCTACGCACAAAGTTGGGTATCAAATATTTTGAGAAACAGCCGGTTCTCAAGTACCGCATTTGTTTGAAAAATACATTCAAGAGGAAATAGAGTTCCTGGACATCTCCTCGCTTGGTGCATCATACCAATATGCTGCCAAAATTGAGCATAAATTCAAGCAAAAGAAGTGAGACTTTGGATCTGTGAACCTAAAGCATAACAAAGGCACCCCTAAGCCACATAGAAAATCATAGATCCCAATCGGGACCCCGTAGGGAAAATCCTCGAAGCTGAAAGCCAAGGGTGATGAGAAGAAAAATAATTACACCGCCAAGTAGCGTGAGATCCATAAAAGCCCCACTCACAACATGCATGAATGTTGCACAAAGCAGGCACTGGTGGCCAAGCTGAGAGACTCGGAGATGGATTCATGTTCTGCTTTTGAGTTAGAACCTGACAAAATAACGACAAGGGTAAGCAGGTCATCGATGGAGAACCCACTATGACGGTAACCACCACCAAGATCCAAAATGTGGAACCCGAAGACCCAGAGGAGGGGGAGCGCATTTTAACTCACAAATGTGGGTGAAGAGCTCGCCGCTAAAATTCATTATCGACAACAGAAGCCAAAAGAACCTCATTTTAGAAGAGTTCATGAAGCAATTGGGCCTGCCAACCACACCACACCCGCAGTCATACACTATAGGGTTGCTTGACCATGAACAAGATCTCCACTTCAGCCAATCGTGTCACCTTTCCTATAGCACCAAGCCCTTCATGGATGAGGTATTGTGTGATATAGCTCTTCTTGAAGTTTTTGATGTATTATTAGGCCAACCATACATGTGGAAGTTTCTCGTTGTGTTTGAGTCTAGGCCCTCACATTATTATTATTTCTTTGGGTAATAAGTTATATAAGATACCGGAGGTAGCCCCTCCTACTGACATCTCTTTGATATTCGCTAAGAAATGTAGTAATATCATTTCCCAGACCAGGTAAATTTTTTTCTTTCTGATTCATTCTCAAAGTAAGGGGAAGAATGTAGCCACATCCATGGCCCCAGGGAAGGGTTCCTTCACATAGCAGAAGTAGGTGGATACGGTAGTGGAGGAATACAAGGACATCTTCTCCTCACCCGCAGGGGTACCCTTTCACTATCAGGTCAAGAATTCGATCGATCTAACTCTCACAGCACCTCTACCTAACGGGGCGATATATCATCACTCCATTCTTGAAAACCAAGTGATCAAGCGGAAAATCCAAAATTTACTGCAAAAATGGAACATCCGACCAAGTCCCTCGCTTTGTGGGAGCCTGATTTTACTTTTACAGAAGAAGGATGGGACCTAGAGCCTCCACATTGATTATCGAGAACTAAACAAAATCATTGTCAGGAATAGTTATCCAACCCCACTGATTGATGAACTATTTAACCAACTCAATGGGGCCAAGTATTTCAACAATATCAATATGAAGTCTAGCTATCACCAAGTTCCAATAGAGCCAACATATGTATGGAATACTATATTCAAATCCAAGGAAAGCCTTTTTGAATGGTTGGTTATGCCCTTCGGGTTGAAAATTTCCCTTTATACTTTTATGAGACTAATGGATGACATCTTGCGGCCCTTCACAAACTCATTCGTGTTTTTTTATCTGGACAACATCCTCATCTTCAGCAAGAGTTTGGAAGAACACTTGCAACACATTCAGAAGGTCCTTCAAACCCTTCGAGAACACAAACTGTGTGCCAACTTAGAGAAATGCACCTTTGTCATGAGCCAGGTCCAATATCTAGTTTACATCATAGGTGATTGTAGCGTGCATGTGGACCAAACTAAGATCCAACTCATTCGGGATTGGACCACCCAAACCAATCTAACAGAGCTTCACAATTTTTTAGGCCTTGCAATTTTTTATTAGAGGTTCATGTTGGGATTGTCCCATATCACTTGGTCTTTGAGTCAGATTACTATCGGTGAGGCGAAAGAAAATTTTTCTTGATCTGAATCCCAACAGAAGGCATTTGTTTAGTTGAAGCACTGCCTTTACTCTGCACCGGTACTCATACTTCCAGACCTACAGTAGCCATTTTAAATTTATACAAATGCCTTCGACTAGGATATTGGTGCAGTCCTCACCCAGCACCAGCATCCATTGGCTTATCATAGTGAGACACTTTTCGATAAAATTCAGTAGTACCCCACCTAAGATAAAGAGATGTATTCCATCGTGAAGGATTTCCAACAATAGAAGCATTACATTCTAGGGAAGGAGACAATCATCCACATTGATCATCATGACCTTGTTGGGTGGTTTAATTGTCGGATTAAACCTCTCAATATTAATTATCAATCCAGAAGTTGTAAACGCAAGTTGTACTACGTATTGGCTCATCGTAATGGTCAGAGTATAAATATATTTCTTTGTCATGATAAACTAAACACTGGAATGAAACACATATTTTCTCGCAAATAAACAACCTTTAAAATGAAACTTACTAAACTAATTCTTATCAAGCAAACTCTATACTGCAATTAAACTATAACGAAATTCAAGGCAATCCTCAATCATTCTCGCACTCATATTATACCTTTTAAATCTCCTATGATAAGTTAACAACCTTAGTCTAATTTATCCTTTCACTAACACTTGAAACTAATCTTGAGATAAGAAAAAGGATCACACATTATAAATTCACACCTTAAACTAACTAAAACTACTTTTTAAAACAAATTCAAGATTCTAAAATAACAAAAGAAACAATCCTAACTATTGCTAAAAGGAATACTTAAAATATCCTAAAAATTGCATCGCAAATAATCTATGATAAATCTTATATTTAAATATTTTAATCTAAATGAAAATGAACTATTAAAAAGCAAGCCTACTTCAAATCGAATCATGTAATTCAATAACTAAAACTAAATCAAAATTATGTAAATTATTAATGAAAAATAAATCACCGCTACCTCCATAATCAAATCCACTAAATCCATGCTCAACTTATAAATAAATGATTATACTATGAAAGCAATCATGATTCTAATTAAAATTAAATCCAATGATAAACAAAGTCCTGGGATATATAAACAAATCAAATGATGATTAAATTCTGCAAACATTCAAAAACGTTATATTATACAAACTTGGAATTATTACTCTAAAATGACCGTATTAACCTACTGAAATCCAAAGCATCTAAAACCTGTTTTTATTCCATACTCAAATTAGAAGTATTAAAATCTGTTCTACTTATGTAAGGAGTAATACTTCTTCAATCCATTAATTGGCACAATGCTGAAATGAATGAATGCTTTGGAGTTGAACCACACCTTCACACAGAACCTAAAATGTTAAAATCACACACAACTAATTTGCCTACTGCTGATTGATGAAGCTTGACTCCAAATGTGGTGGGCACTCCCACGCCTGGAGTAAGTTGAGTTACTGTAGCCGGAGAAAGATTTAAAACATCAAATGAAAAATACAATATGAATCATAGTAACAATGCTATTGCTCATAACATGAAGCGGATTTATACAAATATTTAAAACAACATTTGAGAAATTGATTACACAAATTAGGCACAACAATTCTGGTTTACACACAACAATTCCTCGTTTTTTTGCAACTCAAATCTTGTTCTACATATCTTCAATTCAACCTCTGTCTAATGACTAACTGATCTGCGCGCCCATTTCTTCAGCTGAGAAATCGATTTTAATTGATGGACTCACTAATTCTGTGCCCTCTACATCTTCAGAAAATCGATGGACGACTACCCAATTGATTGACTCCTCCTATATATTCGATCGACCCCTCCTATCTAATGCGTAGCTACTACATATCTCCCCAATTGATTACATCAACTTATATATATATATATATATATATATATATATATATATATATATATATATATATATATATATATGTATGTATGTATGTATGTATGTATGTATGTATGTATGTATGTATGTATGTATGTATGTATGTATGTATGTATGTATGTATGTATGTATGTATGTATATGTGTGTGTGTGTGTGTGTGTGTGTGTGTGTATACACATACATATACATGTACATGTACATGCATGTACATGTACATGTACATGTACATGTATATATATATATATATATATATATATATATATATATATATATATATATATATATATATATATATGTGTATGTATGTATGTATGTATGTATATATATACATTGTTAATTACAAACTTGGGCTTTTAATTTAGCCAATTTAAAATATAGAAGATTATTTTGCCGAAATGAGAATTGGTTTGAAACAGAATGTCGAATTCAGGAAATTGTTCCCCTTGAATAACAGCAATGGAATTGATATCGAAATCTCCAGACTGATATCGTAGAGGCTTTGCCCCTTTCATGGCAATGTTGTTCACACACTCATATGCTTCTATAATGGGAACCAAATAGATTTGAACGAGCCAGTTTGGACTAGGTTGTCGACCACATGAAACCACAACAGAGAATACGTGTTGCACCACCACACGGTCTCAATCGTTGGTTTATTCACTCCCTCCATGTTTTGTGCATAGAATTTGACCCCAACTACGTAACTTGATCTCAGAACAACCAATCGATTTCCGCATTTTTATTAGATGTCAGAGTGGCCCAGCTTGGGCGCACATTCATGAGACCAGCCAAACTTATGGAATTCGTGGAGATGCCATGCATACATCATTTCGCATTTTGTTGTGGCTTGGGTGAACTAGTATGCTCAAAAGCATCCTCCTCTGACGTGGCATTACGTAAGTTAACATTTAGTAACACACCCAAAACCTGCATCATGCGTTGATCATTAAGATAGATATTAATGTTGTTAGGATTTTTCTTGAATCATCTTAACGAAATCAGGTTACTGCAAATACAATCTTGTTTTTGGATCAGTTGTTAATTTTTCCCACAATTCTGGCCCCTGGAATATATTTCCAAATGGAGAGGATGCGGCCCGAGATCTACTTGCTGCCTGTGCATTAGTAAGCCCTGATTTTAATGCTTCATTCGAAGGATCAAACTCCAGGCCTTTTTGTAAGAAGAAATTGCATCATCGTATTTTCCAAGCCCAACATATGCTGCCCCAAGCCTATTGTAACCCTTGGACCAATCTGCCTTGATTTTCGTTGTCTTCTTAGCATCCTAAAGAGCTTCATTATACTTATGTAATGAATCATATGCTGCAGAACGATATGAATATAAAACATGATTGGTCGGAGCAAGAGCTATACCTTCAGAGAAATGCTTTATAGCTTCCTCATAGTTTCCAGAAGAAAATGCAGCATTTCCTTTGGATTTTGCTTCATCAACCATTTCTTTCTTCAAACTTAACTATTCAAATGTATTTCAAGAGGCATTCCAACACTATTGGTGCTCAACTTATTCTCCTGCCATCATGAAAACCTATCATTAATGATATTATTATGCAAAAACGCTTATTCAATTTAATTAATAACAAGAATTGGTAATTAATAACTATTGTATCTAAATGCCTCTACTCACCAACTTAATAATATAAAATAGATGAAAACACTAGGTACAATCATCTACTTATGTGATAAATATAGTGAAAATTTGGGCAAAAGTGCGGCTCACCATCCCCCCTTCAGTTTATACAGACACAAGGGAAGTTGCAAAATAATCACCATCAGAAGTGGTCTACATAGTTACAACAATTCCACTTGAACATTAAATACAAAAAGGGAAACACAAATCCTATTACAAACTACCTCAGCCACCCCCCAGTTATAGCACTAAATATTGTTCTCAACTCTTGTGGCCACAAGACCTCTGGATGGCCGCAACTATACAAAAATTATCCAGAGTTCGCCTTCGCATACCAGATTCTAGTGAATGGAAATAAAGTTCATGATTTCCATCTCCAGGACACATTATTATGCTACCTGGGCCACCTTTGTGTTCCTTTGAGTGAGCATGGCAAGATGATTTTGGAGGCACATTACAGTCGGGTCGCAGGACACTTTGGTGTGGAGAAAATTGTGGTTGTACTACAAAAGTACTTTTACTTTCCAAGACTCTAACTGGATGTTGGAAATATATTAGATCATGCATTAGATGTGCCATCACCAAGCCAACCATCAAGAATCTAGGCATGTACACTCCTCTAGCCACTGCCAGTCAACCATGGGAATCCATCTCCATGGACTATATGTCTAGCCTCCCTTCTACCAAGCATGGTAATGACTGTGTATTTGTGGTTGTTGACAGATTTTCTAAGATGGCTATATTGGTGGCTTGCAAGAAGAGTATCATAGCAGAATAAATTGCCAAAATCTTCTTTGAACGAGTGTGGGTACATTTTGGGATCCCACAAACCATTATATCATATCAGGATAACAGGTTCCTGAGCACATTGTGTTCACGCCTCTTGACACTATTGGACACCAAGCTCACCAAGTCGATTTCATTCCATCCCCAAACTGATGGCCAGACAGAGGTCGTCAATAGGATGATAGTGCACATACTCCACATGTACAAATCCAAGCATCTACAAATTTGGGATGAGATCCTCCCCTATGTGCAACGCATTTATAAAAAATCTCTCAATAGATCGACTCGTAGCAATCCCTTTCAATTAGGTCTAGGATTTCAACCATTGTGTCTAATTGATGTTTTCATACCTCATGAGACTACACAAACATAATCCACACATGTACTATCTGAGGATGATAAAGCAACCATATTTATTGAATGCATCTAGCACATCCGTTAGTAGGTTCACGACATCTTGGAGAATTCAAATTCCAAGTACAAGAAGCAACATGATCAACATCGGGTGCCACACAAGTTTTAGGTGGGTGACAAAGTTTGTTTGCATTTGAAAAAAAAAACCTCCTAACCAGATCTAATAGGAAGCTCAAACCAATCTGATATGGGCCTTACACCATTATCAAGGTTGTGGGAGTTAATAATTTTGAGTTCAACATTCCCCCATTCCTTGGTTGACACCCAGTGTTCAATGTAGATTGCTTTCAACCATACTTTCCACCATTACTGAACACATCAGACATTGCAGAAAAACTCACACCAATAGAGCTAAACCATGAATCCATGGAACATGTCACAGCAAATGATCGCCTCATGGACACACAGATCAATAACACTGCTAGTAAAATACCCAACTGTATGAGGTTGTCAAAGATGGCTATCGCCTGCATTTAAGGCAAGTGGCTCACTGTGGACCAAGTTCAACAGAAGTTTCCTCATATCCGTTGGAAATAAAGAGAGGTAACTCGCATTTTCTTTTCAATTGTTAATTATTTCTAGTTAGATTCTTCACAATTAAAAAACAAAGAGGTGAGTACAATGATATCAAGGATTAATCGAACTTAATTCCCTTTTACTAATAGTATAAAACAGATGAGTGGAAGGGCAATAACCTATTTCAAGAACCACCGATTTTGATAATGTTCTATTAATTTAGGTCATACCTATCTTCTCAAGGCACCAACCTTGTGTTTAGGAGCTCCTACTCCAAGGACACCAATCCTTCAGAAATCTTTAGAGAGAAAATGTGAGACCTACTTACATAAGTGTCTTCAACAAGATCTATGATACCCAGCCAAATCCTCCAAGTCACCGCATCATGGTTTCCAATGGTGTCTCAAGATCAGGTTCTACAAGTGTCTTTAGATGACTTCAATAATTCCTGAAAGGTGTTTTCAATAATCTGCTCAAGTTTTGCACCAGGTCTTCCAAAACAACTCTCTTCAAGTTACTTCTGCTTCAAGGATCTTCAAATGTTCTGCTTTGGGAATGTCTACACCAACCTCTAGGATTGCCTTCAAGGGACTGTCAATGCCTTCACTGTCTAAATATGCTCCAAGACTCACTGTTCAAGACCTTTCACATTCTTAACTTGTACAACCCTCCACCAGCTGTTCACAGTACTTTGTTCAAATTCAAGGTGATTGCAAGTTATAACAATCTGAAGAAGTTGAGCCACCACAAGGATAAATCTGAGCTGCTATAATGAGTATCGAGCCACTATTTCACAATAAGAATACACAGATCCGAGGGTCTGTATATATGCAATAGTACCGAGCTTGAGGTCTACTGATCCAAAGTCTGTAGGTACTGATCTGAGCTCCTAATGCTGCAACAGGTCATGAGTTTTGAGTGATAGTCCGAACCTTTTGAAGGCAAGACTGAAGCACTGCTTACCAGGTCTATACAATAGAATTTAATCCACAGATTAGGCCCACAATTTTCTAAAATAGAACTGGGATATGTATACAGTTCGAAGATAATACTGTTGTTGTTGAAGAGGGTCCGAGCTCCTTTACCACAGATTGGATTTTTATAAGTCCGTGCCACAGGAGGTCACAGCACTGTAATGAATCCACTGTGATAAGTCCGAAAATATTCATAGGATTTTATGGATTAAATAACTTCAAGCCCAAGCAGAATCTTTGTTCTCTTTGTTTTTTTTGGTTCACGAGATGTGAACTTACTCTGCACTTTCCTGTAGATGTGTGACTGAATTCCTGGGTAAAGAATGAGCTTGAAAACTTTAATAAATAGTGATTTTCGCACAACAAAATGAAAGGACACGTCTTTGCAAATAGGCCGACATGAAGGACAAGAATAGGTTGGCTCACTGCTGTGGTTAATTTTCCTTCACTTAAAAATTTCATATCTCATCAACCGTTGGGAGTTTCGGGGCAAGTAAAGGCTCGTTAGAAAGACAATAAAATATTTTTTTAGATGGTCTAGGATTCATTGGGACAGGCTGCCTCCAAGGTGACAAAAATATTTTTTCTTTATAACTGACCTTGAATATTTATGTGCAGAGAGTAAAAAATTACGTCTCCAAGGTCATCTTCATTGTTAGGCTTATTCATCAACCTGTTGCCATCAATGACAACTTGGATTAACAATCTCCCCCTTTGTCATTGGATGGCAATATTCTTCTTCTCTCCCCCTTTGACATCAATGGCAATGGGGTGCCAAAGTACTCCCCCTGTCATGCTGCTCCCCCTAACATACTGTACCCCTGACATGCTGCTTGATTTAGTGTGATGCAAGAGCAATGACCCCCATCTTTTGGCGAAGATACTCAAATGCTTCTCGTGGAAGAGGTTTTGTAAAGATATCCACAATTTTCTCTTTTGTATTAACGTATTCCAACCTGATATTGTGTTCAGCAACTTGTTCACAGAGAAAGTGGTATTTGATTGGAATATGTTTGGTTCTTGAGTGCATCACCGGATTCTTTGAAAGACTAATGGCGCTAGTATTGTCACAAAAAATAGTAATTGGTTGCTTAGTTTCTATGTTGACATCCTTCAAGGCTTCTTTCATCCATAGAATTTGTGTACAACAATCAGCAGCAGCTATATATGCGGTTTCAGCTGTAGAAAGGGATATAGATGATTGCTTTTTGCTAAGACAAGATACAAGACAATCTCCGATAAAGAATGCATTTCCACTGGTGCTTTTTCGATCATCCACGCTTCCGGCCCAATTAGCATCAAAATAAGCTGTCACCATAAGAGTTGAACTCTTAGGATACCAAAGACCGAAATCAGTGGTTCCTTTCAGATATCTAAGAATTCTTTTCACAGCTGCTAGATGGGATTGTTTAGGACTTGACTGAAATCTTGCTACCATTCCTACTGCTTGCATAATATCTGGTCTTGTAGCGGTTAAGTATAAGAGAGCTCCAATTATTGACCTATAAAGAGTTGCATCTATTTGGGGGGTATCATCGTCTTTGCTTAGTTTACAATCTCTGGTCATTGGTGTGCTCATAGGTGCACAATCTTCCATCCCATATTTTTTAAGCATGTCTTTAAGATATTTTGCTTGAGAAATAAACATGCCTGCAGAGGTTTGAGATATTTGTAGCCCAAGGAAGTAAGACAACTCACTAATCATTGACATCTCGAATTTTTTGGACATATTTAGAGCAAATTCATGGCTCATTTCTTCATCATTGCTAGCAAAGATTAGATCATCGACGTAAACAAGAGTGATCAGAAGTTTTTCCTTGTCCATCTTCATGTAGAGATTGCTACCTGCCACTCCCTTTTTGAAACCTTCTTGTTGCAGATAGTGATCCAACTTTGCATACCATGCTCTAGGGGCTTGTTTCAATCCATACAAGGCCTTTTTTAGTTTGCATACAAGGTCTTTTCCTTCAGCAAGATCAAATCCTTCTGGTTGCTCCATGTAAACTTCCTCCTTGAGATCTTCATTCAGGAAAGCTGATTTTACATCCATTTGATAAACCTTGAATCCATTTGAGCAAGTAAATGCTAGAAACATTCTTATGGCTTCCATTCGAGCTACTGGTGCAAAGGTTTCTTCGAAGTCAATTCCTTCGATTTGTGAGTATCCTTTGCAAACAAGTCTGGCTTTATTTCTGATGATTTGTCCATCTTCATTCATCTTGTTTTTGAATACCCATTTTGTTCCAATTATATTTTTATCTTTTGGGAGGTACCAGTTCCCAAGTCTCATTTTTCTCGATTTAAGACATTTCGTCTTCCATGGCCTTTATCCAATGAGGATCTTTGCTTGCTTGAGAAAAATTTTCAGGTTCTATTAAAGATAATAGAGCCACATCATTTTTCCTAGGGGTGCTTATCATCCTTCTTCGAGTTTGGATTCCTTCATCTATATTTCTGATGACCTGTTCTTCTAGATGATATCTTTGAACAAACTTGATCTTGGAGGGAGTTTGTGAAGATTCATTTTGAGGTTCTCTTCGAGGTTCTTCATTCTCCTCCTCTTTTTCAGGTTCTTCTTCTTCACTTTGTTCAAAGAAAGGCTCAACTTCATGATCTTCAATTCCTTTTTCTGGAAGGCCTTCATCAAAATTTACATCAATGCTTTCCACTATTCTTCGTAGACAATAGTTGTAACATTTGTAAGCTTTGCTCCTAGTGGAGTATCCAAGAAATATTCCTTCAACTCTTGAATCAAATTTACCTGGTGAGTCATCATTTATTTTTATGAAACATTTGCTTCCAAAAACCCTAAAATATTTTACTAAAGCAGGTCTTCATTTCCATAATTCATAAAGAGTCTTTTCATTATTTGGTCTTAGTTGAGTTCGATTTAAGGTGTAAACTGCGATGCCAACTGCTTCTCTCCAAAATTTTGGTTGCAAATCGGTTGCTAGTAGCATTGTCCTTGCCATTTCTTGAATGGTTTGGTTCCTTCTTTCAACTACTCCATTTTGTTGGGGTGTCCTAGCAGTAGAGAGTTCTCTTTCGATTCCATGCTCTTTACAGAATTTATCGAACTCTTTTGAGGTGAATTTTCCTCCTCTATCCGTTCTAAGGCATTTAATCTTAGAATCTTTCTCATTCTCAATGAGAGCCTTAAGATTTTTAAAACATTCAAATGCTTTGGATTTATATTTTATGAAATATATCCACATCATTCTAGTATAGTCATCAACAAATAGAGCAAAGTACCTTTCACCCTAAAGAGTTGGACTTCTAGTTGGCCCACACAAATCTGCATGAATAATTTCCAAAGGTTTTGTTGTTGAGAACTCCTTAGTTTTGTGGCTAGTTCTGGTTTGCTTTCCATGTTGGCATGGGCCACATAAAACTTGATTTGGTTTGCACATTTTTGGAATATCCCTTACTGCATTAATTTTGTTGATGTTGACTAGGTTATCAAAACTTGTATGCCCCAATCTCCTGTGCCATAACCAACTTTCATCTGTTTGACTTAAGTAACATTTATCTTCTTGGATTCTACTGAGAATATAAACATTATATGGTGTTCTTACTCCTTTCGCCACAAGTTCTCCCGAGGATGAGTCTCTTATTTCACAATTTTTTGTACTAAAGACAACATTATGTCCTTGGTCACAAATCTAGCTAACACTTAAGAGATTGTGTTTGAGCACTTCTACCAGCAAGGTATTTAGAGCCTTTCCTAGTCCATTGACAAGGGTAGCAGTTCCTTTTCCAATGATTTTAGCAGATCCACTTCCAAAGGATACATTTCCATTTTTCTTGTTCAATGAGATAAACTTCTTTTGGTCACCTATCATATGTCTTGAGCATCCACTATCCACGAACCAATGATTTTCTTCACTATGAGCACATAGAGCTAGGCCACATTTATCAGTTTTGAGATTTATGTTTTTAGATTTTTCCCTTTTGAGAGGGAAATTTTGTTCATTATGATCATAATCATCACATAATGAGCAAGACGGATCAAAATTAGCCAAAGGATCAAAGGAATTGTAAGTTTTGATTTGTTCTTGCTCTTTAGGCCCACGTAGTTGGTTTGGTTGATTATTCAATCTTGGTGCTTCATTCTTATGAGCCTTGCAATGCTTAGCTTGATGCCCAAAGTTTTTACAATTGTAACAATGCCCAAGAAAAATAGTTTTATACCTGTTGTAGTATACATAGCTTGAATCAACATCCTTCCTTGAAGTTGCTCTTTCAAATCTTGGTTTTGAGATGTGACCTTTTTCCTGAGATGATTTTTCTTCTTTTGGATGGCAAGAGAGTACATCAGCATAACTTCTGGCATTATTCTTCGTACTCTATGATTCTCCTTTGAAACCAATTCCAGACTTGTCATGTTGAGGTCTTTGAGTGTTAAGAATGTTGTCAAGAGCTAGAGAGCTTTGCCAACTCATTTTGATTTGATCCAATTCCTTTCTTAGGGACACTATTTCAGCTTCACGTTTTTCACAGATATCATCCTTCTCTTTTAACTTGATGTTCAAGAAGTCTTCCCTTCTTTTTGCTTCCTCTCTTTCTATTTTGAGAGAAATTATCTTCTTTTGTAGGTTCTCATTTTCTTCAATGGCACTCATTATCAAACTATCCATGTTTCTTTCATCTTCTATTTCTGAGTCATCATCATTTGTAAATGCCATGAATAGTGTTTCTTTGCTTCCAACATAATTACTTTCCTCATCTGATTCATCATCGCTTTCTTTGTACTGATGCACATTTCTAGTTGATTTCCTCTTTATGACTACGAATTCATCTTCATCAGACTCATCTTGTTTAGAGAAGAAGTTCTTCTTATTAAACCCTTTCTTCTTGTACATCATTCTTTTAGAGTCTTTTTCATCATCACTATCATGTTTATGAGGACATTTTGCAGCGTAATGACCTATTCTTCCACAATTGAAACAAATAAGAGGGTACTTGCCTTTTAGCTTAGATCCCCTTTTTAGTCTTCGTACAAATTGAGCTAACTCGTTTTCAGTATCTGATTCATCGTTGTTGTAATTCCATCCTTTTCCTTCTTTTGTAGATTTTGAGGCTTTGAAAGTTGCTTCTTTGAAATTTGGGATCCCTTTCCTCATCTCATAGGCAATAAGAATTCCATGAAGTTCATCCATCTTGAGAGTATCTAGGTCCTTCATTTCTTCTATGGCACTTACTTTGGAGTTGAATCTGTCAGGAAGTGATCTCAGGATTTTTTGAACTACGGTGCTTTCTTCAATATTTTCCCCTAGTCCTTTAAGAGAGTTAACCACTTCAGCTACTCTGAGGAAGTATGATGCAATATCTTCTTCATCATCCATTTTCAGACTCTCGAATTGTCTTCTATAGATTTGAAGCTTTGCCTTCTTAACTTTGGAGTCCCCATCATATAGCGAAACCAATTTATCCCATACTTCTTTGGCTGAGTCACAGTTCATGACTTTCGTAAATTCGGAATCGGTGATTCCACTAGTGATGGAATTTAAAGCTTTGGCATTAGCAATGTAGGCTTTTCTTTCATCTGGATCAGTTGGAAGACCGGTGGGAGCTTTGTATCCATCCAAAACAGAGTGCCATACTTCAGGGCCAAGAGACATTAGATAGTAGGACATCCTCTTTTTCCAAAAACTAAAATTTGTTCCATCAAAGATAGGCAGTTTTCCTGTTTCTTCCATGTTCTTCATTGTGCCTAAGAATCCTTCTTCCAGCGGTTAGGCTGATAATGAAGAAGCTGGCTCTGAAACCAATTGTTGGAAATATTGAGAGGGGGATGAATCAGTGTTTCTTTTCAATTGTTAATTATTGCCAGTTAGATTCTTCACAATTAAAGACAAAGAGATATATATAATAATGATATTAAGAATTAAAGAGAACTTCAATCCCTTTTTAATAATAGTATACAATAGATGAGAGAAGGGCACCAACCCTTTTAATGAAACAGGCACCAACTTGGACTTTGATGAGGCTCCTACCTCTAGGGCTTCAACCCTATCTTCTCAAGGCACCAACCTTGTGTTTAGGGGCACCTACCCCAAGGACACCACTCCCTCGGTCTTTTTTTTAATAGAAAATGTGTGATGTGCTTACTTGACTGTCATCAACAAGATTCTTCACTGTTATTTCTTCACTGTACTCCACGGGTCTGGTATTCCACAGTTCTGAGGCTAGTGATTCTGAGTTTCAAATCTCCACAAATCTGTCCTCCACAGGTGGGTGCACTAGATCCGAACTTGAATCTTTCCAAATTGTTGTAGTTCTGAGCTTGAAAGGGATTTTTGCAAGTCTATCCAAGCCAATTCAGGTGACTGTCCGGCCTCCCACAAATTTACAACAAATCTGACCTGCCACAGAGATTATCACAGTTGAGCACAAGACTGAGGCATTGTAGTGTGGTCTGAGCTCCACAAACACAGGTCTAAGTGTCCAATAAGTGACTGTTTAATACACCGAGCCTAGACACTTGTTTTGCAGGTCTTGTCCATTATTCTGAAGTTTTATATGTCTACAGGGAGCTGTCTGAGATCTGCACTTCAAGACTATTCTCCAACAGTCAGAGATCAAAATTCCTTCCACAGGTGGCAGTCCGAAGTCTGTTGTCCAAGCTTGAGAAGGATAGCCCAATCAATAAAATATTCCTCGGCCTCCTTGGTTCACGAGATGTGAACACCTTTCTGTCTTCCTGTGATGATCTTCACTAAATTGCTGACCCTGAAATGGATGAACGCAAATTTATGTATATAGTAGTTTGTCCCTATGAAGAGACACATCCATTGGAAGAAGGGCCGACATTATATGACTGCATAGGTTGGCTTGGCTGTAAATATATATTTTTTTTAATCTTAAAAATTCAATTTCTCACAAACTAATGGGAGTTTCGGGGCAAGTAAGAGCTTGTTGGAAAGAGGTAAAAATCCTCTTTAATATGGTCTAGGATTCATTGTGAAAGGATGCCTCCAAGGTGTCTAAATTTATTTTTCTTTGTGACTGTTCATAAAATTTTAGTGCAGAAGGTGATTGGGACAGTAAGAGATCATTAGAGCTTCTTCATCATGGTGTGTCTTTCATGTCATCATATGTCATAGTGCAGCATCTATCAATCTTCCATTAAGAGAGCTCATCAAGAGAGCTTATATTCCATCAATGACAATTATTGATAACAATATATATATATATATATATATATATATATATATATACTTGATTCACAACAAATATGTTTAGTTTATGTGAGTGCACTTGTACTTGAACAAAAATATGTATAGGGTGTAGTCACCTTATAATTAATAGCATTATTTTTCCATTCACTTCATTCTTTCCAACTAAGAAAACATTTTCTTTTCAGGGAGTACAATGTATTACATGATGTTTTAGATTTTGAGTTGGTATAGTTGAGGACTTAAACATAAATGTGCATTTGTTAGGTTACATTGTCCCAAAATGAGCTTTGGAACAAAATTGATTCGTAATAAGCAATAACTTGAAGCTACTCAAGTTATTAGAATTTTGTCCATAACTTGCAGACTTAACCTTAAGCCTAAAAGTTATTCTTTTTGCCTAAACATTTTCTCCTTCTTCCATTTTCATATTAGGGATGTTAACTTACCTTAAACCTATTCATTTTAACTAAGTCAAATTTAACAATGATTTAGACCTGAAGCTTTATAAAATGCTTTTATATATAGAAGCCTATATGGCCATTCCCTCACCCTGATCTATGTAAGTAAAATGTGTTTGAAATAAGTAGTATTACCCTTACATAATATCATATTTAATCAAATAGAAAACTATAAATGTTATTACCATTAGATGATCTTGTAAAGCATGCTTCATAGATAGAGGAAAACAAAATCCTTTCGATATTTGACCATTACCACAAGTAAGAACTTAATAATATTTTTACAACAATCCATAACTTAGCACCAAAAATGGAACATAAATTTCACAAAACTCTACTTAATCCCACTAGATGTAATTTTAAATATTAACAAGGGAAGTTGTGAAGCAGCAAGTCCCTGCCCACTTGGTATGCAGCCGATTTGACAAGAATTTGATACCACTTGGTACAAAGTAGAAAGCAGAAGCAAGGTACTGAAGCTAATTTTCATTATGTTTGCGAAAACTTGTCTGCCATTTTGTAATGTAAAGGTAATTCAAATGGCAGTGTAAAGATAATTTAAATTGGGAAGAAAAGAACCATCTTTGTATGAATTTGTCTGCATTTTCATTATGTTTGAATTTGCTGGAATTCGAAGAGGATTTGCCGTTGCATTTGTTGATGTGAACATCATTTGGTATTGATAATGTGTAAAGTAAAAATTTAGCAGTTTATGATAAAATAAGACACATTTGTTCAAAGTATTTTGCAAGCGTAGTTGTAATAGAGAGGCAGTGATTATGTGCTCATCGGCTTCAAGCTAATAGATTTAATTAGGGTAAATACACTATACTAGTGGGTTGTTGTGAAATAAGCAAGTTGATCCTTATGTGTAAGCATTAGTGTTTCTATTAGTAATAACCAACCACATTGGACCTTATCGATATGTGATTATAATCCCATATATAACCTTATATTGTATGTACATGTTGATTACCATGCCATTTTCTTTAGTCGAACCAAGCTTTAAGCATTATTGGAATACGACATGTGACCTTATCTGCCTAATTAGGGATAGTTTCATGTGATTAAAGTGGGTATTGGTACTCTCCATACTTGATCTCTAGACTCTAATAAGGATTTTTATCAGTACTAATAGTTAATACATGAATATGATTTACCTTATAAGCATGTTGAACCTTATAACCTATGTTTCCATATACTTTACTGTTACTTTCTTACAGAGCTTAACTTGTACAAGATATGCGTAATTAGATGAATAAGTTTCATTAACCATAAGTAATACCATAATAAATACCTATCATATTGAGTGCTTAAGGTGTAATAAACAACCCTTTGTCTCTTATCCAGCTACCTACTTTCACTTTACTCATATTGATTCATACACAAAATCAAGTCCTGGTACTCGGTAAATGGTTGAATATGTAGTAAGTCAATACCATATCACATATCACTCATTATTAGAATACATCGACTCTTGCACGAGAATAATCTGTTCCATTGTATTAGCATTATTTTTTGATGTTAGGAATCTTTAATTTTATGTGATTGAGTAAAGACTAAAGCTGCTAGAAACAACATTCATTTCAATAACTTTGCAAGTTTTAGGATCTAGCCCTCTGAATCCAGGAGGATCTCTCACATGAGATAGATTTAAAGGTGTGATCTTTAATAGCTGAAATTGATATTAGGCTAGTTATGAAGAGCTTGGGTTTTGTTTTGTTTGTTTTGGTTGGGTGAAGACATGATGAAGGTGAAGGTAGTTTAAAAATGAAGGGTGAAGGTGTCTGCAGGTGAAGGAATGATTTGGCTGATAGAAAAGGCAAAGACAACTTTAACCCATTGGGCTATGGAGTCATAGGAGGATTTTGATTGGACAACAAGGTTCAAGCAGGATCCATGGGGCAAGTCACTTATGTCAAAGGATCTCTTAAGGTGATTTTATGGAATGAAACAGATAGGAAATGAAGAAAAAACAAATGAAGATATAGTAAAACAGCCTAAGATCAAGTAAGTTCTTTTAAACTATCTTGCTTCAGCATGTACTTAAAGAAAAACATAAGAGTATTCTGAGATCAGGTTAATACCTTTAAACTAGCCTGCTTTGAAGTACTTTCAGTTATAAAACATTAAAAGATAGTTTGAAAAAGCTTAAGATCAGGTAAGTGCCTTTAAACTACCCTGCTTTCAGCATATTCAATGAGAAAAACATAAAAGTATTCTGAGATCAGGTTAGTGCCTTTAAACCAGCCTCCATTAAAATACCTTTAATTAGAAAACATTAGAAAAAACAGTTGAAAAGCTTAAGATCAAGTAAGTGCCTTTAAACTACCCTACTTTCAGCATATTCAATAAGAAAACCACAGATAACAGTGACAAAGAGCAATTTAGATCAGGCAAGTGCCTTTAAACCAACTTGCATTAATGTACTCTTCAAAGAGAACTTTCAAATGAAGAAAACATAGACAATAAAGCTTTCAGTAAGAGTAGGGTACTGTTGAGAGTAAATCCTAGCTCTATGTTTGCTACTCTTTATCAGAGAAAATGAACAGAATGAAAACATTAAGCAAAATAACAATTGACAGTGAGGAACACATCACCATTGACACAAATCAGGATCCCATAAATCAGTAGCTTGTATTTGATGTTCGAACCAGTTACAATCAGCAAGCTCGGTGGGTCTTTACAACTTCAAACTTCTCATATCAGCTTATGTATCTTCAAGTTGCAAACAGGGCATCAGTAGCTTCAGAAACTATTACATACATTCAGATGTCCAGAGACCAACAACTACTCATCTTCTAAAGAAGTATTTATAGAAGAATGAAGAGGTGGGAGGATTTCCCAGGGGTCCAGTATTATTAATTATGTAATCAATGAAATTCCTGGCCTTTGGGAACCAGGCAAGGCATAAGGTGGGAATGTAATCGTTTATAACTCTGCTTCATAACTCTGCTTGTGTCTTTCGAGGCCTAATGAATGAAAAGATCTGCTTCTGGACTGTTCTTTAACCTTTAAAATAGTTTTGTCGACAATTTGGAGATAAGACCCTTGATTAGTATTATTTGTTCGTCAGCCTTTGATTTTATGTGAGGTTGTAGGTGCCTGATCAATAAATTCAGCTTCTGATTGAATATTTTGAGGCACAGGTGGCGTCGTGATAACTAAAGGGGTCCATTTGCCTCATTATGTGGCGATGGAGGCGTTCCTATTGACAAGACCCTTTAGATCTTCTTTAACTTGTGTTTAAATCGGGGATTAGGTTTTTAATGATCATCCTTAGCCATAATCCCCCCAAAACAGTCCATTAATCCTCTGCTCTGGTTCATTTTGGTCTTCGGCACTGATACTCTTTGACTGTGCCAATTCATGGCTTTCTTGTTGGTGCGCAGGGTTTATAAGGCATCCATGCCTGAGGAAACACTGAGAAAACGTGCATTTCCACCCTGTGGATGATTTCCTTTGATGAATCGAAGACGGGAGGGTCGTCACCCTCCGCCTCTAAATCTTCTTTGAAAATCGCGAGAAAATGATTTAAAACCTTGCAAAATACAAAAACTATTATAAAATACTGCTTTTATAGGTTAACTACATCAGAAGGCGTGTGAAGAGAGCGGGGTCGTTGGATGGCATCATCCAACAGTCAGGATTGATCGGGAGAGATCGTAGAATAGGCGAAAGAAAAATTAAATCTGAGCCGTCGATCGTGCAGAGATCAACGGTCGAGATTGAATGAGGAGGCGGAGGAGTAGGATAAATCTGAGTCGTCGATCGCGTAGAGATCAACGGTCAGGATTGGAGGTGTGAAAGTCAAACAGAGAGGTCGGGTGATGAATTGTGGGCCGTCAATCTGCAGATCAGATCGATGGCAGAGATGTCGTTGTCGCATGTACAATAGCCCGGTTATTGTGTGCGCATCTTCGTTAACCATCGGACAGCTTCGGCAAGCGATCACCGTTGGATGAGTGGGCCCAAATCGAATGGCGCACAGCAATATTGCTGGGCGTCCTGGTCCGAACGATAATGCGCGATGGACAGTGGTTTCCGGAACAGTGTCCAGGACACGTGTCACGTGATGTATGGAATCGCTGGCCATCGAGCGGAAAACACCCTCCGCTCGAAGGCGGTGCGATGAAAACCATATGGTTTTGGGAAAACGGTACACAGCTGGCAGGGTCCACCGATTTTGATAGGTTCCGCACCGTCGGATCTGTAGATTGAATTCAACGGTGGAGATTTCTCACACTTCGGACCGACGGAAAAACCTTTAGAAAACCATAAAAACCCAAAGTTTAAATATAAAACAATGATTTCTGCTTTGGGCGGAGGAAAAGTGGCTTGGCGCCTGATTGCGGGGCCGTTGGGCGGATGGAGAAACATATGGCTGGGGCTTTGTACGACAAGGGCCAATCGCATATCGGAAGTTTGGACATGGGCTTTTCAATCTACCCATTGTATTTTCTGCGATTGCAATCACGCGATCAGCTCTTTTCAATCTACCCATTGTATTTAACATATGACTTGGGTTTTTAGACCAAAATTTGGAAAAGTGGGTTTTTGGATTTTACAAAGGAAAACGCGGATCACGAATGGAAATATTATAAGGTTTCAAGCACCAAAGGCGGGCCCACAGATATGTATAAAATGTGATGCGATCGGGGATTTATAATACAAGCATGATCGCATCGCAAGTTTTTAAAATATGTGAAACAACTTTGCGCACTGGGTTTTTGCGATGCGATGAGCGCCAGGAGGAGTTAGTGCTTGGTCTTTGCAACATGGGCACCTAGTGGGGAAGTGGTTGAGACTTGGCCAAAAGAGGCTTAAACCCTTAACAAGAAATGGGTTTTTTCATTGATTTTCAATGGTTTTTGAATGGTTTTAGGGGTTTCGATAAGGCAAAGAAGGAGTCTTTGAACCTTAGAAAATGGATTTTCATGAATGGAAGAAGAGAACTAATGAAGAAATAGATTTTTATGGAGAAGAAGGGAAACAAATGAAGGTTATTTTTGAGTGGGAGAAGGGGAGAATGATGGCTTTGCAACAGTATTTTGGCTAGGAAAACAGCAGGATTTATGAGTCTTGAAGGGAAACAGTGGTGAAGATCTTTAGACATGGGCATGAGAGCTTCCAGAGGCTTCAAGAGATAATATTTTAGCACTAAAACTATCTCTTGGAGGCTAAACAAATGTTTTAGCCACCTTTTGATAGAACAAATTATATAGGTGGCCAACAGTGGCTCCACTTGGGGATGGTGCCTTCTTGAAGGCATCAAGAACTTCAGACCTGCATTCTCTGGTAGGTTGACCTGTGCCTACTCCATTATGTTCTCTGGGAGGCTGACCTGTGCCTGATCCATTATGTTCTCTGGGAGGCTGACCTGTGCCTGATCCATTGGGTTGTCCTTCCTTTGCTGGCATGATCTTACTCTACTCCGAAAACATGTTAGCAGCCATAAAAAACAATGGATATTCATCAACAAGCTTTCTACCTACCCAATCCTACTGAGCTAACATTTGTTCTTCGTCAGAGTGCACTTGGATTGGCAAACTCTTTCACAACATTTAATTCTTTTGAAAGCAGGCAATCTAATCTATTTCTACTCCTTATTTCTCCCTGAACTCAGATTAAACAGTTGAGTTCAGATGTTTCTCTACCTAATCTACCATCTGTTGGGATTAAACTGTCCAACAGATTTTCATTCTCTAAATACTAAAACATCAATTTAAAAACAGTCAAGTCAAGATTAATTTTTTTGACTTGCTGTGATATATGGCATAAAAACAAGCTGCACATAGACATTTATATTGCAGAAAATTTTAAAACAAAAATGATGAAGGCTTAAGATCTAAAATTTCATGCACTTCCTTCACCTTTTTACAGCTATGTTTTGACTCTTATGTGAGTTGTTCCTCCTTTGTTCTCTGGTTCAGATCTTGAGTTAATTAGAACCAGATTTTCATCTTTTTTGACTCAAGAAAAAAAAACATATTTGAGTCATCTCTCTTTGAAACCTAAGGTTCAGATTTGAGCATGTTTGAACCTTTAATTTCTATCCTAATCTACCTACTGATAAGCCAAGATTAAACAGTTTGGCAAATCAAATTCACTATTCTATCAGCGTAAATTGAAAACTAATCAGTCAAGGTTAAACAGTTTGACTCACTAGAAGTGTGTTATTCAGGAGTGGCATTTAAGCCACTTTCAGAATTTCTTTCTCTTTTTTGGTATGGGGCTGTACCTTTCTTGTTTTCACAATTTGCCCTCTTTTATTTTCTTTTTATTGTTTTTGTACTTTTTCTTTTATGAGAATGAGCAAAGAAAATGGTATTTATAATGGAAATGAAAGCTTTAAAATCGAACTTAGCAATAGTAATGCTTAAGGACCCTGCCATTGACAGGACCCCCAAACAAATCTGTGCCATCTAACTCTTGTAGAAAAAAGGCATTAGGACCAACGGTGGACTAGATGATGTAACGAACTTGCCAAAAACTGTCAAATTTACCATGTTTACCCTTATCCTCTCTTTTGGAATCCCATTTGAGTACCTTATCTCCAAGGTTGAAAACACAAGCCTTTGTTCTTTTGTCGAACAACTTCTTTATGTTTTCTTGCACCTTCTGAGCCCTATTGTAAACCTCTTCCCTTGTCTGCTGGAGATGTATTGTCTGACTGATCCTCCTAATCATGTTGTCCTCTTCTGACTGTATTTCTTGGATTAATTTTATTACTGGTACACCTAGGCTGGTGGGAAACACTGCATCTGCTCCATAAACAAGCTGGTAAGGGGACATTCCAATGGACTTTTTTGTGGTCAATCTGTCTGCCCACAGAGCATGCACCAACTTGTTATGCCATGATTTTTTGTTGTCTTCAAGCAGCTTCTTGATGATGGTCACCAAACTTTTATTTGATGATTCTGCTAGCCCATTACCTTGAGGGTAGTAAGCAGTAGAATGACCAAGTGTAATATGATACCTGTGACAAAAATCAATCATCTTTTTGGAACAAAAACAAGCAGCATTATCAATAATAATCTTCCTAGAAAATCTGAATCTAGACAAGATATGGTCTTCAAGGAATTTTATAATGATAGAATCTGTGGCATTCCTAGAAGGGATGGCTTCAATCCATTTTGTGAAGTAGTCGGTGGCTGTGAGAATCCATTTGTGTTGGGCAGACGAAGCAGGATGGATTTCCCCTATGAAATCTGGGCCCCACTGTTGAAAAGGAGCTTCAACAGTGATAGGTTGTAATGGTAAAGGAAGAATTTTTCTTTTTCCTTCAAAAATTTGGCATTTTTGATAGGAAACTATCATTTTATGGACATCCTGGAAGAGGGTGGGCTAGTAATAGCCAGCTCTAAGGATTTTATTGGCTGTGATTTTCGAATAAATATGGCCTCCACACTCTCCTTCATGGAATTCATGTTTGATCCTCTCTACATCAACTTCAGGAAAACATTTAAGCAATAAACCATTAGCATTTTTCCAGTATAAACATTCATTTAAAATGCAATAGTTCCTAGCTTTCAACTTTAAAAACCTTGCCTTTGTTTTTGATAAATCAAGAGGAGCATTAAGATTTGCAAGCACATACAAGATATCAGTGTACCAAGGTGAGTTTTGAAACTGCTTTTCGACAGTGGGAGCAGGTAATTCTTCCTGTTCATCCAAGGCATCTACCATGTTAATGTCAAGGGCTTATAGATTAGATTCAGCCATTAGTACCTTTAATAAGTTTGGTTGGTCTGATTTCCAAATCATACTCTAATATAGCAGCAATCCATTTACCTCTCTTTCCATATGGGTCTTGTGACAAGATGTCTTTTACCACTATATTAGGTACATAGGCAATGATGTGGGAATGTATAATATACACCCTGAAGTCCTTTAAGGCCTTTACCAAAGCATAGGCTTGTTTTTCCATTATGTTATATTTCAAGGGTGCATCCCTTAAAGCCTTGCTGAAAAAAGAAATGGGTTGTTCCTGTCCCTCTGGGTTTTTCTGCAACAGGACTGCAGCCACAGTATGCTCTGAGGCAAAGGAGAAAATAAGGAACTCTTTTGAAAAGTCTAGGCTGATTAGGACTGGTGCCCGGGTGAGTGCATGTTTTACCAATTCGAAGGATTTTTTGGTTTCTACAGTCCACTTCACTCCTACTTCTTTCTTGAGCATATTAGTCATGTTTCTAAGGAGCTCTGCTAAGTTGGGAATAAACCTCCTCAAGAAGTTAATTTTTCCGATAAAGGACTGCAATTATTTTATGTTCCTTGGTTGGCTAATTTGTAGTATTCCCTCAACTCTATTTGGATCTATTTTAATCCCTTCTTCTGATATGATATGGCCAAGGAGTTTACCCTCCTGAAGGCCAAACACTGTCTTTTTGGGATTTAAAGATAACCCAAACCTTCTACACTTTTCAAGGACCTTTCTTAAATGTTTTAGATGCTCTTCATCAGATTTGGAATAAACTGTTATGTCATCAAGGTAAATTACAATGAAGTGCCCTATCTCCTCTGAAAATGCAATGTCCATGGCCCTTTGGAAAGTGGCCCCAACATTCATTAATCCAAAAGGAATTTTCACATACATGAAAGTGCCCCAAGGAGTGGTGAAAGCTGTCTTGAGTTGGTCTTCTGGGAGTACTAAAACCTAGTTATACCCTGAAAAACCATCTAACAGAGAAATCCTCTTTGAACCAACTACCCTTTGTAGAATGTGTTCCATTTTGGGTAAAGGGTAATTGTCTTTTAGGGAGGCTCTGTTAAGGTTTCTGAAATCAATGCGCAATCCGATTTCTCCTGTCTTTTTCCTCACGGCTACAAGGTTAGAAACCCAATCTGAAAACCTCACAGGCACAATGATTCCTGCCTCATACATTTTCTTGATTTCCTTTTCTACTAGAGGCAGTTGTATTGGATTAATTCTACGCAGTTTTTGCTTAAAGGGTTTTTGGTTTTCCTTCAAAGGGATCTTGTGCTGGATGATTTCTGTATCGTAGGCTTTCAAGTCTTCATAGCTCCAGGCGAACACATCGACAAACTGTTTAAACAGGTCAACGTATTTCCTTTTCATGTCTAGTGGCAAGGACTTAGCTAATTTAATCATTTTATGCTGATCCTCGGTGCCTATGTTGCATTCCTCGACCTCAGACTCTGTGTATTCTACGGTGGGCTTCTTTGCTACATCGTTAAAATCAAAGAGGTCTTCTAACGGTGCTAGCCCCCTAGGTATGTTCTTGTCCTTTGACGATAATACCTCAATGTCTTCGTTTTCCGTGTCCTTGTGTTCTTCAGTATGAGTGTCAAGTTCTTTATTTAACATGTTGATTTCTATGGGACCAAATGGTTTTTCTTTTTCAGGGGACTTTTTGTTTAGGCGATTTTCATCGGATTTGGAATCCGAATCAGATGACTCAAATTCATTCCTGCCCAGCAGAAAATCCTCTATCTGTTTGTCACCCTCAAAGACCTGCCAATATTTTTCATTATCTGGCACCGCTGGTCTAAACTTAATTTGAGTTGTACAGTCTTTGGTTCCAACTGGCGTTAAGCATGTTCTAGCCGCAAAAGCTAAATTGTGTGCGGCAATATTTCTTTTTCTTGGAACAAAAATTAATTTGGACTCCTCAAAAGTTTTTAAAAGGTCCATGACATCGTTTCGATAAGCTCTAAGTCTGGGATGATTTGCGTTATATTCCCCATTGACTTGCTTGATGACTAGTTCTGAATCCCCATACACATTAATTCTTGTGGCTCATAACTTTTTTAACAGATGTAAGCCTAAGAGAAGGGATTCATATTCTACTATGTTATTAGAACACTGAAAGTTTAATTTGCAGGAAATGTTTTCTATGTGGTTGTTTTCAGTGTTGGTAATCTAGACACCTGCACCAGCATTTTTTTTAGTGCATGACCCATCAAAATACATACTCCACAGAGGACTATTTTCGGTTTTGTCTTGGTTATTGTCCCCTCCAACCAACGTGCTCAAGGGTTGTTGTGAAATCTCGGCACTTAGTTGTATTTGTTTCACCTTCTCAGGTTTTTCATGGAGCTGAGCGTGAGGGGCAGTCTGTCGTTCGCCATCTTGGCTTTGTTCATTCTGGTCGGTTGTTTCAACATGCTATTCCAAAGTTTCTCTCTCATTTTCTTCCATATCTAGAACTACATTTATTTCTAGATTTGGGGGACTCTCTAACTGTTTATCTGAGTCACTGTGCTCTGGCTCTGACTGTTTTTTGGATTCATTATTGCAAAATATAAATGAATCCAGGTCAATATGGACAGAATAAATGGGAGAATTTTCAGGCCTTTCTGGGCTACTCACCATGAATTTCATGTGTGACTCTTTGTACAGTCTTTTGAGTTGGCTAAAAACAAGAATAGTGGCATATGTCCCGTCCATCTGTATGGTACCTTGGAGCTTGGCGCCCCATGATCTTGACAATAACATGCCATACTTAGGAGGCACATCAGCCACCACAACATCCATCACCATGCACTTGGCTGGGATTTGGGTCAAACTCACACAAAGGTCTTTGATCAGGCCAAGGCACTTTACTCTGTTTGAATCAAAAGAATATAAATCCTTGTAAGGTTTGGTTATTTCTAATCCTAGCCTTTCCATTATCACCTTTGGCATAAGGTTGTGCGAGGCTCCAGAGTCATGCATAGCATTATGCAGGATCTTGTCATGAACATTGAAACTCACATAGAAGGGAGGTACAGGTCCCTCTTGATATATACCTTCAATCTTAGGACCAAAAATAAGCTCTGGCTGGTCATCATTAAGATTGACTGAGTCATTATTATCCTCAATATTTAAAGCCTTCAAAATTTGGGTCCTATATACATTCTAGGCAGCTAACTCAGTCAGGGGAACAGAGATTCTGATCTTTGAAATTTCCTGCTCTAGGCTGAAAAGAATCTGGTTCTTTGATGAACTTGTCTCAGCCTTACTAGCTCCCAGTCTATCAGCAACATCATCTTGCTGATTTGTTCTACTCGTTTTTGACAAAATGGTCTTAACAGGAGTACCAGCTGAAGTGGTAGTACTACTAATGTTCGCACTTTTCTTTTCTTTGTTTTGAGTGCCTTTCTCTCTATCTCTATCAGAATTCACAGCTACTATTTTATCCTTTTGTTTGACAATTTTAGGCTTGGTTGTAGTGTTTTTTTGTGAAGATTTGTCAGAGGTTTTGGTGTTGGGAGTTTGTTGACTGGTTTTGCTTCTAAGGTCATATTCTTTTTGAGGCTCTATGATGACATTTTCCATGTCCTGACAATAACTTGCATTATCATCTTTTTTGTCATCATAAGGGGTATGGAAACCTTGTTCCCTATCAAAATGAATCTCAAAGTCATCATTATCTACTCCCAACATGTTGATATCATCTTCCTCTGTTATCTCCTATGTTTCCTCAACCTCACTTATATAGTTTTGATGAAAGGGAGGAGTGATATGTTGATCATCTTCCCTAGGTTTGTTTGGAGGTTGGTTCCTTCTAAAATTCTAATTCTGGTTCTTGTTTTGAGGAGCAGTTTGGTTTTGAATTTCTTGTGCTCTCTCAAGGATGCTCATTTTCTTCATCATCTCCTCCATCATTCTTTCCATCTTTGAGTTGGAAGTAGAAGGGGCATTTTCCTCTCTAAAGGACACTCTCTTTTCAATTTTCATTCTTGCTCTCTTCTCCATCAAGTTGAATTCCACAGAAAGTGCACCCTTTTTCATATCTTCAAGAGTTGCAAAATCTCTCTGTCTCAGCTGATAGGCCATCTCAGGGTCAAACCCTTCAGGAAAATTGTTCAAAGCTGAGCCTTGTGGAGGTTTTAGTTATGGGGAAAGTGCATTATACACACTATTGAATCTAGTGCAATAAGCTTGCACACTTTCCCCAGTGTCTCTATGGAGATTTTTATAGTCAGAAAGGACTTGGAGAGGGTTTTTCTTTACTTCCCATTTGTTTAAGAATGTTTGATGGAAGGCTTGTAGATCACAGATACTATGGGGGGTTAAACCTTTGAACCATTCCCTCACTTCTCCCGCCTAAGCTCTGAGCAAATAACCTAAGTTTGACCGAATCATCATCAATTTCATTTCTGTCAAAGTAGTCATTCATCTTATCCACATGTTGTGATGCAGTTGTAGCATTGTTAGCATCATATAATGGAATTTTGGACTGATAGTCCTATGGAAGATTGACTAATGGTACAGGAAGGACTAGGGGAGCATACCATGCAGCCATGGCCGGAGGTGGAGGTGGATTTACAAGAGGGACAGTGGGCTGAAGTGGAGTGGTTTGAACAGTGGATGTAGGGTGAGCAGAAGAGGATGGACCAGGAATAGACTGCTGAGTTAATCTTGGATGAGGGGCACCTAAGTTATGAAGAAAATGCAAATTAGGAGGTGTTGTCTCTCTGCTACCAAGATGTTCACTTGTTTCCGGGGATGATAGTGAAGACTCATAATCTAATTGATATAAATCACCAAGAGACCTAGTTCTAAATGGATTCAATAAGTCAACTTGAGATTGTTGTAGAGCTGAAAGATTTTCAGGGACAGAATTGGCTCTCAAGGGTGATCTGAAAACGGTTGACAAATTTATCTTAGGAGACTTCCTAAGGATGCTTTCTGGGTTATCAATTATCTCAGGTGGATCAGGGTCAGGATAGGCTCTAGTGTGAATCTTTCTAGAAGCCACTATGTTGTGTTTTTGAGACCCAAAATAAACAAGGTAAGTTCAACTAGGTATGACAACCTTTAAGAGGTTAACTAGTCTATTTTGGAACAATTTCAGTCCTGCAGTCTTGTGACTGAGTTTGAAGGATATTACAATGATAAGGGTTCTTCCCAGTGGAGTCTTAAGGTCTGTTTAGGATTGTGGAGTCGCCAAGTGGAATTTTTTAGCTCTTTTCAGAGGTAAAAGGTCTTATGGTCCACCACCATGTTTATTGAATACCAATATGAAATATTTTTTAGGTTTTTCTAAGTTATTTTTCAGTTGTGTGGTTTTTAAGAATATCCTAACTTTGTTTCAAAACTTAGCTACGGTTATGAGACAAAGAAAGCCTACTCTTATGGCTAAGCCAGCTGATTTTTCAAGGTTGGACAAAGTCTTAAGAGAATCCTAGGTCTTACCTAGATTTTCACTGATTCAAACAAGTTTCATTATGATTACCATTCTTGGTAGTGCTTGAAAAGGCTGCTTTTTACTCACAAGGTTTTATGAAATTTTTCTAGGGAACTCAAACCAGAGATTGACTGGGAGGGCATTCACCAGATATGTCACCCCTGAAAGAGGATGAGATCCGGAGGCTACCTGGCCCTTTCTAGACTTTGTCTAAGAGTATGGGAGAACACAACAAAGGTATAGGGTTTGGAGTCCCCAGTGGAGTCGCCAGAAATTTTAGGAATCTGTAATTTATTAGCAAGATTGGCAGAGTCCAATTATAGAAGCAACATCGTTTCAACCAACTTTGGGATTCTAGGATCTAGCCCTCCTGAATCCAGAGAGGGATCTCTCTATGAATGAGTTTAAAGATGT
>JAXQQM020078008.1:0-142231 GCA_034641835.2 Pinus albicaulis
TTCCTTGAAGACTCGAACAACAATTTAACCCCGTTTGCTTGTCAAAAATTTCATAGGGGGCTAACACACAGATCGAGTTGACGGTCTAGGATTTGTATTTCTTGACTGGTCTCCCACCGTTGGGGATGGTGGGAAATACGCAGCCAGTTTTACCACGGGGGCGTAACATTATGGAGTTTGTTGAGTGACATTATTGACCGAGTGTCCGAGTCAAGGGGACTCGGATATCCATTGGGGATCTAGAGAGGTTGGAGACCCGGGCAGTGGCCGCAACAGTGTTGTGGATCATAGGCAGTCAGGCGCTCCATCACATCACTGGAGGGCAGATGATGATTGTAGAGAATGTGTTGGGGGGACCTACTATGGGTGGGCCCAGATGATGTTGGTGTCGCTGAAACGACAGTTGTCACTATGTAAGCAGCAAGTGAATCATGATTGTGCGTATGGGACAGTATTGTGCTCTTTCTTCTTTGAGAAGATCCCGACCTTACGACCTCGTATACAGTTGCCGGACGAGGGCCCGAGAGAGCCCCGGATGCGTCAGTGGGGACGACTACTGAGTAGAGGAGGAGGAGGGGCGGTCGGGAGAGTGTTTCGACTAGAGTTCTTTGCCCATTGGGACCAGATTCCGTTGTACATAGACGACTATCCCTATAGTGGGATGAGTTATTGGGGAGATCCGGACTTGCCACTGCCACCTGGTCGAGTATGGGGACCGGATGGTAAGTGATAAGAAACTAATCTGTTATGTTCCTTTTTATTGTTTGTGGCTAGTATTCATGGTACTAATCCTTATATTATTTGGGATGCAGATATAGCTTCGGTGAAATCGGCCAGATACATGGGACGACCAGCAGCAACAGGTGCTACAGGCGCAAGTGGGTCAAGGACAAGACAGAATGAAGAGATGGCCGCACTGGTGGAGGACCTCCATCGTAGATGTGAGGGATTGCTGACCAGTGTGTCAGAGTGTGGATGGCAGGATTTAGACGACCGATACATAGAGCTATGTATTGGGCTCCCCTCGGAATGGCGAGGGATCATGCGACGCATGGCGATGGCCGGGCAGACGGTGCGTGATCTACGAGCTGCGGAGCGTGTTTGAGGCTTCTGGGATCCTCCCAGATCAACTAGATGTAGGTAGCCATCGGCGTAACCAATATAATGAGTGGGCGAGAGGGTTGAGGGAACAACGTCACAAGATAAGAGAAGTGGGGAAGATCAAGGACTTGTGTTGTGATGTACATCATAGAGACGGATGGGAGTATCAGAGTTAGGTGAAGAGAGGGGAAGGTGGTGGAAACCGCAAGAGGCTGCAAAACTACCGAGATCATCGTTCATGGAGGACAGGTGCAGAAATGGGTCATCAGGGGAGATGACAGAAGAGCAAGTAAAAATATGGTCAAAACATGAAGAGCCCAAGAATTGCGCTAAAGGGGGATCAGAGGAAAAAGGTGGAGTGGATACGGAGGGGATGTACTCTGAGGGTTGGGCGGATGATGATAGGTACAAGAGAGGAGCAGCAGATTCGGACATCTCAACATCAGGGGGAGGGATGTCAATGGTGGCTGGAGGATCCTCGAGTAAACTCGACGCATACTGAGCAAGGATGGGCGAGGCGGATTGATTCTGTTCCACTTCATACTTGCGAATGACCTCTAAAGAGGCGCGGTAATTGGTGAGGTGAGGACAATTGTGAGAATAATGGCCATGGACACCACATAAAGCACAAGGTTTGTTGGTGCGAAGGGCCTTTGGGTTCTTGGGCATGGGGGCAGAGGAAACAGAGGTTTCTGGGGCTGACGATTCAGGGAACGTGACTTTGACCATGGGTTGGAGACGGGGCAACTCAGGACAAGTATGGGTGGCATGACCGACAACATCACACAAAGCGCAAGTCTTGGTGGGTGGAGGGGGAGTAGGATCAGGAGCAGTGGCTTTATCTTGGGATGCCCCCCTACGAGTTTTTATTTTCTTACCCGTAGCAGTCTCAGCATGAGGAGGGTCGTGCGACAGGGCTAGAGGTACCGTAGCGGTGGGAGGAGCAATGGGAATTGGTTGAACTGGTGTCACAGCAATGTATGGTTTAGGGTGGCCGGGAGGGGTTTCGGTTGGATGAGTAAGATACCAGACAAGTATGCCCAAAGTTAAATTAGGTATGGAAAGGGTGGCCATGACAGGAACCGAATAGATGCCAGGGGGAGGGCCAAGGAAAGGGATTTGACCGGTGGAGTAATGGCCAGGAGGGATGGTTCCTAAATGGGGGAGGCCGGAGGGAACTGAGGCAGGAGGATAAGGAGGTTCCGGGGTGTGAGGGGGAGGTGAAGGACCTGGTGGGAGAGTTGGAAACAGCTGAGGAGAAGGGCTAGGAGTAGGGTGAGTCGGATGAGGTGGAGGTTACTAACTAGCTGGAGCAGGTTGCGGGAGGGCAGCCTGAGACAATTTCATCATGCAAACATTCGCCGAGCTAGGATAAGAGATAGGAAGAGGGGGGGGACAAGGGAAGGTGCCAAGCAAAGAGGAGTCTTTTTATATGCCAGGGGAGACACTAGTCAAAGAATCAACAGTTTGCTTATTGGTGACAGTAGAAATGGTGGACTAAGGTGAGGTCTGAGATTTAGGTTCATGATACGAAAACTGGTCAATGGTGACGATCTTGCCATTATGAGGGAAAAACATCTTGTGGTGGACTGCGGATGGGACGACAGACATGGCATAGGTGTAACTATGCCCCAAAAGGATGTTGTAATCGAGAGTGGCATCGATAACTTCAACGTTGACACAGACAGTCTTACCGAAAAGGGTGATAGGGCAGTTACGAAAAAGACCAATGGGTTGGGAGGCATGGCCATCCCACGCATGGAAGGTGATGGTGGAAGGGTCCAGCTCAGCGGATCCAAGTTGTTTCCAAACCGAAGCAGACATTACACAGGTAGATTCCCCCTCATAAATAATACATCGAGCGACATTGGCATTTTTTATTTTGACTGGGATTTGGAAAGAAACTGAAGGAGGAAGAGGGGGATGGTCTGACTGACAGGCATCGAAAACAATTAATAGGTCATCAGTAGGATCTACAGCACCCACGGCAGATAGTAGAGCTTTCTTTTGAGAAGGACACGACTGGAGGAGTTCCAGTGTTGAAATGGCAGCTGGAGATTGCACCAGATCATCTACTATGCTATAGGAATGGGAAGCCTGACCAGAGGTAGCATTCCAGCGTAATGGACCCTTAGGAATTTTTGTGTGAACCTCAAATTTGGGTGGAGGGAGTTATAAGGGACCATTGGGTGTCGATAGAGGTTCTGTAGAAGTTGATGATGGGGACTCGGAGACAGACGATACGGGAGGCAGGGAGTATTGATGAGACCTAGTTTGAAGGTTAAGGTCAACAGTGAGAGGTTGGTCAGAGGACATCATAAGAATCTGGTAATCAAAAGAACCTGAAGGAGAAGGTTGAGTGGATGCCGGGGCATGAGGGGATTGAGTAGCCACAAATCCTTGTTGAGGGAAAGGATCGGTAAACACAGCGGGCTGAGAGGTAGAAGTAAGGGGGGGACAGGGGGAGAGGAGTGTTGTCCCCTAATGGTGACATGAGACTCCCACATCTGTCGCATCTATGGTAAGAGGGGACAATCGTGATTTTAGTGACCGGAAACACCAGAACAGGAACAGGGCTTATTTGTGCGAAGCAGCCTGTCCTGCTTGGGTTGGGAGCCCTGGGGCTGGGTAGCGGTGTTAGGGTCAATACTAGAAGGATTGGGTCCATGATTACCAGAGGCGGATGGATTGCCTCTCCTCCGCCATTGAGAAGGAGGAGGAGTAGTCACACCGTGTTGTGCAAATACGTGCCCTGGAGGGGGTAGTAAGTGCGGCTATGGGGGTGGAGGAGGCAAGGGAGCGGGAGGTCCAAATGTTGGAGGAGCTGGGACACCAGGCAGCGGATAAGGGTAAGGGTGAGAATGGGCAACATTGAGGTAAGAAGGAGAGTGGGAAAAAGGAGGAGGCATGCCAAAGCCTGGATACATGTTACTGGGATGGGGAAAGGTGCTGGAGGTGCTGGCCCTGCTGGGAGGAAAACCATAGGGCATAAGAGGTGGAGCAGAGGTATGAGACATGGCTCTGATGATACTGTCGATAGAGTGAGGGGTCCCGGAGGCGTTATTGCCCCCGGGCTTGGGGATATCAGGAAAGAAAATATAAACATAACCAGACTGGGCATAGATAAGGTCATATTTTAAGGCGATTTGAAGGGCGACTTCTTTGGTTTGGGGAAAATGGGAGGCGACATCTTTGCTAATGGGAGGTAAGAGGGAGCGAAGGAACCAATCCATGTAAACTTGATCTTCGAAGGGGGGAGCACGGAATAGGCTTCATCTTTGTCGCCACTCCTGGACATGAGCGGAGAGACGCGTTGAAGAGGATTGATGAAAGGAGGTCAATAGTTCAGTGCCAGTGTCGTATCGGAGAGGGAGCTGGAAATAAGATAAGAAGGCTTGGGCAATGGTCGCAAAAGTGGTATGGGAAGAGGTGGTTTTATCAACATACCATTTGGAAGCTTCACCGGTAAGGGTGCGTTGGAATAAACGAAGATGAATGGAGTCATCGGTGATGGAATTAGAGGAACACCACATGTGGAAAGATTGGATATGATTGGAGGGATCTTCACTAGCAAGGCCTTCGAACTTGGGAATGTCGAAGGGGAGCTTGGTTGGCATAGCAGGCCAACTGACATCATGGTGGATAGGATCATTAATAAGCTGATTGAAGTCGGGGAGACTAAGGCCGTCCATATAAGGGAGTAATGGGGCAGACGAGGTAGGTCCCGTAGTGGTTCCAATGGAAGCGGACCTAGCAGTAGAACTGGGGTTAGGGCTAGGTCCAGAACTAGACATGGTGGAAGTAAAGGGGGGAGAACCAAAAGGACAGGGAGAACCCAAAAAATCAGAGGAAGAGTCAGAGTGCGGACTCGGGGGAGGACTTACTCGATGACGACGGGAAGGAGGAATTCGACCAACTGGAAACTGAGGGTGAAGGCCAAGAAGTCGCTGGGATAAATGCCTTGGAGGTGCAATGATGACAGGAAGAAGAAATACCAACAAGGGCAGCAAGGTACAAAAGCAAGACGCGACAAGGGCAAGGAGGTGCAGTGTCGATTAATTTTAATTGATTAAAATTAATGTGGCGTGCGTTAATTTTAATTGATTAAACCCAGACGTTTGAGAGTAAAAGAAAAAGTGTGTTGCATAATGGAAAAGAAATTTGTAGTAAATAAGACTGAAAGAATAGGAAATTAGCAAAAAAGGCATCAATCGAACCCAAGAAGGTGGGTCTCTCAAAACTAGTCTAGAAGGGGCAGAGCACACTAACAAGAGATCAATAGATCTAAGGTCCAGAGGGACTGGGATCTAATGAAGAAATCTACTGAAAAGTGGTGTAGAAATAAACAAAGAGGCAGGGGCAAGGTTGCTGCTAGAAAATAGGAGATCAGCTAAAAAGAGGGGGGCCAAAGAGGTGGCCCTAGAGATGAACCCAAACAAAGAGAAAGGCAGTGTATAGAAAGGGAATAAAAGCTGACCTGTGAGGATCTGAACAGGAGGTTATTAGATCTGAAATAAGGCTGAAACTTCTGGAAATTCAAATGTCTGAAAACAACAACAAACTCTCCCACAAAAAGTGGATGGAACTAAAGCCCTAAGGGGCAAGAGTCCCACTTAGGTGAGTGAAATAGATCAGCAACAGGTCTGAACAGGTGGAGACAGAGGCTGGAAAAACCTGACAGAAGCTTCAGTGAAACCCAGAAAAAGTACTGGCAGATTACAGAAAAAATTGCAGGTCACAGGTTTGGGCCTGTTTTCAGGCCAGGTCACAGATTTAGGGCAGAAAAGTGTGACCTCAAGGCCAGGTCACACTTTTTGTGCCGATAAGTGCGACCTGCAGATCCGGGTCTGGCGGCGGCAGATTTCAGAAAATTTTGCCGTCCCAGCAACGACTGATGTCGGTCACCTACGCAAAAAGGCCAGAATCACACGGAAGATAGAAATTTGAATGTTTGAGGGTTTTAGAGGGGAAAAATAGCATAAAAATGGAAAAAATAGGAAAAATAAAAAGTGGAAGAGAAACCCTAGGGTATCAAACATCTAGATATGCAGGAAGATAAACAACGACAATGGTCGCAAAAGAAAACCCGTGTGGAGTCGCCAATTGTTAGTATGATTCTTTCGTCGTAAAAGATCACTGTAGCTATGCATATAAAGTAGCCCTAACATCAAGTATGGCTGCAAAATATCTTTAAGTTTGCTGCATAAAATTAGATCTAAGCATAAAAGATATTAAACAGATAAGATATAAAATGGCTCCATGCATCCAATGAAAAAGACAAGAACAATGTATAAAAAGAATCTTATATTATATTAAAGAATGGGGCACCTGAGAGGAAAACAAGAAAGGTGTTTTCTAGTTCTCCTCAGTGGGATGGGTTCTTGGAAGTCCTCAGTGTTTCAGATCTAAAATTCCTCTCTTTGGTTAATGTGGAAAACCCTAACAAACATGGAACTCAATGGGAGTTCAAATGAAATTGGTGACCAAGAGTAGATCTAGTGTGATCTAATGCAATGGAGGTGACTAATGAATGGGGAAAACCCTTCTATTTATAACAAAATATTGGGGTGTTCTAGAACTCGGTGCATGAATAAAATATTATTAATCACATTCTAGAATCACCCTTTAGGAATATTTTATTATATTTGTTGGAGGAAAAAGGGTTTTTGACTTGGGTCAATTCCTTTATTTATAAATAACAAATAAATAAATGATTTATTTATTATTTAAGGGAAATGAGGGGAATATAATTAAATAAATAATGGTTTATTTAATTATTTTAAAAATGATTTAGTCAAATTTAACTAGGAATAGTATTTAAATAATGATTTAAATAACTTATTCTTAGGAAATAATTAAATAAATAATGATTTATTTAATTGATTACCTTGTTTTAGGTTAAATATGACCAATAAATGTAAACAAATGTGGTGAAAGCAATTTTACTTGGGGTAAAATTGGTCTTACATAATTAAATACTTACGGTTTCATCAACGATAATGGGTTGAATGAATAAAAAATGGTGTGAACATAGTCTTATCGATCAAAAGCACTGGGATCTTTGAAACGAAAGTGTTTCATAAAAAATAATGATGAAAAACTGGGGAAGTTTGATGCAAGAGCTGATGAAGGAATATTTTTAGGATATGCATCCAAGAGTAAGGGTTACAGGTGTTACAACAAAAGACTGCACAAAATTGTGGAAAGAATTGATGTAAGAGTTGACGAAGATCTACCATACAAAACAAGAAACACAAGCTGCACCAATCCTATAGATGATAATGAGGCTAAGAACCAAGATAATGATGAACATAGCAAGACAACAAAATATATTGAATTAAACTCAAAAGGTCCCTCACGATACACTCAAAAGAACCATCCAGAAGATCAAATCATTGGGGACAAGAGTGTGGGAGTCTAGAAAAGAAGACAACTTGCTGAACAGAGAGAAGAAGTATACCTAACCATGCTATCTCAAATAGAGCGAAAGAATTTTGAAGAAGCCAGCAAAGACAAAAAATGGGTAAATGCTATGAATGAAGAATTGGACCAAATTGAGAAGAACAATGCCTGGGAATTAATTCCAAGACCCACTCGGAAAAAGGTCATTGCCACAAAATGGATATTCAAGAATAAGATGAATGAACAAGAGCAGGTAATAAAAAATAAAACCAGACTTGTATGCAAGGTATATTATCAAATTGAAGGACTTGTTTATGATGAAACCTTTTCCCCTGTAGCCAGAATGGAAGCAATCAGAATGTTTTTGGCCTTTACATGCTATCATGATTTCAGGGTATATCAAATGGATGTAAAGTCTACCTTCTTGAATGGAGATCTAGAGGAAGAATTCTACATGTTAAAACCTAAAGGATTATCATTAATAGATAAACATGACTATGTGTGCAGATTAAAGAAAGCCTTATATGGTTTGAAACAAGCTCCTCATGCATGGTATTCAAGGCTGGACAAATACTTGCAAAAACAAGGGTTCAAGAAAGCAGGAGTAGACAATAATTTGTATATAAAGGCTAATGAAAATGAACTCTTAATTGTAGTAGTGTATGTAGATGACATCATGTTTGGTAGCAACAAAGATGAGTTAGCAAAAGGATTTGCTGAAGAAATGAAATCCAAGTTTGAGATGTCAATGATTAGAGAGCTCACCTTATATTTAGGACTTCAAATTCAACAAAAGAACGCAGGAATATTCATTTCGCAAGAAAAATACTTAAGATAAATGTCTAAAAGGTTTCAAATGGAAGACTGCAAACCTGTATCAACTCCCATGATCACTGGATGCAAACTATGTGCTAATGATGGATCAACAGATGTAGATAAAAAACTTTACAGATCCATGATAGGAAGTCTACTATACCTAACTTCTTCTAGACTAGACATTATGTTGGCAGTAGGACTTGTGGTAAGATATCAAGCAGCACCAAAACAAAAGAATTTACTTTCAATCAAGAGAATATTTAGATATCTACAAGGAACTTCACATTATGGCCTATAGTATCCAAAAGGAAAAAGCTTCACATTGACAACATACATAGATGAAGATTGGGCCAGCTATGTGGATGACAGGAAAATCACAAGTGGAGGTGCATTTTATTTGGGAAAAAATTTGGTGGCATGGCTAAGAAAGAAGAAAACTTCTATCTCTCTATCTACAATAGAAGCAGAATACATAGCAGTAGCTGCATGTTGCACATAAGTAATGTGGATGAAACAAACTCTCCAAGACATGAAGGTAAGCATTGATGAACCCATTTCTATCAAATGTGACAATACAAGTGCAATAAGTATATCAAAAAATCTTGTACTTCATTAAAAAAAAAGCACATCCCAATAAAGTACCACTTCCTCAGAGAACAAGTAGCACAAAAATTAGTGAAGTTGGAATATGTACCAACTAAGGAACAAACAACAGACATATTCGCAAAACCTCTTGCTAAAGAACCATTCGAATATCTAAGAGACAAGCTAGGGGTAGTGTCTACAGATGTTACTCTCTAACATGATTAGAAATTTAAAAAAAGTGGTTGCATACAAGAAACAAGATCAGTGTAGAAGGTAAGTGATATTCAATATCAGACAAGAAAGCATCATTCCAGGGGGAGAGAAGTCAATAAATTGTCATAAAAGAGCTAGAACAATGGAGTAGTGCATGGAACAAGTCCTCAAGATCAGAGGAAATGGAAATATAGAAACTACATTGGAAAATGTGCAACGCTTTTTCATTTGATGTCAAAGGGGGAGGAAAATCAAGTAAAATAAGAAAAGGTCTTCTGAAAAGCAAGCAAAGGAAGTCCTGGAGGAAGAATTGGAGTATTTACATCAATGCCAAAGGAGGAGACTATTGGAAATATTTTCATTGATGGCAAAGGAGCACAAAGGAGCAGCACCAAGACAAGGGAGTAGATTAGAATCAGATGGAATTGTTGCAAAGAAAGAAAGTGAAGTGGCAGAGGCTACAAGAGGTGTTATTTTCTATAGGATAAGACCATACATTTGTGGGGGCGAATGTTGGTGGAATAGATCGGAAGGTTCCGCTTGGTTTTACTGTAGTCGAGTTAACAGATGCAGTGTAAAAGGAGAAACTACATTAAAAATTGGATGTGGAACCATTAGCCAATGGTGAAAATGGAACAGTGAAAGTGGTTTCGAAAACCACCAGAGGGTTTTTTGCACCGCTTTTGGAGGATAATTGGTTTTAAGTGAGATGGATGCGATACATTTAGGAGGGCGACACGTGGCATGCTGAAACCGCCTATTTCGCGTAGGTTCAAAAACATTATCCATCGGGCTAGTTGGCAGACGATAACGTGATGACCGTTCGATAATTCTAGGATCAACGGTGGAGGCTCAACATTATTTGGCATAACGAAATTGTGAGTTAAGAGGAGGACAACCATCTGATCATTGATCAATGGTTATCACCATTGAAGTTGCTCGGGGTTTAAACCTTAAACCGGACCCGATCATTTATGAATATGATTTAATAATTCGAGTGGCTTTTGAGGTCTGGTGCTATGCATATTGTGGGGCCAATACATTTTGTTGACATGTTTTGTTTTAAAGAAAAAAGTATATAAAGAGCGGAATGATAAAAGGTGTGGGACCGGTGTCACAAAACAAGACAGCGTAAACAAACAAAAAATAGACTAAGGTAGAAGAATTCCAAGTGAGGTGAATGGATGGTCACGATTAGATCGCAACAACAAAGGAAAGAAATGAATGAATAAGATTCATCGAAAGATAAGCAGGGTAGAAATCAATCGGAAGTGCCAGCAGCAGCAAGGACCGTAGATATGGGAAGATCAACGGTGACGATCGCATCAGCGGAGATCAAAATCGCAAGTCACAAGGTAATTGTTTTAATTTGTGATGCGATGCGATCGCATATCGCATATTGCATTGTTAGCCATCAGTATTTTTTACATGTTAGTGATGACTATATCTACAGCTGAGTTTTCTAGAAACTGATTTCCTCATGTCAATATGTCATCCAGAAAACCCTCCTAAAACTTTTTTCGCCCTTCTACCTTTTCGGTTCGCCCATGTCGAAATCAAAACCTCATTATCACAATCCTATCTAGCTTCAACCTTATTTGTCTGACCATCAGCTTTAAAATGCAAATCCACATCTGTTTCAAAAGTCTCCCCTATGTTAGGAAGTGGCGCTTTAAGACATTTCACCCTTGGCAATCATAAAAAATCCAAAAAGCCTTCATCTGCAACAGACCTACCATGACTGACCTCTTACTTTGCAAATGAAATTGACAAACAGCCCTAAGTCGCGCCACTCACATCCCCTAGATCTCAGCACTGCATAAACCCCAATCTCAAGCTGACTATTAGGTTTTTCACAGTGTTCTATGGTTTCTATAAAGGCAGGAAATATAACTTCATCTCAGGAGGAAATGCTTGAATTTACAGTTAGAGGAACAGCTGCTTCTAAATGTAACTTGAGCCTGAGACATGCCTGCAAAACAGAAAGCTACTCATCCAGACTTTACAGTTCTTTCCATCATGAAAATCACAGAAAGACACCACTGTCACAGCAAACTGGCAAATGGTCATGGCCCAGAACCTCCTTCATTTACAAGCAGAGGGTTAGGGCACCTCCTTCATCCACAAGCAGAGGGCGCTGGCCAGTATTGACTTTGAAGATTGCAAAAGTCCAGGTTTGCCTTGAACTGAACAAATTAAACAGAGACTCCAAGTTTTATGAATGTGACTGATGATCATAACAGGAATAGAGTTGAAATATGCTAGCTCAAAGGAAAAGAGAATCTGGTCTGATAAAAGAGGTCATCTGAAGCTTTCAAGTCATGTGAATTGTTGAACTTTAGAAAGGCCTGTCATTAGTAAAAATTCCAATCATAAGAAGCCTGCTTTCCACAAGATCAAATGGAATAGATGCTGACAAAAAATGCCATTACACAGGCAGAAAGAAAGTTCTTGGTTTCTCAAAAGACACTGACCTCCATAGTCACCGAAACTATTTGTCAAGTAATCTGTCATAAGGTGACCAAACCAAATGATGATATTCCAGTCACCCTTAGAGCAGTACAGAGAAATAGTGTCACTTTGGCTAGGGTTTCTTCTGAAACACAGTGATGATTGCAAGTAGAGATACTAATATTGATGTTTTTTCAAAAGAGGCTCACTTACCCATCACATCCGAGAGAAAAGCTATGTCAAACAGAGTTGTCGAAGCAACCTTCGGATACCTTTACTCCGATGAAGAGCCTCCTCCATGTATGAGAAAGCGGATGGCTAAAGCATCGATGCTTGTTAAAAAGCTCGATTGGTCGAAAAAGTGCATGGAAAAATACAAAGAAGGAAAGCAAAAATTCTTTACACCTGTAGGTAAAAGATAGTGTTTATGATTCAAAAGTATTGGTTTTCCTATTCAAATGAAAAATGTCTCACGAAACTGTACCTATAGTGGACAAAAGGAAAATTATGTTTAGTTTCTCCAAAAGAGGGTACGCTGTCATATACGTGAGAACCAAGATGCTGCCTTGTTGATATATTCTCGAGCAGAGGAGAGACGCCCTCTTTTTTTTAGACAGTAGAATGATAAACGAGAGGTGAATGCAAGTCTGTGGTTTTGCACTTTTTAGTCAAGATTAGTTTCTACAATGGGCATCATTAACTCCAAAGAATTAAGAGCAAAGTGTTAGTTTATATTTCAAAAATGGAAAGGACCTCTATCAAAATGTCAAAAGACACCTCACACGCTAACATAAAGTAGTCCCTCCATGGATGTCCTCTTTTCATACAAAGCGCTGTATAGGATAGAAGGGGTTTCTTAAGTGCTTCGACGCTTTAGCTTTTTCCTCGAAGAAAAAGAGCACTGCATAGTAAGATACACTAATGGTTCATAGCATACATAAAAGACTTTGACATGTCATTTCGGTTACTGGGAGAGGAGTTCGAAAATAAGATATGGCGAGGTTCATTATTAAATGGTCAAAGGTACTGCTGTACATTTTGAGTCAGACGGTAAAGGTGTTAGAAGAATCGCCTCTTCTTGAGCAGACGAAGGATGAAAGAAGTTTACATGAATGCCCGAAGGAGTGTACCCATATTCAAAAAGAGTCTCTAAAATATCTCTATCTCAGCAAATACAAAGGGATAGTAAAATTGCCATGGTCGTGAATCATAATACCTCCGCCACAGCAGAAATTAGGGGGTTAAGGAGCGTCCCGGGCGATTTTGATTCAAAAATGCTTTTATGACCAAAAAGAGATGAAATTTACAAAAGTGAGAGAGGTTTTTGTCCCTCATAGGTTCAAGAAGAAAAACCCTTCTTCAGCTTTCTACACAGGTATCATGGTTTATGAGAAATGTGAAAAATACGAGATGTCACGGAGAATTTCTCAGCGACTAGATTCATCATTTTTACCGGTGATGGGACAATGTTGATTGAACAGCTTCAAAATGGACTCCAAATGAAAAAATTCAAGTTTCTATGGAAGTTATACTTCCACAGCTTTCGAATGAGCCATCTCGGGCCAAATTTCGACAAAATTAAGGCATCCAAAAGTAGCACTGCAATCAACGCTTATGTTTTTCTCTCACTAGACATTCACCATTTGTGACCAAAGTGATGGGACAAACTCGTTTCTGTGAGAACCCAAATGGACACCCAAATGAAACAAATCAAGCATATTTGGAAATTATACTTATCTATCTTTCCAACGAGCCATCTCGGGCCCCAATTCCGACACCGTGAAGGCAGTATTCAAAAAATGACCTACAAACATCTCGATGCATTTCTTCACCAGAGTTCACCAAGACTTTTGACCAAGAGTTAGGAAAATCAAGTTTTCAAGGATCAAATGGATATCAAATGAAAAAATTCAAGTTTTTATGGAAATTATACTTCCATCATCGTTCCAACGAGCCATCTCGCACCCAATTACGCACATCGGGAAGGCCTTCAAAATAGACTTCAAACTTGCGCTGACACTCTCGGAAAGGTGCGCGACAGCCTCTGTGCACAAAAAATTTCAGAAAAGGAGTGCACTGTCGTGCGCGACGTGCCGTAGCAGCGCGCTGCACTCCTGAGAAATGGTCACAAGAAACTCACCAAAAACTCTGTAAAAAACTCTTTTTCCAAGAGTACAGCAACCAAATCAGCAAAGATAATCATTGATTGTCAAGATCGAAAGTTGAGATTGTTTTGCAAAATGGTTGGACATGGTGACAAACATCGACATAGCAAGAGACACAAAACTTCTAAAAAGGAGGAGCAACTTGCGAGATGAAGACATGGAATATGTAGAGGAATATGAAGAAGATTACCAAGATGGTAAGGGTGATGGGCTACAAAAGAGAGATTTTTCAAAGTTGGAAACTAAAACCTAATCATTTTAACAAATCACTATGGGTCCGCTTTGATGGACTGGATATTTTTGGGAGACCTTTTTACTGCGACTTCTATAGGAACAAGCAGTATGACTTCCCTAATTTCTATTGCTCGAACCCTGCTTTGTAGGCCGTAATCTATGCATGAGTACAATTTGACACCTCATTCATTGTATGTCGCTGCTTCATTTTAAGTTGTGGGGCTTGAAACTGAAACAATTATTGTTGTACTAAACATGTTATCAAAAACAAAACTTCCCAAAGAGATCATTGATTTCAGTAGACTGGATCAACTCGAAAATTATGGAAAATTCAAACTTGTGTTGAAAAAGAATCTGCTATTTTGTGGACTCCCCATATCCAGAGGTTCAGAAGACCTTGCTTAAAGATGTTGTAATTAGCTCTGTCAAGAATACATTCATCCGAGGTCTACGAAATAAAAGGAGGGGATATGTTCAAAATTAGTAAAGCCCCCAATGAAATTGGAGGAAGCCACACATAACTCATTGGTGACTGATGGATGCATCACAAAACGAGTGATTGAAGAAAAAGAAACACATTCATTTGAAATTGATCCGCTCAAAGTTGAAAATGTGAAACAACGTTGCTTACCAAATGCTTTAAATTATCCCATCTGCCGGAGGAGTTTTGTTGTTAAATGCTACGGAGTCTTTGAGCTCTCACTCAAGCATTACAAACTGCTTTTGCCACTTTATCTCATATACAAAATAACTTTTGATTGTGTAAGATACATTTATTGTTAAAGTAACCGTTCTTCATGTTGTTGAATCCGCTGATCGAGAGTGCCTACAAGGAAAAAGGAGGTTTTGAAGCTAAGAAGATTGTGTTTGGCCTTCTTACGAAAAGGGACAAGGGTGTCCTACGTCCCTAAAAAACATCCCATGCGAGTAGAATACCTTTAACACAAAACACAAGAAAATTTTCTTGACTGTACTATCTTCATTTCATTTGTGTTTTTCTTCTTAAAAGAGTCTGCTTGTTGGATTGCATAAGGTAAAGGGGAAGGCGGCTTTCGAAGGAGCAGAGGTCTCATATTAAAGAAGGCATTTCACAATACATTTGGAAACATTGTTGCTTAACTAAACAAGTGTTTAACCTTTCATATGCTAGAGTAGTGAGGAGTGTGCCACATAATTCGAAGGTATTGTCAAAAATGGGTATGGTGAACTGATGAAACATAAGAAAGGCAAAGATGTTTGATTGAAAGGAGTGTATTATTATTTGATTACTACGAGTCTTTGTGTTCACACCAAAAACACCCAGGCCTCTCGTTACCTTTTGTCCGAAGCTCGGAAAATCGATTAATCAGTCGTATGCTGAAAAGCACACTGTGGTCTTATCTTTAAAAAATTATTTGGTGGAATGGCACACGAGAGAAAGGACATGGTTTGGAAGTGAGCAGGGAATCTTATACCCAAGGAAGGAATCTACGACCCAACATTTGGAAAGCACATGGTTACCTTCATCAAAATAGTGACTGACATAGAAGGTAGAATTTTGTTTAAGCAACAAGAGGATGATGAACAAGGCCATGATCGGTGATGAGCAAGGGCAACTAAGAGATGATACACAGAGCTAAGATCCACGATGATGGCAAGCAAATACAAAACATCGATCATGATAGGGCATTCTCCAAAGCACGTGTCATAGTCTACCGCCTCCTCTGGAGCAAGGGGGCCATGACTTCTTCACCCAAAGCCGTAATGCTAAACATCAAAGAAGAAAACCCAAGAGACACTCGAAGGAGGCTAAAGGGAAGTGCCCGGCACGTAAAGTGAGAAAAGACACTTCGAGACTTCATATTTTGGCTTCATCTTGCGAATATTTTTTCTAGGGACCCTTGAGGGGTCATACCCACCGATTTTGGGCAAATTTTGACATGCTTTTGGTTTTTTATGGCATTTGTGAGTTTTTAGTCAAAAACTCATAATTGCGCCATTTCTAGGGCTTTGATGAGTTGTCAAGGGAGGAGGATGATACCGATGGATGCCATAATTCCATGAGCAGGTCTCCAGGCGATTTTCGTGGCATCGCGAAGATCATTCGCCCCCTCAAATTGGCGATAGCAACACCCTCATTTTGCACATTCTCGCCACGTCATGATCACTGCTATTTTACTGGGTTTTTGCACACAGTCATAGTTTCTGGATGACTTTCGGCCTCGATTGAGTTGGTTCTAGTTGCTACCGGAGAAAGTAGACACGAAGATTTCAAAGCAAGCTCCTCATGAGCCCCATTTGCGACATCGGGAAGAGCTGCCATTTTGCATCCATGCAAGTCGTGGGGACCTTTTCGAACATAGTATGAAATGTATATTTTTGTAATTTTTGAACTCCAAAATCCCTGCTTTTCCCAAATGTGTTAAGCTATGTATCATTGGGAAATGATGTAAAGTCAATATAATTTCTGTTTTTAGCGAGCTTTTTAGATATTTTATGGGATATTTTGTGCCTTGGGCTTTGCAAAGCTCTCAAGGACAAGTTTAGATATTTTGACGGCTAATGGGACAGCTAGTTGCTCCATGAGGTTTTCCTCCTCAAGCTCTATTTATTCCATGGTTCTCATTGTAAATCGGAAGGTGAACTGAGAGAAGAATTAATACATTGGTCATATGAGCTTTGAAGAATACACTTGAGTTATGATTTTTTGAGCACGCCTCTTGGATGCTTTTGAGGAATGGTGAAGGCTTGTTGATGGATTCCTTGTCATGGTAGAATGGTATAGTGCTTCTTAATGTGTTTTTTCTTCTAGTTCTCATTCATATTAGCATATTTTGAGCTTGTCGTTATAGATCGGTAGAGATTGATTTTGAGATATGCCCACTGGAGGCACCCTCTCAAAATCCCCGAATCTTCATAGCTTGATGTTTTCTTCCCTTAGTTATGCTAAAAGAATTCTCAGTCGTTTGCTCTTAGTAACCTATGGTTTTGTTGCTAAGTTTTATTTATAAGTTCTATGTATGTTGAGTAGGATGTATGGTTTTGCCCTTACCTACCTATTTGCACGCCCATAGTTCTCGTCCATATAAACTTTCTTCTTTGATTTGATTTGTTGATCATCTTGTTGAACCAAGGAGGCCTAGTCCTGGAGTCATAGCCCTTTTGCCTAAAACTATTAAATCTTGTTTGTCAAAGTGCCCAATGACTTAGAGACTATGTTTAGGCTGCTCTCGGTGTAGTTTATGAGTTGTTAGTTTGTCTTATATGTTTTCCCCAAAGTCCCGATAGCCATTTCCCCAGGAAGTTAGAGGGTCTTATACCTCTATGTATGGCACGGAATGTTTGATTTCTATGTATTAATTAGCTTATAGTTATACTTGGCATGATTAATGGCTTGCATATTACATGTTTATTGTCTACTTTATTAACTAGTTACACTTGAAATCCACTTGTCTTTCACCAACTTGTTGTCCATTCAATCCATTTTCCCGGAGATCCCTTCTCTAGTGAATCAAATCGGCCCTACACAGCTTTTACATCATCACTTCATACGCTTCCTTGACCTGTTTGACCCCATAGCCCAGATTTATCTACATCTTGTTATCCAGCTTTATGTATTTGATCGACTTTCATCCCTCACAAACTTAAAAAAACCAAAAAACTAAAAACATACTTCATAACTAGCCTAATATCGTAACAACGCAAGTAAACATACCTGAGCATCTTTATACTACATATAGAGAGAGTCTCTCCGAGTCCCGTGAAGGCTAGGGTCCTTCGGCTCCAAATCTTGGTTTGATGTTACATCGTCATTGGGCTAGCCAATCGGCCAAATCATGGGACCCTGCAACGATGATGGCGATCACGGTGGGGACTTTGAGTTAGTGACAATCTAAGGACACCTTAGAACTCTAGAAGTCCCTTATTTTTAAGAATATCGTTTGATTGACTTATCCACCGCTCTCATAACATAATGGCGATCACGGTGGGACTCGCGAGTGATAAACAACTTAGTTTCCCTAATAATCTTTCTAGCACCTGTAAGAATACTATTTGATTGACTTATCCCCACCTCTCACTAACATAATGGCTGATCACGGTGGGGACTCCCGAGTGATTAAACAACTTAGTTTCCCTAATCTTTCTAGCAACCTTAAGAATACTATTTGATTGACTTGAGTGCCACCGCTCACCTGACATAGTAACGATCACGGTGGGACCTTCGAGTTAGTGACAGTCTAAGTGCACCTTAGATTACTAGAAGTCTCGATTAAACTTAGAAAATCTGTAAGGAGTGTTTCGAAGATTAAGCTAACTCTTTTCACCATCTAGCAAAATGATGATTTAGTTATAGAGAAGCTCTTCCAAACCCTCATAAGCGTAAAACCTCGGAAAAACCCCAAAACATTCCCAGCATTGGCTTTTTGTCGCATTGGTGGTGGACAATACACATATATCTCAAAACAATTAAAAATCCACTTAGCGACTCCACTAGCCTCCGCGCCTTACTATTTTATCGAACTACGGAGGTTACTACCGATCAACCTATCCCATCGCTCACTAACATAGCGAGAGATGGTGGGACATTGAGTACATAGACAGGTCTAGCAAACTCTTATAGACTCTTTAGTCCTCGTAGATACTTAAACAAGCACGGCAGCTCGTATACCCATTTAGAGTAAACTCTTTTTGTTCTCATCACCCTAGCAGTAAAGTGTTGCAAACAAGCCCCTGCGATCATTTAACAATACCATAGTCGCAGATAAAACTTCTAAAACCACCTTAAAAACATTTCCGTGATTGAGTTACTGGGTGGTGGACCATAGCTACATCTCTACAAAAACAACCAAGTTCCACTGAGCGACTCCACAACTCCCAATAGACCCTAAAGACTCCACTTTGGAGGAAGAACCCTAAAACATGACCGAGTCATCCTAGAAAGAAAAGCACTCTGTGCTCAGAGCCTTAGTTGGATTCAAGAAATTATTGTCTTTATCCGTAACCATGTTCTATCACTCACTTTGAGCCCCTCGATATAGGAATACTACCGATGAGATCTCACATTGATCATTGGAAATATCTCAAACCTCAAAAAATCCAAGCCTCAAATCTCGCACCATGAGCAAGTTTGTACACACCTATGCTTACCCCGGATTCACCTATGGAAAAACCTAACAAAACATGAGCCTCATGCTACCCTTTCCCACTGCAGGTTTGAAAACCTCGAAATAGTCACGAACCTCTTTTTACACTACCTATATCCACAAAGGTCCCGGAAAGTATACAAGCCTCACGGTTTTACCTCCCATCTTACAAGCCCTTCCCGCAAATCTTTAAAATAAATTACCCTGAGTTTGATGGGAGACATCTCCAAAGTCAACTCGCTGAAGAGCATGCCTGAAAACTTGAGGATTTACTTGACCTTTATGACATAGAAGAAGATGATGTGCGTATTAGAATGTTTGCCTTATCATTACAAGGAAAAATTAAGAGTTGGTTTCAAGACCTTCTCGCTTTGCGAAGCATTACCAATTTTCTATCGGGCCGCTCAAATCTTCCTAGATAGGTGGTTGGTCATGGGTAATAAAGTTCTCATCATAAAGGAGTACAATCGATTAAAAAAGACAAACTTAGGGAAACTTAATACAAAAACTTTTCGACCAGAGTTCAATAAAGTATACATCATGCAATGCCTCGACGTAACTCCATAAAGCCACCCCTCGGATGTGTTCTCTTACATTACACCGGACTCTTTTGACCCGCAGAGATGGTTTTCCGTGATAAAAAACAAAGATCCTTTTAACCCTAGAAGAAATGCGAAAGCGATAGCAAAGGTTGATGTAGAATTCTACATACGTTTAAATAGGGGAGGCACAATTAATAACAATAGAGAAAGACAAAGCAAATCAAGAGAAACTAGTATCTTCGCAGGGAAAAGCTTGAAAAAAATTGGAATGTATGCTTGGCAAACTAGAACATCTACTTAGGAAAAGAGAGAAACAAAGCACTGAGAGTTAACACTCCGCTTATTCAAAACCAACCTACCCTTCTTCCCTCGGGGTTAAACACACTCAACTATCACAAGACAAGAGTTATAAACAAAATATGCCTAATGGGAAAGTTGCAAATAAAAACATAGAGGAATGCTCTAAAGAAGCTATCACACATTTTGAAATCACAGCATTCCGAAATGGAAGAAGAATCAAAACCTTTAGGTTCTCTACCCTATGCTTTAAATCATTCCCTACTTTGAAAGAAAATTTTCTCCCTAAAGATCTCTCAGCGAGTTATTCAGAAAACGCTGCAAGCTAACTCTCACCTAAATCAAGAAGAGTTGATTGAAGAAGAATTCAAATCCGAGATAGAAGATAAATCAAAACACGTAGGGGTCTCTACCTTTATGTTGGGAGTCATTTGAGTTCATAAAAAGCAACCGCGGCCCCCTAAGAATCTATCGTGACTCATGAAGTTACATGATAGCTATCCTCAATATCACTGAAAGAATTGGTTGAAGATGAAAATAAGCAAGAAATGACGAAGAAAACCCACATGATCTCTACTAAGGGCATAAGTGATGATTCATCATCTCTCAAAGGTGAAGCCTCAAAAAAACATTCATCCTTCAAATCGATTTCCCAAGAGAAAGAAGATTATTTTAGAGAAATAGAAAATGCCTCCCCTTTCTAACTCGAAGAGGAACATAGATCAACTTATAAACATACAAACGTGCCTCGCGAAACTTCATATAACCAAAAGTTGATCTTTCTCCTGCTAATCTTGCATGTCATAAATCGAGAAAATAGATATGTAGATCAATTTGAAGAAAAAGCAAACTCGAGTAGTCCAATGTGCATGGTTGATAACATTTCTTATGTTAATGATTCTCCAAGGTTTGATCAATATGTTGATGATTGTGATTTCCAAATAGAAACTAACTTTAGCGTAGACACTCGACTTTTGATTTTTGGGAGGAAGCTCGGCTTTCATAAACTTGAGAAAAGTGAGCGGCCAGTACAGTCAGTCTATGACACCGATGAGGAGAGCATTGAGATTTTAGAAGTAAGTAGAAGAGTCTCGGACTCTTTTTCTGCTACTTCACTTCCTGAAATCCATCGTAGATAACATTCACATAATTGGAAATCGCCAGCTTTTTCAGCTTTGATGACGAGGTTGAGGAAGATGGTGAAATTCTTGGAGCATGTTGTAAATGAGAAGCCTTTTTCCCTTTCGAAATGATTGAAGAAATCATTTTGGACATGGAATCTTCCCTTAACTCCGGATCCGCAGGCATCAAGCTCCATTGACTTACAAATTGCGTATGATGAAGTAGAGGGTTGAGAAACAAATGAGAGTTGTCACACTATCCTTCTGAAGATATAATTCTTCGTCAAAAGTGATATCCTGCTCATCAACTACGATGACCTTCACACACAATGCAGTCTCCAGCCCTATCAAAACACATCGGCTTGGCAAGAGAATTACACTGCAATATATGATGAACTTTGTCATTTCAAGTAATCATGAGCAAGGGGAAGAGTTGTTGTACCATAGGGTCCCAAATATGGTCGAAAAGTGGGAGAAAGAGTAATCTCGAATGAAACCTATATCTCAAATCCTCTAGATCGCATTATTCCAAGATCCAGCTGTTGTTTTCCTTGAAAAGCTCTAAAAGAGTGAGTAGTTTCTATCATAACGGAGCAAGTTGCTACCAAGAATGAGAAAAGGCTTAAGCTACTACCGCTCCAAAAACTCGTTGGAAATGGGAGTAGCCTTGTCATTATTTCTCGCATCATGAAAGAACTTAAACCCGTAGTCACCCATGCAATCATCTACTTGAATGGTTACATTGGAAAAGAAGAGTTCACCAAATGTGTATGTTGTGTATAGTTTAAATTAGGATAGGTAGACAAAGAGTGGAAAATAAGCTCAGCCTTGCGAGCATCTTTTCGATTTTAGATTTTTTGAAGAAAAGTGAAAAAAGCGAGAATATACAAAAAGCAATAAACAATTTAGAAAAAAGAGGGCGGTTCTAAAAAGCAATGGTAAAGCCCCCATGTTCAAAAAAAATAGTCCTTCGAAAGCGTGCAAGTCTAAATGCCGCTACTAGTACTTCAATGTCTTGTTCGGTACCATCTAGCCTAATCATAGCCGAGCATGTTTAAATTTATTTGTCGATAAGTTAGTGAGTGCAAAGATAGTCAACATTGTGTGAATTGACTTATCACGGAGATCACGATATCAGGGAGAGATTACTGGTTCCACATGCCTAAAAACAGAACCAAAGAGAGAAGCGAGGATAAAAACACATTGTACATCTTAGCCCCGCTGTGCTAGTTTCCTTTTATTGCAGAACTAACATTTGTGTAGTATGTTCTCTGTCTTCTATGCCGTTCTATGCATCTTAGACAAATCGTAGCCTATGTCTAATCTCGATTTGATCTATTTTTGAATTTCATGTTGTAGATTAGAGAATGAAATCCTGCGTCAACCCGCTTAATCTCGACGACGATCTAGTTTTAGGTAGAGAAATGAAGGAGTTCATCAAACTTTAATGCGAACTCCTCGACGGTTATAAGAGTATAAATAGATAGGTTCATTTTGCGAAAAAAGAAAAATATGCATTGTCGAAAAGGTCGACTAGTTCCAAAATGCACCAAAGAGAAGAAAAAATGTTAGGAAAGATAGTGGGGTAGGTAGAAGTATAATTGATGTTAACCATCTTGTCATTTTTCAGAAATAACATCAAGAGAAGGAGTAAATTTCTGCGCCAATGGATAAGAGCACGCGGTCTTCATAAGCCAAAAATGCTGAGATTTCGGACACCTTTCCCGCGAGTAGGCACGCCCTCCCCAAATGGAGCCAGCACAGTTAGCCATCGAGTATTTTTTACATGTTAGTGATGACTATATCTACGAGCTTTCGAGGTTTTCTAGAACCGATTTCTCATGTCAATATGTCATCCGGAAAACCCTCCTAAAACTTTTTTCGCCCTTCTACCTTTTCTCTTGGATTCGCCCTACGTTCGAAATCAAAACCTCATTATCACAATCCTATCTAGCTTTCAAATTTTTATTGGTCTCAACCATCAGCTTTAAAAAGGCAAATCCACATATCCTGCTTTCAAAAGTCTCCCTATGTTATGAAGTGGCGCTTTAAGACATTTCACCCTTAGCATCATAAAAAAGCAAAAAAGCCTTCATCTCATAACAGACCTACCCATGAATGACCTCTTACTTTGCAAATGAAATTGACAAATGTAAACCCTAAGTCGCGCCACTCACATCCCCTAGATCTCGAGCATCCCCATAAACCCCAATCTCAAGTCGACTATTAGGTTTTTCACGTGTTGTTCTATGGTTTCATAGCAAAGGTAAGAAATATAATCTCATCTCAGAGACGGAAATGCTTGAATTCTACAGTGGAGGAACGAAACGCTTTGCTTCTAAATGTAACTTGAGCCTACGAGATATGTCCGCAAATGCGAAGCTACTCATCCCAGACATCTTTGCGTTCTTTCCGACGCATGAAAAACTGACGAGAAGACACTCATTGTCACGGCAAGAATCGGCAAATGGTCATGGCCCAACCTCCTTCATTTACAAGCGAGAGGGTTAGGCGCTCCTTCATTCACGAAAGCGTGAGGCGCCGGCCAAGTATTGACTTTGAAGATTGCAAAGTCCGTGAGTTTTGCCTTGAAGCTCAACAAATTAAAACGAGAGACTCCGGGTTTCTATGAATGTGATCGATGATCATAACGGGAGAATAGAGTTGAAATATGCTAGCTCAAAGGAAAAAGAGAATGCGGTCCGATAAAAAGAGGTCATCTGAAGCTTTTCAAGTCATGTGAATTGTTGAACTTTAGAAAAGGCTCATCATTAGTAAAAATCCAATCATAAGCAAGCCTCGCTTTCCACAAGATCAAATGGAATAGATGTCGACAAAAAAATGCCATTACACAAAGCGAGAGAAAGAAAGTTCTTGGTTTCTCAAAAGACACCGACCCTCCATGGTCACCGAAATCATTTTGTCAAGTAGTCTATCATAAGGTGACCAAACCAAATGATGATATTCCAAATCACCCTTAGAGCAATAAGGCAGAGAAACAGACACTGTATGGCTAGGGGTTTCTTACACCGGAAACACAAAGATGATTGCAAGTAGAGATACTAATATTGATGTTTGTTCAAAAAGGCTCACTTACCATCACATCCGGAGAAAAGTCGTGTCAAAAAGAGTTGTCGAGCAACCTTTAGATACCTTTACCCCGATGAAGAGCCTCCCTCCATGTATGAGCGAGATGGCTAAAGCATTGGATGCTCGTTAAAATCGATTGGTCAAAAAGTGCGGTGGAAAAATACAAAGAAGGAAAGAAAAAATTTTTTACACCAGGGTAAAAGATAGTGTTTATGATTCAAAAAGTATTGGTTTTCCTATTCAAATGAAAATGTATCATGACCGTAATCTATAGTGGACAAAAGGAAAATTATGTTTAGTTTCTCCAAAAAGAGGTGCCACTCTATACATCGAAGAGAACCAAGATGCCTTGTTGATATATTCTGAGCAGAGGAGAGGCGCCCTTTTTTTTAGACAGAGAATGATAAACAGAGGTGAATGCAACTGTAGTTTTGCACTTTTAGTCAAGATTAGTTTCACAGTGGGCATCATTAACTCCAAAGAATTAAGAGCAAAGTGTTAGTTTATATTTCAAAAATGGAAAGGACCTCTTTCAAAATGTCAAAAGACACCCCCTGCAACATAAAGTATCCTCCATGGATGTCCTCTTTTCATACAAAGCGCCAGAAGTATAGAAGGGGTTTTTAAGGTGACAGTTTAGCTTTTTCCTCAGCAAAAGGCACTGCAAAGTAAGATACACAGTGGTTCATAGCATACATAAAAGACTTTGACATGTTTTCAGTTTCTGGAGAGGAGTTCAAAACAAGATATAGGCATGTTCATTATTAAATGGTCAAAGGTACCTTGCTGGTACATTTTGAGCAGAGTAAAGGTGTTAGAAGAATCGCCCTTCTTGATAGACAGAGGATGAAAGAGTTTACATGAATTCCACTGAAGGAGTGTACCCATAGTCAAAAAGAGTCTCAAATATCTCATCTCAGCAAATACAAAGGGATAGTAAAATTGCCATCGCTGTTGAATCATAATACCTCTGCCACAGCAAAATTAGGGTTAAGGAGCGCCCGGGTAGTTTGATTCAAAATGATTTTCTGACCAAAAAGAGATGAAATTTACAAAAGTGAGAGAGGTTTTTGTCCCTCATAGGTTCAAGAAGAAAAACCTTCTTCCGTTTCTACACAGGTATCATGGTTTATGAGAAATGTGAAAAATACAGATGTCACGGGAGAATTTCTGCACTAGGATTCATCATTTTGACCAGTGATGGGACAGTCAGATTTTGAACAGCCAAATGGACTCCAAATGAAAAAATTCAAGTTGCTATGGAAAATATACTTCCACATATTTCCAATGAGCCATCTCGGGCCAAATTTCGACAAAAGGAAGGCATCCAAAAGTAGCCTGCAATCAACGCTATGTTTTTCTGCACCAGCATTCACCATTTTTGACCAGTGATGGGACAGTCAGTTTTTGAGCACCCAAATGGACACCAAATGAAAAAAATCAAGAATATTTGGAAATTAGACTTATCTATCTTTCCAACGAGCCATCTCGGGCCCAATTCCGACACCAGGAAGGCATTCAAAAATGACCTACAAACAGCTCGATGCATTTCTGCACCAGGATTCACCAGTTTTGACCAGTGTTGGGAAAATCAAATTTTGAAGGATCAAATGGATACCAAATGAAAAAATTCAAGTTGTTATGGAAATTATACTTCCACATATTTCCAACGAGCCATCTCGTGCCCAATGCCGACACCGGGAATGCCTTCAAAATGGACTTCAAACTTGCGCGACACTCCTGTAAAGGTGCGCAACGCGCCTGTGCACAAAATTTCTAAAGGAGTGCACTGCTGCGCAACGTGCCTGTAGCAGCCCGCGGCACTCCTGTAGAAATGGTCAAGAAACTCACCAAAAACCTTAAAAAACTCTTTCCAAGAGCTGCGTAACCAGTCAAGCAAAGATAATCATTGATTTTCAAGTTCCGAAAGTTGAGATTGTTTTGGCAAAATGGTTGGACATGGTGACAAACATCGACATAGCAAGAGACAATAAAACTTCTAAAAAGGAGGAGCAACTTGCAGATGAAGACATGGACTATGTATAGGAATATGAAGAAGATTACCAAGATGGTAAGGTTGATGGGCTACAAAAGAGAGATTTTTCAAAGTTGGAAACTAAAACCTAATCATTTTAACAGATCACTATGGGTCTGCTTTGATGGACGGATATTTCTGGAGACCTTTTTATGCACTTTATAAACAAGCATATGTCTTCCTAATTCTAACATGGGAACCCGTTTGTAGGCCGACCTATGCATGAGTACAATTTGACACCTCATTCATTGTATGTTGTCGTTTCTATGCAGGGCTTGAAACTCAAACAATTATTGTCACATTTCAAACATGTTATCAAAAACAAAAACTTCCCAAAGTGATCATTGATTTCGCAATGGGACAACTCGAAAATTATGGAAAATTCAAACTTGTGTTGAAAAAGAATCTCTATTTTGTGGAGTCCCCATATCCAGAGGTTCTGAAGACCTTGCTTAAGGATGCTGTAATTGCTCGGTCAAGAATACATTCATCTGAGGTCTCTGATATAAAAGGAGGGGATATGTTCGCAATTAGTAAAGCCCCTAATGAAATTGGAGGAAGCCACATAGAACTCATTGGTAGTGAAGACATCACAGCAGTGATTGAAGAAAAAGAAACACATTCATTTGAAATTGATCCTGCTCAGGTTGAAAATGTGAAACAACGTTGCTTACCAAATGCTTTAAATTATCCCATGCTGGAGGAGTTTTGTTGTTGAATGCTACAGGTCTTTGAGCTCTCACCAAGCATTACAAACTCTGCCACTTTATCTCATATACACAATAACTTTTGATTGTGTAAGATACATTTTATTGTTAACTGTCTTCATGTTGTTGAATCTGCTGATCGAGTGCCTACAAGGAAAAAGGAGGTTTGAAGCTAAGAATATTGTGTTTGGCCTTCTTCTGAAAAGGGACAAGGGTGTCCTACGTCCTAAAAACATCACAGAGCAGAATACCTTTAACAAAAAACACAAGAAAATTTTCTTGACTGTCTATCTTCATTTCACTGTGTTTTTCTTCTTAAAAGGTCTGCTTGTTGGATTGCATATTAAAGGGGAAGGCAGCTTTCCGAAGCAACAGAGGTCTCATATTAAAGAGGGCATTTCACAATAAATTTTGAAACATTGTTGCTTAACCAAATAGTGTTTAACCTTTCATAAAGCAGAGTTAGTGAGGAGTGTGCCACTATAATTCGAAGGTATTGTCAAAAATGGGTATGGTGAACAGTGAAACATAAGAAAGGCAGTATGTTTGATTGAAAGGAGTGTATTATTATTTGATTACTACAAGTATTTTTGTGTTCACACCAAAAACACCAAGGCCTCTGTTACCTTTGTCCAAGCTCAGAAAATCAGTTAACTGTCTATGTATTTTAAAACTAACTGTGGTCTTATCTTTAAAAATTATTTGGTGGAATGGCACACAGAGAAAGGACATGGTTTGGAAGGAGCAGGAATCTTATACCCAAGGAAGGCATCACACCCAACATTTGAAAACATGGTTACCTTCATCAAAATAGTGACTGACATAGAAGGTAGAATTTTGTTTAAGCAACAAGAGGATGATGAACAAGGCCATGACAGTGATGAGCAAGGGCAACTAAGAGATGATACACAGCAGCATCCTGATGATGGCAAGAAAATACAAAACATCGATCATGAAGGGCATTCTCCAAAGCATGTGCTATCTGCCTCTCCTGGGCAAGGGGCCATGACTTCTTCACCCAAAGCCATAATGCTAAACATCAAAGAAGAAAACCCAAGAGACGCTGAAGGAGGCTAAAGGGAAGTGCCCGGCATGGAAAGTGAGAAAAGACACTTCAGGACTTCATATTTTGGCTTCATCTTCAGAACATTTTGCTAGGGACCCTTGAGGGTCATACACACCGATTTTGGGCAAATTTTGACATGCTTTGGTTTTTTGGCATTTGTGAGTTTTTAGTCAAAAACTCATAATTGCGCCATTTCAGTTTGATGAGTTTTCAAGGGAGGAGGATGATACCGATGGATGCCATAATTCCATGAGCAGGTCTCCAGCGATTTTCAGGGCATCTGAAGATCATTCGCCCCCTCAAATTGGCGAAAAACACCCTCATTTTGCACATTCTGCCCGCCATATCAGCAGTCTGCTATTTTCTGGGTTTTTTCACACAGGTACAGTTTTGGATGACTTCCGGACCTCGGATTGAGTTGGTTCCAGTTGCACCGGAAAGTAGACACAGAGAGATTTCCAGCAAGCCCTCATGAGCCCCATTTCGACATCGGGAAGGCTGCCATTTGCATCCAGCAAGTCAGGGGACCTTTTTCAGGCATAAATATGAAGTATTTTTGTAATTTTTGAACTCCAAAAATCTGCTTTTCCCAAATGCGCGTTAAGCTATTTTTATCATTGGGAAATGATGTAAAGTCAATATAATTTCCGTTTTTAGTAGTTTTTTAGATATTTTATGGGATATTTTGTGCCTTGGGCTTTGCAAAGTCTCAAGGACAAGTTTAGATATTTTGACTTGGCCAATGGGATAGCTAGTTGCTCCATGAGGTTTTCCTCCCTCAAGCCTATTTATTCCATGGTTCTCATTGTAAATCAGAGGCCGAACTTGAGAGAAGAATTAATACATTGGTCATATGAGCTTTGAAGAATACACTTGAGTTATGATTTTTGGACTGCCTCTTGGATGCTTTTGAGGAATGGTGAAGGCTTGTTGATGGATTCCTTGTCATGGTAGAATGGTATAGTGCTTCTTAAAGTGTTTTGTCTTCTAGTTCTCATTCATATTACATATTTCTTGCTGCTATAGATCAGTAGAGATTGATTTTGAGATATGCCCATGGAGGCACCTCAAAATCCCTGAATCTTCATAGCTTGATGTTTTCTTCTCCCTTAGTTATGCTAAAGAATTCTTAGCTGCTCTTTAGTAACCTAAGGTTTTGTTGCTAAGTTTATTTATAAGTTCTATGTATGTTGAGTAGGATGTATGGTTTTCCCTCCTACCTATTAGCTGCCCATAGTTCTGTCCATAAAACTTTCTCTTTGACTGATTTGTTGATCATCTTGTTGAACCAAGGAGGCCTAGTCCCGATCTAGCCCTTTGCCTAAAACTATGAAATCTTGTTTGTCAAAGTGCCCAATGACTTAGAGACTATGTTTAGGCATTCCTGCGTAGTTTATGAGTTGTTAGTTTGTCTTATATGTTTTCCCCAAAGTCTGATAGCCATTTCCCGAAGTTAGAGGGTCTTATACCTCTATGTATGGCTGGAATGTTTGATTTCTATGTATTAATTAGCTTATAGTTATACTTAGCATGATTAATGGCTTTCTATTACATGTTTATTGTCTGCTATTAACTAGTTACACTTGAAATCCCTTGTCTTTCACCAACTTGTTGTCCATTCAATCCATTTTGCCCAGAGATCCCTTCTACCGTGAATCAAATCGGCCCTACAGCAGCTTTACATCATCACCTCATAGCTTCTTTGACCTGTTTGACCCCATAGCCCAATTTATCTACATCTTGTTATCCAGTTTATGTATTTGATCAGTTTCATCCCTCACAAACTTAAAAAACCAAAAAACTAAAAACATACTTCATAACTAGCCTAATATCAGAACACCGCAAGTAAACATACCGACATCTTTTACACATATAGAGAGAGCCCTCTCTGAGTCCAGGAAGGCTAGATCCTTGGGCTCCAAAGCTTGGTTTGATGTTACATCGTCATTTGGCTAGCCAATCGGCCAAATCACAGGACCCTAACATGCATAAGATATGAGTTCGCACGGTATGGTAAATTATATGAGATAACCGATATTGTGATATTGCGATAGCCGATATTGCTATGCGATATTACCATCACATATCGCAATTGGGGCAGTAGAAAAATTTTACAAAAAAAGTGGTCACAGAAAATGTGAAGTGTGATATGATGACGTGTCGATGATGTGGCAAGTGACATGGCAGTTGACATGGACTTGACCCCACAAATCGAAAATAAATCAAGATGACGAGGCAAGATGATGTGGTAGTGATGTGGCGATGACGTGGAAAGATTACGTGGCACAATGACATGGAGATGACGTGGATCTCGCCCGCATATTGCAAATCGCAAGATCAAAGGGGTGAAGATCGTAAGAGCAAGATTGAATCGCTAAAATGAAAAAATTGATAAGAGTACCAGATGCGATGCAATTTCAAAGAAAAATTCTAAAGGATTTCACTTTGAGAAATCGCATCGGGGGTTGGAAGAGCTATGCATAGCAAGAAACACATGAGAACGCCGAAGTGCGAAGTGTGATAAAGAGAGAGGACGCGATGCAGATTGAGGCTGAAGCCTAAAATTTTTCAAGTTCGGAAGTACGTGATTTTCCCTTTGTAAATCGCATCGGAGAGTAAAGGATCCATATAGAAAATAATGATGGAAATACCGAAATGCGATAAAAAGTGGACGTGATATTGTTCAGAGGTAAATAGTAATGTATTTCATGTCTAGGCTTAATGTATTATGTGTTGTTTATGAAGAAAATAGTGGAAGAAGAGGTCGACTCGGCTAAAAAAAGAAAAGGTTAAACATGACAAGGAAAGGCTCACGTAGTTAAAAGGACCCAATCCCGTGCAGAACAGTGTGATGCAGTTATGGCTGTGAGTGAAGAGGAAAGGTCTAAACGCAAAGGCGGTACTCGGGAGTTATCTGTATAAGAGATGTAATATCAATGGAGAGAGAGAATTTAGAGAACTGCAGAATGGATGAGAGAGGAAGAAGAATGTAAGAGAGTTGCAGGGGGTTAGAGAGTGTAAGAATAAGGATGAGCAGATAGAGAAGTTGTGAAGATTCAAAGATGATATAAGGTAGATATGAAGGTTGTATGACTGCAGTGAAGAAGGAACAAAAAAGAGCTGATATCCAGGTAATCAGCATGTGTTTTCATTGTAGTGTAAGGAAGTTGGTGTTTCCATATGAAGTTGTAGCTTGATAGATGTCCAGTTGTAGTTGGCTGAGGTAGGAAGCTCCTGTAGGTTGTAGCCTACAGAAAATAGATGGGAGTTGGAGCTTCCTTGCAAGTTGTAGCTTCCAGAATTGATGTAATGGCCTCCTGTAGGTTGGTGTCTACAAAAATCTGTGGTGAGAGGGAGTTGGAGCTTGCCTTTGCATCACAACAATAATAAGATGTGGTTTTCTCCTTTATGGGTTTCCACTTATATCTGTTGTCTATGTGTATGATGATTATTTGTAGATATTCTGTATTTAAATCTGCTTAATACTTGCTGCTCACTTATTAAAATTGTGGTTTCATTCTATAATAAGCCGATCATGAAGTGGAGGTATAAATAAGTTTAAAAGAAAGTTTTAAAAGTCCATGAATGTGTTAAACTGATTCACCCCCCCCCCCCACTCTTAGTTTAACTAAGGGTTCAATAGTTCCATGGGCTAACTACACTTGGACATGCTCATATCACTTCATACTCTATCTTCACCAAGAGACTAGTAGAGAGATTTGATCCAGGGGATCCAGAGGCCCACTTTGTTGAGCTAATCAAGCTCAAACAAGAGGGAGATATAGAAGATTATATTGCTGAATATTTGAAGCTTTCAGTAATGGTGTTCAACCTCACTATGAGCATAAGCGTATGTATGTTTATTGATGGGATGGCTGAACCATTGCATGGGTTGGTAAGATCCAATAAACCAACTACATTCCTAGAGGTTGTGGAGAAGGATAGAGATTTACAACATGCCTTGCCCAAGGCAAAGACATTACTGCAATAGGAGAAGTCCTCATGGCCAAAGAAGACACCTCTTGACCATAATCAGAAGAGATTAAGGAAGGATAAACTTTTCCTTACTTGTCAGAAGTCATGGGTGCCAAACCATGAACGTAATTTAGGGAAACCTCATTATATTGAGATATTTTCTGATGAATTAGAGAGGACCATTGTTGTACTACCTACAGAAGATACAATAAAAACTTTTACTCCAAGGGGAGGAGCTCTTGCAATGTTAAGAGGAGTCCCTAAATATCTAACTTTAAGAGTTAGAGGTACTGTTATAGGGCACAGAGTATCAGTGCTAGTAGACATTGGAGCTAGTACTGATAACTTCATTGATTCATAACTAGTAAAGAAGACGGGCATCCATATGAAAGACTTTGAAGGTTTTTCTATCTTGGTTCTGGGAGCCAGAAATTTGCAGTGTGTCAAGTATGTTCCAGAATTGTTTATCACTATGGGAACCTGCACTATGATAGACCAGTTCTTTGTGGTTGATATTCCTGACACCAATTTTATATTGGGTGTCCAATGGCTAGTCACTCTTGGGAGAGTCATCACCGATTGGGAGACTCTAGAGATGGAATGGATAGGGAAGGAGCATGGTAAGCATAAGAAAATCAAAGGTATGCACACTTACCCCCCTTAGATTGTTTCAGCCCACAAGATGGAGGCAGAATTACACATAGGAGACATAGAATGGGTAATATAACTATGTTTATCTAAATCTGGAGTCAAGGATTCCCCAGTGCATCTTGATGTGCAATCTCTCTTAGACCGGTATTCTGTAGTGTTTGGGGATATTCCACCAGGGAGACCTCCTGATAGAGGATTTTAGCACACTATTGAGTTGGAGCAAGGGATTCAAGCTATGATTACCACCCCTTATAGGCATCCAAATGATTATAGGGATGAAATTGAAAGGGCTATTCAAGAAATACTAGCTCTAGGTCATATCCGGCCTAGCACTAGCCCTTTTTCATCTTTAGTGGTGTTGGTTAAGAAGAAGGATGGCACATTGAGGATGTGAATTTGTTATAGAGACCTAAACAAAAAGACCATGAATAATAGATACCCAATTCCCAAGATCTACGAGCTGATGTATGAGCTAAGAGGATCCAATTATTTCTCCAAAATTGACTTGAGATCCAGATATCACCAAATCAGGGTGAGGGATCAAGACATTCCCAGAACAACATTCAAGTGCCACCATGGTCATTTTGATTTCTTGGTAATACCATTTTGTTTGACTAATGCCCCAGCAACATTCCAATCTTGTATGAACCACATTTTTTGTGTTCATCTAATAAATTTTGTATTGGTCTTCTTTGATGATATTTTTATTTACAACCGCACATGGGAGGAACATTTGCAACATATTGAGACAGTGTTGCATATTCTCAAGGAGCAACAGTTCTACGCTAAACTCTCTAAATGTGAGTTTGGCCTCACAGAGATGCTTTACTTGGGCCACATCATTGGAGTGGATGGAGTAAGAGTGCATCAAGAAAAGATCCGGGCAATCAAGGTTGGCCCGAGCCAAGGAATGTTACAGAACTCCAGGGATTTGTAGGAATATGCACATATTATTGGAATTTTTCAAACGGTTCTCTCAACTTGCAACACTACTTACAGACTTGACAAAGAAGGGAGCTTTCATTTGCACACCTACAATGCAGAGGGATTTTGATAAGCTCAAAGAGGTAATGAGTAGTTGTCCAATATTGGTTTTACCTGATTTCTCTCAACCTTTTGTGTTAGAATGTGATGCATCAAGTGAAGGAATTGGAGCAGTCTTGATGCAAGGAGGGCATCTTATAGCCTTTGAGAGTAGGAAGTTTCTACCACATGAAAGGCTATACCCCATCTATGATAAATAAATGTTGGCTATTATACATGCCTTAGCCAAATTCCAGCAATACTTGTTGGGGAATAAATTCAGGGTGAAAACTAATCATAACAGTCTTATATTCTTTCTTGAACAAAAGAAGCTCCAAGAAAGATAATAAAAATGGGTAAGAAATATCCAAGATTATGACTTTGACATAGAGTATGTCAAGGGGAAGAGAAATATATTGGCTTATGTTCTATCTAGAAGACCAACAACGCTATCCTTGAGGGGCATGGATGCAGATTGGAAGGCTCAATTTCTGGTTGAGTACTCCAAGGATAACTTTGCATGTGAGATACTTGATGGGGTAATAGCTGATGAGAGGTATAGAGTGATCGATGAAATCATCTATTACCGGGACCGGGTCTTTTTAGCTAAGTATTCTAAGCTCAAAGAGAAGATCTTGCAAGCATCACATGATTCCCCACTTTCAGGGCATCAAGGATTCACAAAGACTTACTGGGCCATAAGGGAAAGATTCTCATGGAAGGGTCTCAAGGAGGATGTGCTCCAACATATCAAGGAGTGCATCATTTGTTAGCAAAACAAGGGAGAACACACTCATTCTATTGGATTATTTTAGCCACTACCCATTCCGGATGGAAAATGGGAAATCATATCCATTGACTTCATCACTGGTGTACCTACTATTAAGGGTAAGAATTGTATCTTTGTATTTGTTGATAGACTAACAAAGTTTTCACATTTCTTTGCCATTTTTGCACATTATACTGCTTCACAGGTAGCTGAGCTCTTCTTCAGAGATGTGTTTAGACTCCATGGTCTCCCAAAGACCATAGTGAGTGATCGGGACATCCACTTCATGGGTGGGTTTTGGCAAGAACTCTTTTTGTTAGTCAGGACTGAATTTACACCAAGTACTAGCTACCATCCACAGACCAATGGAAAGACTGAAATAGTGAACAAGTGGTTGGAAGGCTACTTGAGAATCTATGTTTCAGGGTATTAGAAGGCATGGTTGCATTGGCTCCATTTGGGAAAGTATTGTTACAACACCACTTACCATATCTCCATTGGTATGACCCCCTTTCGAGCTCCCTATGGGTATGATGCACTCTCATTTTTTGATGTCATGTTTGGAGCAAGCAAGGCTCCCAGAACAAAGGAATGGATTCAAGAGAGTCAAGACATACTTCGGGCCCTTAAAGACAACATTGCTATTGCCCAAAATCAGCAAAAGGTATATGCAGACCATGGTCGGATAGAAAGATAGTTTGAGGTAGACGATCTAGTCTATATTTTCCTTCAGCCTTATAGAAAATCTACACTCAAGGAGAAAGGGGCTAGAAAGCTCAAATCATGTTTCTATCGGCCATATAATGTGATCCGTCGTGTCGAGGAAGTTTCATATGAGTTGGAGCTTCCCAAAGGGAGCAATATCCACAATATATTTCATGTCTCATGCCTCAGGAAGGCCATTGGATAGAATATAGTTGCCAACATGGACCTCCCTCCCATTGATGATGAGGGCCATCTAGTTTTGTAACCTGAGGCAATTCTGGATACACAAGAGAGGCAACTAAGGAGCAGGGTAATCAAAGAATATCTGATTCGATGGAGGAATATTCCTAATGAGGATACCACTTGGGAAGGAGAGAAGATATTACATCATCCTTCTTTGATGTTGCTTGAGGACAAGAAAATTTTGAGAGGGGAGGACTGTAATATTCCCAATTAGCTACTTCTATTTGGAATATTATATGTTTCTCTATTTTGTAGGTTAGAAGAATAAATGGGTTAGAGAGACCCTTAAATCTCTTTAGTAGAAATAAAACATTCCCAATGTGAAAGGGGTTTGTGTAGGAAGGAAAAATAAATCCACCCTTCGTGTGAAAATGGGGCAATGCATGAGGACTAGAACCTTGTTGACTAGGTCAACAACGCTACTAAAAGAGATGGAAAATGAGTGGGAACAATGCAGTTTTGATGGAGGACTCTTTCCAATGAAGTAACCTCATGAATGTGTAGCTGCTTTTCCTTTGGTGGAGACTGTAGAAGATTTTCCTTTTCGTAAAGCCTTTGATGATTGTCTTATATCAAACTTTATCGTATCTGTCGTAACATAGAGATTCTTCTGTGGAAAGATATATTTATCATCAGATTTCTACCACCTGTTGACATACGCCATTGGGTCTATCTTTATGTCGAGGAAAGAATCTTTCTTGCTTCTACGGAATTCAGGCATTGATAGGACTGGCATCTCCACTCCATCCAATAATTCCCATTTGAAAATTTGAAACATGCTGACAGAGCATTATATTGCACATTGGATCCAGTGTTTGCATGTATGATTGATATCTGTCTTTTGTTGCCATCCTAACTCAAAAATCATGGAAGAACATACTTTAGTTGACAAAAATAAACTTATTAAACATATTACATCATCAGTCCAATTTCCATCCATAACAGTAATAGTAACCAATGCCTTCTGATTAATCAACAATTTAATTATTTTTATCCTTCCTTGACAGTCTTCAAGTTTTTTAATCAGGGATAATTTGTCGGGCAGCTTGAATTTATGAAACTCTTTCAACCAAAGGGTCAACTTCTTTATTTCTTCAGCATTGTCAGCTAACACAGATTCATCAATCCTTTCTGGTCCATAAATTTGTGCGAAAGGATTTGGAACAATAGGATTTCTAAATTCTATACTCTCATAATCCCATGGAGTAGAGAAGGTTCTCAAATACTGCAATGTTCTCATAACACATTGAGATGCTCTAATATGTGGTTTCTTCTTGCAACAACCATCTTTGATTTCCTAGTCAGCAAAAGGTTCAAACAATTCATGCTGAGGGAAAGAATCTGTACCTGCAAAAGTTTCATCATTTCTTTGTAGGAAGGCAGCATCAACTTCTTCAAACACATCAGGAATTCTTAAAGACTTCAAAAATCTCTGAACTCCTTCAGTCATGTTTATTTCATCTAAATCCAACATCTTGGCTGAAGTATAAACTACAAAAGAGAAATCTACACCACCAATAATTTGGTAATAGTTCAAAGTCTGTAAGATTTTGATCATATCTGTGGTGTATGTCCTTGACCAGTAGTCATCCAAAGTTTTAAAATAAATTTTTACTTTCATATTGGGCAAAGGATAAACTTTTACCAGTTCTTCATCTAAACCCAATAAAATTCCAACATTCTTAGACTTCCATGCTTGACATCTTTGTATCCACTGATTTCTTCGTATTCGAAGTCCAACAATTTTCTTAATTTCTTCGACCACATCATCAAGAACTAATTCAAGAATCTGAAACCTTTTGAAAAAAGTTTCAAAATTATCATCTGCAGCAATCTTACCTGGAAGAATAAACAATTTAGTTCTTCTTACTCCACTATAAGCTTTGTTCATGTCTCTGGTAAGAGCATCAACCAAATAGTTAGAAATACCTGGAACCCATTCAACATCAAAATCATACATCTGAAACCAAATCTGCCATGCGAATAATCTTCCTCTTGCGAGTTGTTTTGATATTTTTGCTGATAAGAAATACTTAAAATTCATAGAATCGGTTCTTATCAGAAATTTGGCAGGGGCTAAATATAACTCAATTTTTTGAATACCATTAAAAATGGCGAGAGTCTCTTTTTCAGCCGTGAAATAATTTTTCTGGTGAGGCTTGTTGTCGACAATTATTGTCTACCCTAGAGACAGTCTAGAGCTACCATAGACCAGTGCCTAGGACATCTTAGCATAGCAGGAGGCATATAATAAAGCTGGGTTGTCAATCCAAAGGCTCTCCTACTCTCTCTTGTTAAACAAGAAAATTGATTTAAAATGGGACCACCAATCACAGAAACTACCACAGGGAAAGTAATGTTGCAAAGGCACAATGAAAAGCTCAAAAATTAAAGCATCAGATAGCTAAGAGACAATTGACTGCAAAGAGGGCTGGTTCAAATAATATGTCACAGAACTCAAATATCAAAAGTGTATGGAGGGAAGGAAACACAAGAGGATACTAGTTAACTTTGGTCTAGCACCCAGATACACAACAGAACCACATATGGGCTTATCATTCTAAGAATCCATACATGACAATGGCGTTTTAAAAGCACCCTCCCAAAGCAACTAATATAGCAGAAAAGTGGATGAAAAGAATATGAAATAGTATATAATTCCCGAGCCTATTTAAAGCGCTTGACTTATTCAAATATGGGCATCAACTAGGATGAATCCTTACCTAAAACCAGTGAGCCACTCGCATTCCAGTAACATGATACAAGAAGATGTATGAAATGGAATATTGTATTAAACACATAAGGAAAAGTACATACTGTGAAATACCAAAGACCAGAATCCTCATTACAGATAGAACTCCTCCTCACTGAGACCCTACGGGCTTTGAGCCTCGATACAAAAGCTTTACAAAATGTATACAAAAATTCCTTTCACGACACAATTTTCTGATAAAAGTCTGGAACCCTTACAATGTCTTTTTTTCTCCTATTTATAGAGGAAGAAGAAGAAAACTAATAAAAGAAAGAGGTGAAACATTTAATTGTTTAGCTTGAACAAAATGTGGAAACATTCACGCCCTTGTTGCTACATTAATATGCTGAGCTACAGGTACTCTGAGGCCGGCTTCATGAAATAAATGCTATAGGTGCAAATTTCCCCAGGGATAAGACATGAAGAATAAAATATGTAACATTCTGTACTTTCCTGAAGAGAATTTTGGCTGAAATAAACCCTGAGGACATTTTTTTCTGTGAAAAGATCTTTCTAGTAATCTGCATGGTCTTCGATCTCATACTTTGCCTCCAAAAGGTATGTAAGAGCCCCAAAGTCCTTAAATACGTTTCTTGAATCCTCTGCTCTTCACTGATATTTCTATCTGCGCCATTAATTCTTCAACTGCTCAACCTGTTCATTTGAATGACCTTGGAGGGTTTGATAGATTTAAACCCTGGCTTTTTAATGCATGTCGTGTCAGCATATCTTCCCAGATCCTTGCTCCATAATTCTGCATTTGATAATGGGTTCTCTGGAGCGTACTCGACTTCTGTGGTGGTGGACGTGAATTCTAATGGTTCTCCATTGCCATAAACCTGCAAAACCACAAAATTGTTATAGAAAACCAGACACAGAGACGGTGGCGTGACGGACCTATGGATATGGTGGTATAGTCTTGGCGGAATGATGAAACAATGCAGGGTGGTGGAGGAATGGAGGGTGGCAACGAGAAACACAGTGGGATGATGCTGTGTGGAAGAGGCGGAGACAGACAATGTAGACACGTAAACGATGCATGGAAATGGTTGAGATGGACGCGAATGACACGTGGGCGTACGAGAGACTACACGAAAGGGGTGACGTGGAGGTGGACATGGTCAACTGACAGGGTGCGCAAACAATTCTGGACCATATGATCAAAAATGGGATCGACGGTTAATATTATGTCGGGCGGTGGTGAGATGGTGGGCCACGGGTGATATAGACGGGTGTTAAAAGCTGCACAACTTTGGAGAATAATCACCATTGGATTGAGCGCCCAAGATTGGACGGTCCACATAAATTTCGCTGCGCGTCTTGAGGCAGACGATAATGCGCGATGAGGAGCGGTTTTGGCACCGTACTCAGGGACGCATGGCGGGCGCTTAATGGAGTCGCTCTGATTCAGAGAATACTGCTCGCCTGTGAAAGGCAGTGCGATGAAAACATGCCTAGTTTTTGAGCGATGGACATGGAGTGTGGACCACTAGGGCAATAGGAAGTGGACCGTTGATCATTGTTTAATCGAGCGGCTGAGAATCCACCCAATAACCATATACGGTAAGCACCCTCTTGGTTTGGCACAGGGTTACGCGCCCGGGTCACATGAAGGGCTGGCTGTAGGAGGTTAAGCCCAAAAGGTCTTCAGATTCAAACTCTTTCAATAGTGAGCCTTTCGGCCTTTGATTAGGAAATCTGGGTGCGGAGGAGGGCAACGATAAGCCGAAAAATGGGCTCTTAGGCCACAGTAGGAAATTTGAAAGGTTTCAGGAGGGGCTAATGGCCAAAAATTTAGATGGAGGGGCTAATATCTACAACATCGGCTCCATCTGGGGATGGCGTGTTCATACTTGGACGTGTCAAGAACCTGCAGACCTCCAGATCATAATCTCATGTAAACTCTGTTCTTCTGGCCCTCTTACTTTTCACTTTATGAATCATCAACACGTTCCACTTGTATAAACAAAAACTGTAGCAAAAACTAATATACAGTGTGGTACATCAAGCTTGCTCTACCTGAATCAGAATTGGAAGTAGGGTTTCAGAAATTGGCCGTTTACAGGGGTATCCAGCACGTCACCCTGTAAATTCTCCAACATAAACGTGTTATTTCCTCCCTGTTCCACAATTTTAAATGGGTCGAACCAGAGGCGGTCGAATTTTCCATGCTTACCCTTTTTAGCCCTCCAGACATCCCATCTAAGCACCAAATCTCCAACCTGCAATTTTCTGTCTTTTTCATGCTGGTCAAATATATGTTTCATTCTCTCTTGATATTCTGTTAATCTCTGGTTCACCTGGTTCCATGTTTCCTCCAATTCCACCAATTGATTGATTCTTCTGACCATATCATCTGGTTCTTCGTGATTTTCCTGTATGAAACGTGCCACTGGTAGGGCCAGCTGCACAGGAAACACGGTTGCTCGCCCATACACCAGCTCATATGGAGATTTCCCAGTTTCTCTCTTGCTGGTTATTCTATTTGCCCATAGAGAAAATTTCAATTGGGAATCCCAATTCTTCTGATTTTCATTGATTGTTTTCTTCAAGGCCCGCACTAGGGTTTTGTTGGAAGACTCTGCCAAACCATTTCCCTGAGGATAGTAAGCTGTGGAGTGCTTAGGTGCAATATTGTACTATTGACATAAATTCACAAACTTTGCAGATTTGAAGGCCTGTGCATTATCATTTACTATTTTAGCAGGACAGCCAAACCTGGAAATGATGTTTTCCTCCATGAACTTTATGATGACAGTGTCAGTAGCGTTCCTTGTAGGTATGGCTTCCACCCATTTTGTAAAGTAATTTGTGGCTGTTAATATCCATTTATGCTGCCCACTTGATGGGGGATGTATTTCTCCAATAAAATCTATTCCCCATTGTTGAAATGGCTCATTCACATGAACAGGAATAAAGGGCAGAGCTACTAACTTCTATTTCTCAGCAAATTTATGACACTTATCACATGCTCTGACCCAAAAAAAAACATCTCCAAATATTTTTGGCCAATGGAAACCAACCTTCAGTATTTTATGGGTTGTGGCCCTCTAGCTGTAATGGCCTCCACAAATTCCCTCATGAAATTCCATCATTATACTTTCCACTTCATCCTCTGTGAGGCACAGGAGTAGAATGCTTGAAGGATCTCTCCAATATAATTGGCCATTAACAACTATGTACTTTTGTGATTTCAATCTCAAAGCCCTGTATTTTGCTTTATCACAACTGGAAGGACAGCTGAGTGTCAAAAGATACTCTATTATTTCTTTATACCAAGGACTGGTGAGATATTTTATATGAACCTTCTGAGTAGCCATCTCTAGCCCTTGTTGTTCTTTTTCTTTCTCAGACTCTTCGTTTGCTACCATGGAAAAATTTATGCCTAAAGCCTGATAATTTGATTCAGATAAAATCTTGGCTAGTCCCTGCCCTTTAATTAGCTTAGTAGGTCTAATGTCCAGATCATATTCCTGTATTTTTGCAATCCATCTCCCTCTTTTTCCTTCACTGTCTCCCTGAATCAGAATGTCTTTAACAGCGGCTGTGGGGACATATGCAGTAATATGAGATTGCAAAACATACATTCTGAAGGCTTTGAGGGACTTTACTAGGGCATATGCCTGCTTCTCCAATATATTATATTTCAATTCTGCATCATGGAGCACCTGGTTGAAAAAGGCAATAGGCTGCTCATACCCATCTTCATTTCTCTGCAATAACACTCCAGCTACTGTGTGAGGTGATGCGAAGGAAAAGATCATAAATGGTTTAGTATAATCAGGTCCAGCCAGCACAGGGCCTTCAGCAAATGCAACTTTAATTCTAGCAAAGGCCTCCCGTGATTCTTGTGACCATTTCACCTCATTGTTCTTTTTCAGCATATCAGTTATATGCCTAACTATTTCAACATAGTTAGGAATGAACCTTCTCAGGAAATTGATATGGCCTAAAAATACTTGCACTTCTTTCTTGTTCCTGGGGAAAGGGATACTATTTATAACCTCCACTCTTTTGGGATCAATCTTTACCCCGTCCTTAGTTACAATGTGCCCCAAAAGTTTGCCTTCTTCTAATGCAAATAAAGACTTTTGTGGGTTAAGAGAAAGGCCATACCTTCTGCATTTTTCAAAGGTTCTTTGTAAATGTTCAATATGTTCAGCATCACCTTTTGAAAATACTGTAATATCATCAAGGTACACCACTAGAAATTTATCTTGTTCCCCAACAAAGGCTATGTCCATAGCCCTCTGAAAGGTGTCCCCTACATTAATCAGGCCGAAAGGCATCCTGGCATACATAAATGTACCCCATGGTGTGATGAAAGCAGTATTCTTCTGATCTTCTGGAAGTACAACCACCTAGTTATAACCAGAGAAACCATCCATCATTGACATTCTAGATGCTCCGACCACTTTCTACAGTATGTGGTCCATCTTGGGTAAAGGATAATTATCTTTTAAATATGCTTTGTTTAAATTCCTGAAATCTACACACAGCCTTATTTCTCCATTCTTCTTTCGAACAGGGACCAAATTAGCAACCCATTCAGAGTACCTTAATGGCACAATTATTTTGGCCTTTAGCAACTTCTTGATTTCTTTTTCAATGGAGGGAAGCAGCAGAGGATTTATCTGTCGGAGCTTCTGCTTATAAGGTCTTGCATATTCCCTCAAAGGAATGTTGTGCCACATTATACTAACATCAAAAGTTTTTAGGTCCTGATAGGACCATGCAAATACATCTTTATAAGATTGAAATAATTTCAAGTATTTTTCCTTATATTCCTCTAGGACCTTCTTAGATAGCTTTACAATTTTAGGCTCAACATTGGTACCCAGATTCAGATCTTCCATTTGATTTTCTTCTAATACTTTATTTTGCTGCAAAGGGACATCATTTTTGTCAAACAATCTTTCTAGAGGCACAAACCCTCTAGGTATAACATTCCCTTTCAACTGCAGCACATTATTTCTTGCCATTTTCTCTTCCCACTTTTTTCTTGAGACATTCTCAGCCTCATCTTCTTCACAATCATCAATATCCAAATTGGAGAACTCTCCCACTATCTCCAGCAATTTCTTCATCTGCTCATCATCTTCAAATACCTGCCAGTGTTTAATATTATCTGGGATTGATGGTCTATAACGTACCTCGATTTCATACCTCAAAAGGGGGTTCTGAGGAGGCCGAAATGTACTAGCAGCTACAGCAAGTGAATCTGCCATTATATTTTGCTCCCAGGGCATGAACTGGATATTGAATGCTGAGAAGAAATTCGCCACCATGTCCCATACTTCATTTCTATAAGCTCTCAATCGTGGGTGTTTGGTTTGACATTGATTTCTGACCTGTCTGACCACCAGCTCAGAATCTCCCAGAAATTTTAAACTCTGTATACCCATGCTTATGGCTATTTACAATCCTAATAGCAGTGCCTCATATTCAGCTACATTATTAGTAGCTTCATATTCCAATTTAAAAGACAGTGGCACCCATTTTCCTGTAGGAGATATCAATAACACTCCTGCTTCATTACCTTCTCTTGAGTTTGCTCCATCAAAATGCAACGTCCATACTCCTGCTTCATGGTCATCTAAGGGCTACTTGGTTTTTATTTGACAGAAGGAAGTTTCATGATCATAATCTTTATCTTCTTCTAACATCAAACATGAGAAATCTCCTTCCTTGCTATAGACTAGTGAATTCTCTGAGCTGTCAGCCTTAGTAACCATATTGACAAACCTGGCTTCTCTGTATAACCTCCTCTCCCGGCCACCAAAAACAGGGATAGTGGCATATGTTAAATCCATCTTGAGTTACCCACCAATTTTTTTTCCCCAGGACCTTGACAATAGCATGCCAAAGCAAGCTGGGATGTTAGCCACCACAATGTCCATTACTACACTTTTTTCTGGAATTTGGGCCAGATTGACCACTAAATCTTTAATCATCCCCAAGCATTTAACTCTCTTGGAATCAAATGAATATAGGTCTTTATATGGACGTGTGATTTGCAGACCTAGTTACTCCATGACTGACAAAGGCATAAAATTATGGGAAGTCCCAGAATCTAGCATACAATTGTGTAACAGCAGGTCATGAATTACTAGAGAGACATAGAAAGGAGGAGTAGAGGGGTCTATCTCCTCGACATGTGGGCCAAAAACTACCATGGGTATTTCTTCTTGAGGATTAAGGCTGTCTGGAATTATTGGTGCTTCGGGAGGGAGTAATAAAGAAGTAACTTGAGATTGATATGCAGGTTGTTTTAAAAGTTCAGTCAAAGGGACTGGGATTTTGACTTTTTCAAGTTCTTTTTGGAGATTGAAAGCAGGAGGGGGGCTTTTCTATTACAACTTCTTTTGACTCTTTATTTTCAGCTGAAGGTTTAAATTCTTTTGATACAGACTCAGCATTGGGAGGAGTGGTTACTTTTGAAGAAGAAGGAATTTGATCAACAGACTGCAAAGGTTTGTTCAGAGGACTCTTACCTTTATCTGTGACTTTCTTCGTTGTTGATTCCTTTTGAGTAGGTGCTTCCTTCTGAGGAGGCTCTTCTTCATGATCTTGAGTCCGAGTTCTATTTCTGGAGGACCTGAGATCATATCTCCTATTAAAATGTGCTTTCATGAAATCATTGAACTGTTTGCAGTAGTGATCAATTTCTGCATCTTCTGTGTCTCTGATTTCTTCTTCTTCTTCCTGCAATGGGCATTCTATTTCATCATTGTTTGAAAAAGCAAGATTTGCATCTTGCAGTTCATAGGCATCATCATCAGTGGAGTCATCTACTGGGCCTTCCAGGTACAATGGGTGTGGTACCTGATCCTGTTGCTCCTTGGCTTCCCTTGGCAATATTTGCAAGGGTGGTTTTCTATACTTAGGATTGTAACCTCTGTTTGGAGCATTATAAAAATTCTTGGGGGCTGTATTCTTGGCCTCCAGTTCTAGCTTGACCATATTTTTAATCATCTTGCTTATTTCCTCCATTTTACCAGAATCCTTGTCCTGATTAGAAGTAGATACTTCCTCTTTGCCCCTTCTTCTAGCATCCTGTTCAGTTTTTCCTTTTAATTTTCCAGTGGAGGAAAAGTTTGCTTCCAACTCAAGTGCATCTGACTGAGCATCATCTAGGGTGGCAGGCTTTCTTTCCCTGAGAGAGAAACCGAAATCTGAGTCAAAGGCTGTTATGAAAACAACTTTAGCAGCATTCTGATGGGGCTTCATATCTACCGGGAGGTTTAGATATAACTTATTGAATCTCTTAATAAATTCTGACACCCCTTCATTTTTTTTCCTCTTGAGTGTATTGAACTCAGCAAGACACTGTCCATGGTCTTTCTTTTCTCCCCATTTTCTGAGAAAATTATTTTCCATATCATCCCAAGTGGTTACTGAACGATTTCCCAATGTCTTGAACCATTTTCTAGCTTCACCGTCCAAAGATTGCACAAATAGTCTTAAGACTACATCTAGATGTTCAACATTAAAGTTTTATCCAAAAGAGCAGAAAGTCTCAAGATGTTTCTGAGCATCAATTTCATTTTCTCCAATGAATCTGGGCAATACCTTCAAGTAATCCTGCGGCATGTCATTCAGCACCTGAGGTAATTCCAGGGGAGCATATTTATTGAGAAAAAAGGCAGGAACATTAGCCATTGGAGGAGGTGGGGGTTGTGCAACAATCTGGTGTACAAATGAAGGAAGGGGAGTAGGAGCAAGTGGAGTATGAATAAAAATGGGGGTATACTGTACCGCAACCTGAGGTATAGATGGGAACAATTCACGGTTAACAGGGGCTACTTCTGTAACTTCTTTAACTTCCTCGGCCTCAGGGGTAGGACAAGATTTCTCTTTGGTTCTAGCACTTCCCCTGGGTGGGCTATCCGAGTAATATTCAGGATTTTTCTCAATGGAGTTGGGATTTCTTACTAGAATTTATTGAAAAGGAGAAGATGGAAAATCTTCTTCGAAAAACTCAGGGATTTCAGCACAGGCCGATTTCCTCTCTCTCCAATTCCTTCTATGTATAATATTCTCTGGGTCAGACACAGAGGGTATCTTCGATTTGGACATATTTGACCTTAAATGTGGCTTTCGAGGTGCCAGGACTACCAATAGATTTATCAAATTAATAACAGTGTGGAGTCGCCAAGGTGAGAGATATGCAAATCTTCAACTCTCTGTGCTCACTTGATTAGAGAGTGAATCAATATTGTCAAGTCCCAGGGAAACTGGTGTTCTTAAATTCGTCCCCAACAACAACGATGCCAGAAAGATGTTGTTGACAATTATTGTCTACCCTAGAGACAGTCTAGAGCTGCCATAGAGCAGTGCCTAGGACATCTTAGCATAGCAGGAGGCATATAATAAGGCTGGGTTGTCAATCCAAAGGCTCTCCTACTATCTCTTGTTAAACAAGAAAATTGATTTAAAATGGGACCAGCAATCACAGAAACTGCCACAGGGAAAGTAATGTTGCAGAGGCACAATGCAAAGCTCAAAAATTAAAGCATCAGACAACTAAGAGACAATTTACTGCAAAGAGGGCCGGTTCAAATAATATGTCACAAAACTCAAATATCAAAAGTGTATGGAGGGAAGGAAACACAAGAGGATACTAGTTAACTTTGGTCTGGCACCCAGATACACAACAAAACCACATATGGGCTTATCATTCTAAGAATCCATACATGACAATGACGTTTTAAAAGCACCCTCCCAAAGCAACTAATATAGCAGAAAAGTGGATGAAATGAATATGAAATAGTATATAATGTCTGAGCCTATTTAAAGCGCTTGACTGATTCAAATATGGGCATCAACTAGGATGAATCCTTACCTAAAACCAGTGAGCCACTCGCATTCCAGTAACATGATACAAGAAGATGTATGAAATGGAATATTGTATTAAACACATAAGGAAAAGTACATAATGTGAAATACCAAAGACCAGAATCCTCATTACAGATAGAAATCCTCCTCACTGAGACCCTACGGGCTCTGATCCTCGATAAAAAAGCTTTACAGAATGTATACAAAAATGCCTCTCACAGCACAATTTTCTGATAAAAGTCTAGAACCCTTACAATGTCTTTTTTCCTCCTATTTATAGAGGAAGAAGAAGAAAAATAATAAAAGAAGTAGGTGAAACATTTAATTGTTTAGCTTGAACATAATGGTGGAAACATTTGCGCCCTTGTTGCTACATTAATATGCTGAGCTACAGGTACTCTGAGGCCGGCTTCATGAAATAAATGTTGTAGGTGAAAATTTCTCCAGGGATAAGACATGAAGAATAAAATATGTAACATTATGTACTTTCCTGAAGAGAATTTTGGCTGAAATAAACCCTGAGGACATTGTTTTCTGTGAAAATATCTTTCTAGTAATCTGCATGGTCTTCGATCTGGTACTTTGCCTCCAAAAGGGTATGTAAAAGCCCCAAAGTCCTTAAATATGTTTCTTGAATCCTCTTCTCTTCACTAATATTTCTATCTACGCCATTAATTCTTCAACTTCTCAACCTGTGCATTTGAATGACCTTGGAGGGTTTGGTAGATTTTAACCCTGGCTTTTTAATGGATGTCATGTCAGCATATCTTCCCGGATCCTTGCTCCATAATTCTGCATTTGATAATGGGTCCTCTGGAGCGTACTCGACTTCTGTGGTGGTGGACGTGAATTCTAATGGTTCTCCATCTCCATAAAACTGCAAAACCACAAAATTGTTATAGAAAACCAGACACAGAGACGGTGACGTGACATACCTATGGATATGGTGGTGTAGTCTTGGCAGAATGATGAAACGATGCAGGGTGGCGGAGGAATGGAGGGTGGCAACGAGAAACACAGTGGGATGAATCTGTGTGGAAGAGGCGGAGACAGACAACGTAGACATGTAAACGATGCATGGAAATGGTGGAGATGGATGTGAATGACACGTGGGCGTACGAGAGACTACATGGAAGGGGTGATGTGGAGGTGGACTTGGTCAACCGACAGGGTGCGCGAACAATTCTGGGCCATACGATAAAAAATGGGATCGACGGTTAATATTATGTCGGGCGGTGGTGAGATGGTGGGCCACGGGTGATATAGATGGGTGTTAAAAGCTGCACAACTTTGGAGAATAATCGTCGTTGGATTGAGCGCCAAATATTGGATGGTCCACATAAATTTCGCTGCGCGTCTTGAGTCGGACGATAATGCGTGATGAGGAGCAGTTTTGACACTGTACTCAGGGACGCGTGGTGGGCGCTTAATGGAATCGCTCCGATTCAGAGAATACTGCTCGCCTGTGAAAGGAAGTGCGATGAAAACAGGCCTAGCTTTTGAGCGATGGACATGGAGTGGGGACCACTAGGGCAATAGGCAGCGGACCGTTGATCTTTGTTTAATCGGGCAGCTGTGAATCCACTCGATAACCATATACGGTAAGCACCCTTTTGGTTTGGTACAGGGTTACGTGCCCGGGTCACATGAAGGGCTGGTTGTAGGAGGCTAAGCCCAAAAGGGCTTCGGATTCAAACTCTTTCAATAGCAAGCCTTTCAGCCTTTGATTACGAAAACTGGGTGCGGAGGAGGGCAATGATAAGCCGAAAAAGGGGCTCCTAGACCACGGTCGAAAGTTTGAAAGGTTTTAGGAGGGGTTAATGCCCAAAAATTTAGATGGAGGGGCTAATATGTACAACAAGGCTGAAACTCACCTGATTCATATGCACATAAAATTTCTTCGCCAGTATCCTCCTTTCTTTCAAAAAGGATGGCAGCCCAAAAAGAATCAGAGGAATTAGTCTGCAGGATTAAAAATCCATTACCTGGAGGCTTGAGTTCGGGCAGCTGCTTGCATTCAGATTTTAATAATTTGACTGCTGTCGTAGCTTCTGGTGACCAACCAAAGTTCAAATTCTTTCAAATTGGAGTAGTCTTCTCAGAAAGTATAGGAATATACTTATGCACATAACTGAGCACACCCAGAAATCTTTGAATCATTTTTGTATCGAGAAGCTCATCAGGAAACTCGGAGAGCTTTGTGAGAACATGCGGCTGCATCTGAATTTTTCCATTTATAACATGAATTCCCAAAAAATCAATACTATCTTGAAAAAGGACCATTTTTTTCTCAGAAAGAACAATACCGTGCTTTCGGGCTTCTTCAAGAAATATCTGCAAATGCTTCATATGGTCTTCAAGATTTTGACTATGAATTAATATATCATCAATATATACAACTATGAAATCATATTTACCAAAAATAAAATCCATGCGCCTTTGAAAGAAGGCAGGCACATTCTTCAAACTGAAGGGAACAACTTTCCACTCAAAGAATCCTGCGGGACAAGTGAAAGTAGTCTTATGACGATCTTCTTCTCTGATTTGGATCTGGTAATAACTAGACTTCATGCCAAATTTACTGAAGATCTTGTTATGCTGAATCTTCTGCATAATCATTTCCTGGCGAGGTAAAGGATAATTGAAGCTCTTAGTGATAGCATTCAAAGGTTTATAATTGATCACCATTCTGGCTTTACCTTTGACTATTTCAGAATGATTTCTTACCAAGAAAGCAAAGCATGAATAGTGAGAATTACTTGGTTCAATCAATTGAAGATTAAAAAGTTCTTCAATCTACTTTCTAATTTCCTTTTCATCACTTGGAGTACAGGGTATAAGTTTTCCTTTGACCCCATTGTCATGAAGAGTAATGATCTCTTGTTGGGGACTCTCTATACTCCAAAAATCTTGAGGATTTTCAAAACAATTTTTTAACAATTCATCAAAAATAACAACTTGTGTTGGAGACCAGTTTGTATTTCGGTTTTCTTTCTGCTTAGTTTTATTCTTACTCCTTTCTTCATAGATTTGTAACACTTCTTGCCAATTATTAGAGTCATTTTGAGGTCTTCTGGTACCTTCTTTCTTTTGGCTATTCTCTCTTCGGGCTTCTGAATTAGCAAAAGTTAATCTTGGGACTGAAATTGTCTTTTTCTTGATATTGAAGATAACTTTATCTTCACTGACAGTTACTGGTAATACAGAATTTATAAAAGGCATTCCAAGAAATAAACTAGCAGATGTATCATAATGCTGAATAGCAGAAAACTTTACAAGACTCCCCCCAATTTTTAAAGAAACATTGTCCACATAATTGGTGAGATTTACAGATCCACCAATGGTCTCAGAAATAAGAATGTTCTGTAAAGGTTTCCATAAACCTTTGAATAAAGAAGGGCGAGATAAATTATTAGAACCGCTAGTGTCAATGAAGGCATTGACATTAATCCACTTACCTTTGACTTGAACTTCGACAGGAATGTATAGAAGATTGTTAGTTTTAACGATATTTTTGAGAAATGAACTTTCATCAATATTAATAGATGATGGAGTAGGAAAAGATGAGGACTGAGAAACCGTCTTCAGATAAGGTCAAAAATAATTCAGAGTGGGTTGTGGAGGCAAGGAATTTAAAACGGGGGTTAAAATTCTTAATACCACTACCGGGAGGAATAGAAAGTGAGGGAGCCACAAAGACAGTATCATCTGAAAGGTATTCAGATGTCTCATCAGTATAATCATCTGAACTAAATTCATCATTGTAATGAAATTCATTGTCTTCATAGCATTCAGTGTCATCATAGCATCTATTCATTTTTTGACAGGTATCTGGAACAGACTCAGAATTAGAGAGGGAAGCATCAGTTAGAATATATACATCTGATACTTCATCCTGAGAGTCAACAAGTGACCAGTTATCAAAAAAATCATCAATCTCAATGCAAGCTTTTAACTTATTAGATGAACTCTTGGGACATTTGCGGGAAAAGTGTCCTTCTTGCTTGCAGAAGAAACATGCATTGTCTTTTCGTGGTTGCCTGCGTTTTTTCAAATATTTAAATTTTTGGAAAGGCCGTCTGGGGTTGGCTACTCTTTTGGGCTTGAATTTGCCATACCTTTTTTATTTTTGTTTCTTGAATGGAGTCCATGGAAAAACAGAACGACAAACATCAAGACCCGGAGAAAAATCTTGAGCTTTCTTTTGCCAGCAGAGGTATTTTACCTTTTCTTGACATCTAAACAAAAGATCTATCCAGTAGGTTTGTTCAATCTTCTTTCCTTGGACTTCAAGATCTTTCATAATTAAATCTCCTAGATTACTAGGTAGCTTAGACAAAAATGAAATTTTATGAACAGATCATTAGTCAGATTGGCTTTATAAATTTTTGTCATGTAATCATTGCCAAACTGATCTAGGAACTTAATATCTTTTAGTTCCATCCTTGCTAAGTCTGTGATGATCTGTTTCTTTTCATCTACCGGTTCTGGAAAAAACTGGATTTTGAGTAGTAGTTCTAAAGTGGCTAAGCCTGACGCAGCAAAATTCATTCTTTATTCTTCTGGTGGTCCCATCCACCAGTCATAGACAATGCTAGCCATGCGTTTTTCAACAAGGGCAAAAATATAAATATTACTTGCATTTGATACAGGGCACCAATCCAAACTCTTATGGATTTAGCTGGATTTGATGATTTATCTAAATCCAAAACATAACCAGAGGAATTGGTAGCAAACAAATCTTCTTCTACCCGTGGGTATTTTGGAATTTCTCTAAAGACATGAGCTTTTTGAAGAGAAGGTAAAATAAAAGATGGAAACTTGGAGGCAGCATTTTCTAGAGTAGAAATTTCACTCTTTGGTTTCTGAAATTTTAAAGGTTGAAATGGCTCTAGTTTTCTTTCTGAAGCTTGAGCACTAGATTCTACTCCACTTTCTTCTTTTTTTTCATCAGCATCCCAATAGTTAGGAGTATCCATAGAAATAGAGTATGTGGGAGCTTTATGTTCTCTGCGTTTCCTTTCTTTCTTTTTCTTCTCTTTTGCTTCTCTTCTCTGTCTTTATTTCTGTTGTTCATCATGGAGAAGCTTAAGATTTTGAAGGATTTGATCAGTTTGGGAACCAATATCATCTAGAACATCTTCTGCATGTGCGCACAAAGTAGTAAGATAATTACCGAACTGGTAGGTCTGGTCTAAATCATTAGGGTTGGTGGCATTATGTTCTATCAGGGGAGCACAGTCGTCTCTAGTAGTTGGTTGTTTAGACATAGAAGAGGTGGTACAAAAATTTTTCTTGGGAGGCCATTTCCCACCTTTCACAAAACGACGATTGGCATATTTCCATTCTTCAATAGGAGCAAAAGGAACATGAGAAATACGGTGCATTTTATTTACAGCAAGAAACGGTTTAGACTCGGGTATATACAATTCATTGGAGTCTAGAACAGGTTCAGATTGAAATACTTCTGCAATAGGAGGCATATCAACTCTTCGGGAAGAAGAGGCTTCAGAAGTAGAAATAGGAACAACATATCTACGTGTTCTGACAAGAGGTCTAGGAATCTCTGGTTTAGGAGGAATAAGCTTGACTCTACCATCAGAGATAGCAATGCATTTGATTTTAGACTCTGGCTTCTTGTCATCAGTAATAGACTTATATTGGAAATACCAATTGTTAGGAAGTTTAGTAGGATCATAAAGAACACCTTCAACTTGGGCATTGGAAAGACCAATAGTTACACAATCTTTTAAGACAAGTTGTTTTAACTTTGGATGAGCAGTATTAGTCAACTGGAAGGAAGTTTGAACTAATACATAAAGATAGTGACTATATTTTTCCATTTGGATACCTTGAACTCCAACTATCAATTTCCAACAATCTTTCAAATGAACATCAGTCAGGCTTATAAAATAATCAGGGAAAGTAGTACCATATTGACAGCCTGTTGACAGATTACCCATAATGGTTCCTATTCGGGCATGGTCATAACTCTGGTGTCGAGTATCAAAAATTTCAGCAATACAGGGAGTGTTTAACCCACGACAGAATAAAGGAGCAAGACCAATACGAATACCCCCAAAATGAAGATAATTATACTTCTTATCTTTGGCATACTGTTTAAATTTCTTAATCTCATCGTCAGAAAATAGATTCAAAGCTACTATTTGGACAGATGGACTAGAAATCTTAATAGTGACTTCTACTTCTTTCAAAAAAGATTTTTTATTAAAAACATAAGACAAGGGAAGTTTATATAAATCAGTCGCATGAAGCGACGGAGGATTCCAATTTTCAGGATTATCTACAGACTCATGAGTTTCATTCGGATCCTCACACTCAATATTTCGAGATGCAACTTCATTAATAATCTTGCGATCTATGGATGAGAAAGAGCGTAATAGATTTTACATAACAGAATCGAGAAAAGGCTCTGATACCAAATAAGATGATGGACTCAGTAACTTACTTGAATAAATGAAATATTGTAGATCTTCCTCACACTCTTCCACAACGGGCACGGGAAATAAGAGAACACACTCGACTCCTCCGAGTCTAGGGTAAGGAGGCTCACCAAGAAAAAAAAGGAAGGGAGGGAAGCCATGAGATTCATTCAGAATCTTGTCTATGTTTGATTCTTATGAATTCTTGCAAGCTTCAGCTGTTTAACTGGGTTTGTTTCATTGTTTAGTGCAAAGGATTCTCAGTGGGAGTTCCACTCTCTTTCTTGGTTCAGATTGTTGAAGGGATCTAAGAGAAGAATTATGGGCTACATTTCCACTATCTGACTTGGGTTTAAGTAGTCACCAACTCCTACAGCCCAGTATCTTGCAGAAACTATGTCATTTCTGAAGGTGATGTTGTGGTAGGGTTAAATCTCTTGATTTTGTGCTAGTTTCTTGGAGAAGGGGGCTCTTTCTCTCCTGGAAAGCTAGTAGGGAGGATATTCAGCCATTTTTATGTTCTGTCGTGTATTATTCAGCCATATCATATACTGAGTTGTAGTAAAATGCATGATTTTATGCAAATATATCATTTTTTACTTGTTATCTTATGAAACCCTTGCCGGGTTGTCTCCATTTTGTGTAAAAGAGGCTAGACCTCCATTTTTCTTGGATTTTTTATTAATGAAATCTCTAGGTCTGTTTTGAATCATATTTTTTTTAATAAAACATCTTATAATAATGCTATTACATGCTTCAGAATTTTTGTTTGGTGAAGTCAAGGGGTTTGGGTGTTTTTGAGGTGTACTGGCATGGGGAGATCTGTTTAACATAGCTAGAGTGATTTTTTTCTGCTCCCATTATGCATGTAAGGCTTATAAAGCATAATATAAAGGATCCAAGTACTATTTTTCAATTTCGTAATGTAATTTTCTAAAAACAATGTTTTTACTTTCCATAGTGCAAAAATTCCTATGAAGGAATATTACATTAAACCACTTCCAATGAGATCACTTCTTTCACACAACGCATCTCCATATAAAACTATGATGTGCCTCATTGATGGCCACTCCTCCATGAAAACACTGTAGATTTGGTCAAGGTTGACCCAATCAAAATGTTTTAGCCCCATTTCACACCTTAGGGTACTTTATTAAGTTGAAAATATGATCCACTTTCAGATGAGAAGTGGTTTTATTCACAATAAATAGTGTTATGGGTCTCCCTACCCACTTATTTAGCTTTCTAATAATTTTAATATTCCCATTAGTTGTAGGCTAATTTAGGAATATTATAATGAATATTAAAATGAAAAACTTATATTTAGATCTGTTCCAAATATTGAATGTAGGGTAATTTACTATATATGTCACCTTTAAGAAAAGATGAGATCTGGAGGCTACCTGGCCCTTTACAGACTCTACCTTTAGAACTTGTAGAAGTTAACACTCAACAGACAGACTAAAATCCTATGGAAGTTCAAACAAACTAAAATCCTATGGAAGTTCAGCCACTTTAGGTTCATGTTTTAGGCCTTAAAGTTTTCCTTGAATTAATGGGAGAAAACCTTGATTTTGGGGGATCCTATCCTATGGAAGTTTAACGACTTTAGGTTAAGTTTTTAGGCCTTAAATTTTTCCTTGAATTAATGGGAGAAAGCCTTGAGAAATGACACATGATTTAAAGTTAATGGGAGAAAGCATTGAGAAATGACACATGCTTTAAAGTTAATGGGAGAAAGCCTTGAGAAATGTCACATGCTTTAAATTTTGCCTAAGAGTTTATGGGAGAAATGGCACATGTACACAATTTGCCTTAAAGTGGTAGTCGTTTATGGATATTAAAATGAATAACTTCTATTTAAATCTGTTTCGGAGATTGACTGTAGGGGAATTTAGTGGATATGTCACCTTTCAGAAAAGATGAGATCCAGTGGCTACCTACCCCTTTATGGACTCTTCCTTTAGAAATTGTAGAATTTAACACTCAACAGATAGATTAAAATCCTATGGAGGTTCAAACAAACTAAATTCCTATGGAAGTTCAACCATTTTAGGTTTAGTTTTTAAGCCTTAAAGTTTACCTTGAATTAATGGGGGAAATCCTTGAGTTTGGGGGATACTATCCTATGGAAGTTCAACTACTTTAGGTTCAGTTTTTAGCCCTTAAATTTTTCCTTGAATTAATGGGAGAAAGCCTTCAGAAATGACACATGCTTTAAAGTTTGCCTAAGAGTTTATGGGAGAAATGACACATATACATGGTTTTCCTTAAATTGGTAGTGGTTTATGGATATAAAAATGAAGAACTTATATTTAGATCTGGTAGTGGTTTATGGATATAAAAATGAAGAAATTCTATTTAGATCTGGTAGTGGTTTATGGATATTAAAATGAAGAACTTCTATTTCGATCTGGTAGTGGTTTATGGATATTAAAATGAAGAAATTCTATTTATATGTGTTCCAGAGATTCACTGTAGGGGCATTTACTGGATATGTAACCTTGCAGAAAATATGAGATCTAGAGGCTACCTGGCCCTTTACAGACTCTGTCTTTAGAACTTGTAGAAGTTAACACTCAACAGATAGACTAAAATCTTATGGAATTTCAAAAAAACTAAAATCCTTTCGAAGTTCAGCCACTTTAGGTTCAGTTTTTAGGCCTTCAAGTTTGCCTTGAATTAATTTGCGAAAGCCTTGAGTTTGGGGTATCCTATCCTATGGAATTTCAACTACTTTAGCTTCAGTTTTTAGCCCTTAAAGTTTGCCTTGAATTAATGGGAAAAAGACTTGAGAAATGACACATGCTTTAAAGTTAATGGGAGAAAGCCAATGACATATGCTTTAAAGTTTGCCTAAGATTTTATGGGAGAAATTACACATCTACACGGTTTTCCTTAAAGTGGTAGTGGTTTGTGGATATTAAAATGAAGAACTTCTATTTACATCTGGTAGTGGTTTATGGATATTAAAATGAATAACTTCTATTTAGATCTGTTCCAGAGATTGACTGTAGGGGAATTTACTAGATATGTTACCTTGCAGAAAATATGAGATCCAGAGACTACCTAGCCCTTTACAGACTTTACCTTTAGAACTTGTAGAAGTTAACAGTCATCAGACAAACTAAAATCTTATGGAAGTTCAAACAAACTAAAATCCTTTGGAATTTTGACCACTTTAGGTCAGTTTTTAGGCCTTAAAGTTTGCCTTGAATTAATGGGAGAAAGACTTGAGTTTGTGGGATCCTACCTTATGGAAGTTAAACTACTTTAGGTTCAACTTTAAGCCCTTAAAGTTTGCCTTAAATTAATGGGAGAAAGCCTTGAGAAATGACACAAGCTTTAAAGTTAATGGGATAAATCTAATGACACATGCTTTAAAGTTTTCCTAAGAGTTTATGGGAGAAATGACACATGTATGGGATAAATGACACATGTACATGGTTTTCCTTAAAGTGGTAGTGGTTTATGGATATTAAAATGAATAACTTTGTAATGTCCCTTTTTCATAAATAACACAAGTCTATTCCAGAGATAGACTATGGGGGCATTTTCCGGATATGTCACCTCTAAAAAGAGGGTGAGATCCAGAGGCTACCTGGCCCTTCAGAGACTCTGTCTATAGCTATGCAAGATTTCTCATTAGGAAAAGCTACTCTATTGAGAATACCTAAAGATAGAGCTACAACAATAAGCAAATACACCATTTGACAAATAGCAGTGACACATACTCATAAAAATGTAAGAGGAATCCATAGCTATCTCATTATAATCATAGAAACAACATATGTATACAAAATATTGAGGGAAATGATACTCAAGATGCACAATGCCAAGCCTCAAGAGAAGAGTACATAAATTATGGAGAAACTCTGCTGCACATATAAGCCCCAGCTATGACAGCGCAGTTAGAAACTACCTGCTAAAAATTCCAAATGCATAGATATAAAATGATATGGTACAAAATAACATTAGGATTGAAGATATCAACTCCCAAAGTCTACCTCCTATCAATCCTGGAAGGATTGATCATACAACTCAACATTTTCAAAATGCCAGAGTAGCTAGGTAGGTGCAGCAACTCAAAAATAGAACTGGATGGAGATGTTTGAATCTGATGCTCAAAATGAATGTGCCTCCTCCATTGGATCTTTCAAGTGAAAGGCTGAACCCTTCACTAAAGATATCTCCCTCCAATACTCTGCAACAACCCTACTACAAATGATATCAAGAAAATAACGCAGTCAATGGATGAACTGCGTTGTAGGGGCAAGAGAATGAGATGGCCTTGATGCCAAATCTACAATGATGCTCTGAAATATTCCTCACTAAGTCCTCAAATGGATAGGGACTCCCTTCCTCTGAAAATTAGCTCTGAAAGTGGCATAGATGTCCTCCACTACAACTCTCTTCAATGTAGCAACACTCATGAACAAGAATAACGCTGTCACTGTAGATAGTAGCTTTGGCCTTGAGCCATGAAATGTGGAGAATGAAGATCAACCTTCAAGAGGCCTCTCAAGAAGGGGAAGGAATCCTAAACAAGAATTCATCTGGAAATTCTTGCTGAACAGCAATGAATGCCCTCTTGTCTAAATAGACAATGAGATGAATAATACTCAACATATTTTGCAATGGCAACCTTCCCTCCTTTTAAGCAATGTGAGACCTCTCTCAATGGACCCCACTCATTACAGTTTCCTTCCTCTAGAATTTTCCCTCCTTATCCCACTGCGCTGGCCCACAATGTGCTCTCCACCTCATGCTACTGCATAGTTTGACTTGGTCAAACCTAGCCTATCATTCTTGCATAAGCCCCCTTTCACACATGGAGGTGTCAAATAAAGCTCAAAAAGTGATCCTCCTTCATACCAAGAGGATTTTTATTACACATTCATCAAATTAATGGGTCTCCTACCCACTTTATTTATCTTCTATATGAAAATGGAAAAAATTAATGTCCCATAAAAATTGGGGACATTACAGTCCTCCCCTCTCAAATATTGCTTGCCCTCAAGCAAGTACTAGGAAAGACTGATTTATTTCCCCTTACTTTCCCTATAGCATTGATCCAGATTTATGCAAGAATGCAATAGAATAATCACATAACCATAAATGCAGAGATGCAATGGAAATAACACTTCATTTCATTAATATCAAAGAACTGAAATTTGCTTATAGACAGAATGGAAATAAAACTAGCTACGGTGCTGGTAGCTATCTCTGAGAAGAGATGTGGTAGATACAGGCCTCTGAACTGAGTTACAATGAGGCTATAGGGACTATTTATTATTTAGAAACAATGTAAAATCCTAAACAACCAAAACCCTAACCCTAGGAGATGAAGCGCCAAAACTATGGGCCCCGTTTGGGTAAATTGGTGTTTCAACTTTCCAGGGGCATAACTTTGCCATATGATCTCCATTTGATGCGTACCATACCTCGTTAGAAATATTTATCCGAGGAATACAAATTTTGAACGAGCAACATCAGTCCATGGACACATGTCCCTCTCTGTTTTCCCAAAAACGTCGTTTAGGGCCTCAAAACGGCTCCGGAAGTTCAGGACCTGAAAAACTGCTAAAAATAGTAAGTTGTGCCAAAACTAAAAAACTGAAAGAGACAATGTCGGGGCCCCAAGTGGAATAGGCAGGTGACCACCAATATCCACCTAGATCATTCCTTCCCCCTTATGAAGCAATGGTCCCCATTGCGTTCAGTTCCTCCATGAGATGAGGAAATTTCTGCTGAACTTGGTCCTTGGTGCAGGAGTTAGCCAGCTTTGACAACCCGATACAGTTGGATCTTATGTTGGCGAGTGTTCTTGATTTTCATGTCCATGATACAATCTGTGGTGGCCTATTTCATGTAGTCTGGGTTTAACTCTGTTGGTATGAGTTGTTCTGCAATGTCCGAGGTGTCCAATTGAGGTGGGACTTAAGGATGAAGGAAATCCACATTGAAGACTGGGTGCATACCAAGAAATGGTGGAATACTGAGCTCAAAGGCATTGTTCCCTAAAATCTTGGTGATGGTGTACGACACGTATCAGAGTGGGTGAAGCTTGCGGTGGGGTCTAGTGAGGCACTCCTTTTGCAAATGTAGCCATACTTTTTCGCCCACCTAAAAGTTGTGTGGCACCCAGTGTTGATCATGGCGTTGCTTGTACTTTGCATTGGCTCTATCCAATATATCATGAACCTATTGGAAGATGTGTTGAATGCGCTCAATGAAGCTACTTGCTTTGTCAACTTCAGCTGAATCGGCCTGAGCAGCTGCAAATGGCATGGCTACGTCAATGGGACATAGTGGCTAGAATCCCAAGCCCACCTAAAAGGGGATATGGCCGATTGAACTATGGAGAGCCCGATTATAACTATGTTGTACATAGGGGAGGCTCTCGTCCCATGTGCATGGATGCTTTTAATTGTACATGCACAGAATGTGTACAATCATTATATTGACGACCTTTGTCTGGCCATCTGTTTGGGGATGGAAAGTTGTGGACTTGGTGAGCTTGGTATCCAACATTGACCAGATGCTGGACCAAAATGTGCTGAGGAACCTGCTATCACGATCTGATATGATAGACTGTGGGATCCAAAAGTGCACCCACACTCGTTCAAAGAAGAGTTTAGCAGTGGCTTCTATTGTGATATTCTTCTTGCAGGCCGCCATAATGACCATCTTCAAGAATCTGTCGATGACCACGAAAACATAGTCATTTCCATGCTCAGTAGAAGGTAGGCCCGACATGTAATCCATGGAGATGGATTCCCAAGGTAGACGAGGGGTAGGTAGAAGAGTATATAGGCATTGTCTCTTGATGGTCGGTTTGGAAATGGCATAAGAAGTGCAGGATCTGATGTGCTTCTCGACATCCTTTCGAAGGTTCGGCCAATATAAATACTTCTGCAGGATTGCTATTGTTTTCTCGACCCTGAAATTCCCAACAACTCGACTGTAGTGTGCTTCCCATATCATCTTGGCACACTCACTTGAAGGAACACAAAGGTGTCCCAGGTGACATAAAAGTGCATCTTGGAGTTGAAAATTTGGAACTTGCGTACCCCCCAAGAGTGCCTTGTAATTGTGGTCAAATTCTGGGTCACTCTCATAGAGAAGCGGCCAATCAAAAGTCTCGTGCCCATAAGAGTTGAGCACGGTGGTGAGCGCCACGATCGGTGGTCGGTTGAGGCAGTCTACAACATTATTGGTGCTACCCTTCTTGTACTTGATGTTCAAATGAAATTGTTGCAAGTATGTGGACCACTTCTAATGGCGATCATTCTGCAACTTCCCTTGTGTCTGTATGAACTGCAGGGGTCAGTGTTCTGTGTGGATGATTGTTTTCTTCCCCAAAATGTAATTCTTCAATTTTCAACAATCTTGCACAATGGAATACATTTATTTGTCATAAGTGAGATACTTGCGAACTGTGTCAGACAATGTCTCACTGTGATATGCCACTAGATGTCCCTGTTGAGTAAGAACTGCCCCAATAGCATAGTCAGAGGCATTTTCTTCGATCTCAAATGGATGTCGCAAGCCTGGTAAAGTGAGCACTGGTGCAGAACAGAGGCAATTTTTCAATTCTGTGAATGCCTTCTATTGAGGTTCTGACCAAAATAATTTTTCTCTTGCTCCTCCCTTGGTGACTTGACTCAAGGGCCAAGTGATATGAGAGAATCCCAACACGAACCTTCGTTAGAAATTAGCAAGACCCAGAAAACTGCGAATCTCTATTATAGTGGTTGGGACTGGCCAATCCCGAATGACTTGGATCTTGGCTAGATCCACACGCACCCCCCTTTCATTAATAATGTATCCCAGATATTGAACCTGGGTCATGCCAAAAGTGCACTTCTCCAAATTGGCACACAACTTGTGTTGCCACAGTGTTTGGAGGACTTGTCGGATGTGGTGAAGGTGCTCTTCCCAAGTCTGGCTGAAGATCAAAATGTCATCCAAGAACACCACTACAAATGAGTTGGTGAATGGCTGCAAGATGTTGTCCGTCATCCTCATGAAGGTTGTGGGAGCATTCATCAACCCGAAAGGCATGACCAGCCATTCGAAAAGGCCTTCCATGGCTTTGAAGGTAGTCTTCCACACATTGGAGGGTTCAATTGGTACCTGGTGATACCCTGACTTCAAGTCAATCTTGCTGAAATATTTTGCACCTTTGAGTTGGTCCAGAAGGTCATCAATATGTGGGATCGGGTACCTATTCCGGACAGTGATCTTTTTCAGTGCCCGATAGTCAATACATAGTCTCCACGTCCCATCCTTCTTCTGTACCAACACGATCGGGCTCCCACAGGGCGATGAACTTGGTCGGATGTGAAATTTCTACAACAGCTCCTGAATCAGCCTCTTGATTTCATCGTTCTCCAGAACAAAGTGGATATAGATCATTCCATTGGGTAGCAGTACACCTAGGGTCAGATCAATCGGGTGCTTGAGCTGACAGTGTAGATGAACCCCTGTGGGTGAGGTGAAGATGTCCCCGTACACCTCCGCAACCTTATCCATTTTTTGTTGTCATGCAGAGAAGCCCTGTCTGGAGGTCATGGCCACAGTCTTCTTCTTTCCCTGGGGGTGAATTATCAGGAAAATAATTTTCTTGGTTTGGGAAATGAGCTTACTGCATTGTTTTGTAGTTCCAAAGAGATAGCGGCAGGAGGTGGTACCTCTGGTATCTTGTACAACTTATTTCCCAAAGTAACAATAACAGTGCGAGGTCGAGACTCATACACAGCATGATGCTTCCATAAGTATGGTTGTCCTAATAATACATCAGAAACATCAATAGGAGCAACGTCACATAATACCTCATCCGTGAAGGGCTTGATGCTATAGGGAAGGCGACACTGTTGGCTGATGCAGAGATCTCGTCCTTGGTGAAGCCACCCGATGGTGTATGGATGTGGGTGAGCTATGGTCGGCAAGCCCAACCACTTCATGGCATCTGCTAAAATGAGATTCTTTTGGCTCCCATTGTTGACAATGAACTGTATTGGGGAGCCCTTTACCCACATCTGGGAGTGGAAGAGACGTTCCTCCTCCTCTGGATCTTCCGGTTCCTCCTTTTGGATCTTCGTAGTGGTGACAATGGCATTGGGCTCCGCATCAATAATCTGTTTCCATTTTTCATTCCCCTTATCAGGTTCTGATTCAGAGCTGGAGCATGCATCTGACTCAGAAGCCCACATCTCGGCCACTAGAGACTGCTTGTCCCGACACTCACTTGTGTTGTAAGTGGAGCTCTTATGGAACTCAAACCACTTTCTTGTGTCCTTCTTTGGCTTTGCGAGGTTGTTCTTTGCTTGTGGCTTCAACAAGTTGTCTTGAGTAGCTATGCCTTGGCTCTGTCCTTTGTTCTACGGTTTGGGAGCACCTTTCCCTTGCTTTTGATTCATAGATCCAAAGTCTCGCTTCTTCTGTTTGAATTTCCGCTCAATCTTGGTAGCATACCGGTATGCCATACCAAGCAAGGAGATGTCGAGGAACTCCATTTCCTCCTGAATGTATTTGTGCAGACAACTGTGATACTTTAGCACCAGATTTTTCTCTAAATATTTGATACCCAACTTGGTGCGCAGGGTATGGAACAGATTTCTCAGCTCATGCACATCTTGATCCCTTTGTTGTCGTAGCGTGGTCCATTGTATGTACTTGTCCTCATAGCTCCCCATGGGATAGTATTTTTCCTTGATGGCGTCTCGGAAATAATTCCAAGTGGGTACGACCAAGAACAGAGAGGGTTTTGTCTCATCCTTTCTATGAAAATGGGTTTCCCACCAGTCCTTGACATGGGTGGTAGCTCTGAAGAGTGAAAAAATAATCTTCTCCCTGTCAAAAAAGTTGTTGGTATCCCATGTTTTGACAGTTTGGAAAATCAAAAGACAAGGAAACATCAGAACCAATCTTTAGAGTTCCACGATCTAGTCCTCCTGTTCTCAGAGAGGGATCTCTCAAATATTTGTTTGCAAAGGTTTATCTTGTTTGCTTTGGGTGTGATTTTAGACTAGTTATTTAAGTGCGAATGTTTGTTTGGTTAGGTTGATTAGTCTGATAGAATGTGAAAGGTTTAGGAAAGATAGACGAAGAAGCTCTGGTTCATTGGGCAATGGAGTGAAAATAAGGTCATGAAAAACTCTTCAAGGGATATGGGATATCAAAGGGAAAATCTAACTTGGCCACAGGGATCCTTTGTTTTGGAATGAGATGGACATTAATGTTTTAGAAAGAGAAACTTAATTCTCAACAAAGGAAATTGAAAACATAACTTAACAATAAAGAGATATTTGATAGACGGAGCTAACCATAAATTCCACGAACATTCTTTAAGAAAATAATGACTTCAAGACAACTTTTAAAATGAAATCTAAGATTCGAGAACTCCCCTATTTCCTCAGACACATTTTTTTAAAGGACTTAGAAAACATAAAAGATTCACTAATAGTTGCATTTATAGAAGAGGGAACACACAAATAACATCTATGCTTACAACTATAACGACCTTCAAAACAACATTTCAAGCGGGGGCAAAAGGGTAAGATCAGCAGAGCCTCTTTGATTAACTTAAGACGATGGTACTTCAAGGGAGACTTCAATAATAACTTGCAAGTGATGGAAGATAAATAGGAGAACCATAAATCATCTTGAAACCCAACTATTTGAGCTATCAAGGAAATAAACAAGCATGAAGACTAAAGAGAAGGTTTAGAAGCCTCTAAAATACTTCGTAGAAGAAAACAAAGCAGTGAAGGGTGAACGAGGTCTAAAATGCTTCCGAGTCATTTCTTAGCGTAAAACGTTGACTGCTATAGTAAGAGATTATGAAACATAGCTAATGAGGAGAAAACATTAAACGGTTAGAATACTTCACCAACAACCAAGCTCATAGAATCCCGGTGATAGGTCCTTAAAGGAACGAGGGATGCAACGACATCATCGAAGACATCCAAGACTTCAATTTGTTTTTCAACTTCAACGGACTTGTATATTTATTTCGAAGTTTCAATGTTACAACTTGTGATCAAACGGCAACCAACAACCAACCAATAACTCACTCATCTTGTTGTGGTATATATAGAAATATGAGGAGGTGAGATGCGAAAAAGATCCTCGATTACAATTAATATAGGATTTAAATGGCCCGACGGCCCTTGGGATGCTCAATGAAGAAACGAAGAGGTGTTCACGTATTGATTGATTCACACTTATGATTTAGTACAGGTAGGAGTATTTGTTGACCTTTGAGGCACGGGTAGTCGAAGTAACTCTGCGAGATATTCTTTGCATTAAAGGTCTAGGAGAAAGTGACTTCTTTGGGCATTGTCGAAGCAAAAATATGATCTTTGATCAATAAATTCGGCTCTGATTGAATCCTTTGAGGCACGGGTAGTCTTTGTGGTGGTTGAGAGTCAATTTGCCTCGAATATGGCGGTGGAGGCATTCCATTTGATAAACAATTTTAGGTTTCCTTTAATACGTGTTTTAGATCCTAGGGATTTAGGCATTTGATAAGCATCTTAGCCTTAATCCCCACAAATACGTCACTAATCTCTGCTTTGTTCTGGTTCATTTTTGGTCTTCAACATACGATACTCTTTCTCTGCGTTGATCTTCATGGTTTTTTTGTCATGTAGGGGCACGCGGGGTATGAGCTTGCTCCAAGCCGGTAGAAAACACCAATATAAACGTGATTTTAAACCACAGCAGATAATTTCTAGGAGAATCGAACAAGGAGGTAAATCACCCTCGGTCATGAATCTTCTTTGGAAATGACGAGAAAATTCATTTAAACACCACCAAAAAAACATGAAAAAATGTTATATAATCTGTGTTTATAGAAATCTACTTCGAGGATGTGCAGAGGGAAGGGGGGCTTATTGATGAAATCAATGGCCGGGATTTAATCTCAAAATGGTCAAAAAGGCATGGGGGGAGGAGGATTAAATTAGAGCCATCGATTCACGTAGAGATCGACATTCGGGGGATGACCACGGGGGTTCGGGTGTACGGAGGAAAAATCCTGGGGGGCATACCGTAGTGAAACTAAGCCGATCTAGACTGGCTTGGACAACCAAGATGGAATCGTGGGTGTTGAAAGTCAAATGGAGGAATCGAGGATGAGTTTTGGACCGTTGATCGATCGCATCGACTAGCGGAGATGTGATTTCCGTGCGGCGATGGCATGTTTATCGCGCGTGCACCTTCGTTACCCATCGCGCAACTCGGTTAGCATTGACCGTTGGATGAGAGGCTCCAGACGGACGCGGAGATCCATTTTGTCAAGCATCCTCGGGTCCGTACGTTAATGCGCGGGGAAAATTTAATGCGCGGGGACGGCGGTTTTAAAATGGTACGGAGGGACACGCGGCGCGGCAATGATGGAATCGTCGGGCCGACGGAGAAACTTCCTTTGCCCGAAGCAGCAGCAAGAAAGATCGCTTCTGCTTTGGGAAAACAACGAAGGGGAGGCAGGGACCACATGGTAAGTCGTCGACACGTCCGATCTGCGGAGCAAATCGACGGAAACGAGATCACTCCACCATTTACACGGAAAATTTCCGAAAATAAATTAAAACCAAAAACGATTTTGCAAAGGTTTTTCAATGGTTTGGTGGAGAAATATTAAGTTTAAATGGATAAGCACCGATGGGTTTAGCATTCGGCTCCGGGCGCGCCGGGCGCATGGACGGTGTGCTGCTGTGAGGCTTGACCCGAGGGGCTTTGCTTCCGTAACATAGAAAATATGCGTTTCTATGGTTTTTCAAAGGAATGGTTACTGCGGTAAGGTTAAAAAGTGAGTTTTCAACCTTATCAAATGAATTTTGATGAGGGGAAAAGGAGAAACATGGAAATGATGGATTTTCATGGGAAAAGAAAAATGGAAAATGGGGTTAGCTTGTAAGAAAGGGAGGGGAAAAGGAAATGCAATGGGGCTTTTTTACTTGGATTTTTGCAGATATCGAGGAGCCTAAGAGGGAAACAAATTCGTGGAAGATTAACTAGCAGTTTATGGATTCATCAAAGACTTCAAGCACCAACAATTTCGTGGCTGAATTGTTTCTTGGCCGCAGAATCATTTAGCCACCAAAATTGATATGACAGAAAAATATGGGTGGCTACCGTTGGCTCCAGAATTTGGGGATGGTGTCTTCTTGAAGGCATCAAGAATTCGTACTTGATTTCTTCCGGTATGTTGACCATGTGCCTGGCCCTTTGAATTTCTCTGTATTTTGCTCTAAAAATAATAACTGTTTATGAAAGAACAAATGGACTTCATCAATACAACTTCTACCTACCTAATCCTACCGATCTAACATTTTTCTTCATCGAGTGCACTTGGATTGGCAACTTCCTTTTCACAACATTTTATTCTTTTGAAAGCATAAAAACTAATCTAACTCTACCTCATTCTTCATGGATCCGTATGAGTCATTGGATCCATATGATTCTCTACCTAATCTATTGTCTATTGGGATTAAGTCGTCCAACACTTCCATTCTCAAATTCTATAACATAAATTCAAAAACAAGCCAAGTCAAGATTAAGCTTTAACTTGCCGTGATCTATGGCATAAAAACAAGCCGTACATAGATTATTACTCAGAGAAAATTAAATCAAATGGAAGGCTTAAGATATGAAATTTTCTCATCATGGCCTTTCTTCTTCATAGCTCGTCTTTGCTTTTGTTTGAGTTGTCTCTTCCTTTGATAACTGATTCTCCGCATTTTGGGCAAATTAGAAATAGTTTTTTTCTTTTATGACTCTAAAAATAAAAACAAGCTTTGAGTCATCTCTCTTTGGATATTTTGGTTCGTATTTTGAATTTGTTTGAACTCTTTAATTTCTATCCTAATCTATCTACCGATAAGCCAAGATTAAACAAATTTTTGGCAAACCAAATTCACTACCCCTATCAAGAAAAATTTAAAACTAATTAGTCAAGATTAGGCTTTTTGAATAACTAGAAGTGTGGTTATCGTGGAGGGCATTTAAGCTTGCACACTTTCATTTGTTTCTTTTTTTCTTTTTTTTTTGGCATGGGGCTTTGCCTTTCTTGTTTTCACAATCAGCTTCCTCTTTCTTTTATTTGTTTTTTTGTTTTTGATTTTTCATAACTTTGAATGCCATGGTTAGACTATGATATTTACAATGATAAAAAAAAAAATGCTTTGAAACTTAAGATTCTTGACGAAGTAATGCTTGAGCATCCCGCTTACTGATCGGACCTCCATATAGGTCTTCCATTCATTTCTTTCAAGAAAATACTATGACCCCTCTCAAAGATGAATAATATATGGCCCTCTCCACAAGTTCTCAAACTTGCCATGTTTCCTTCTCTTCTCTCCTTGAATCCCATTTAAGAACAACACTTCCAATCAGTTGTTTGCCTAGTCCTTTTATCAAATTGTTTCTTCATATTTTCTTGACTAACTCGTGTTCTTTTCATAAACTTCTTCTTCTCAGTTCTGCCGCAAATGAATTGTTTGGTTGATCCTCCTCTCGCATATCATTTTCCAACTCCGTACTTCTTCAAGGAGCTTCATGACCGGAAATCCTAATGAGGTAGGAAAGATTGCATCCATGCCATAAACTAACTGACATAGGGGACATATTTATTGATTTCTTTGTGGTTAGTCGATCATCCCATAAGGCATGAACCAACTTCATCGTGCCATGATTTTCTATTTTCTTCCAATAGCTTTTTAATGATATTAATGAGACTCTTGTTGGAGGATTCAACTAATCCATTCCCTCGGGGATAGCAAGTGCGGAATGGCCCAAGGTTATATGGTATTTTGTGATGTAAATCAACCATCTTTTTTGATTTGAAAGTAGCAAGATTGTTCTGCTATGATTTTTTTTTTTTCTCTCGTGGGACAACCAAATCTCTGGATAGGATATGGGTTTCAAGAAACTTGATAATGAACAGAAGCCACAGCATTCTCGGTAGGTATAGCTTCTATCCATCTGTGAAGAAGTCAAGGGTCGTGAGGATCCACTTATGTTGAGCCGAGGAAGATGGATGAATTTCTCCAATGAAGTCTAGCCCCCATTGTTGAAAAGGTGCCTCAACTCTGATAGGATGTAGGGGTAAGGGAAGGAGCTTTCTCTTTCCATCAAAGATTCGACACTTATGGCAAGACATGACCACTTTCTCCGAGTGTCCGGGAAAAGGGTAGGCCAATAGCAACTCAATCTAAGAATTTTGTTTGCCGTGGCCTTCCAAAGAGGTGTCCTCCACATTCACCATCGGCACCATGCATGATTTTTCCTCGCATCATCTTCAAGGCCATTTAAGCAAAATTCCAATGCAAAGATTTTTCCAATATAATACTCCATTTAATATGAAAACTCAAAGCCTTTTGTTTCAAGAATCTAGCTCAGTTTTAGATAAAGAAGGAGGGGTATTTAAATATAAAAAGCACATAAACAATGTCAAGACACCAAGGATAATTTAGAAAGGTTTCTTCAATAAAAGGAGCATCGGATTCTTTCTATTTATTCCAACACATCTACCATATTCATGTCTAATGCTTGGAAGCAGGATCACCATGAGTTTTGCTAATCCTTCCTTTTACTTCAGTTTGGTGGGCCTAATTTCTAAGTCATATTCAAGAATATTGCAATCCATTTTCCCTTTACCACTGTGGTCTGACTCGTAATGTCCTTGACAACAAGATGTGGGACAAAAGCAATTATGTGAGAGTGTAAAATATAGACCCTAAAGTCCTTTAATGCTTTCACTAATGCTAAGGCTTGTTTCTCCATGATATTATAATTGAGAGGAGCGTTTCTTAAGGCCCTACTAAAAAAGGATATTGGTTTTTCAAGGCCCCAAATCATTCTTTGCAGAACTGCAGCCTATTGTATGCTCGTATGCAAAAGAAAAAGATATAAAAATCTTTTGGTAAAATCAATTAATCGTATCCTGTTCGGGTAAGAGCTTGTTTGACCAAATAATGATTGTTTAGCTAGTAAAGTCCATTTTACACCCACATTTTTCTTAAGCATGTTTTTAATGTTTTTTAATAGCTCAAATAAGGTTGGGAATAAACCTTCTCAAAAAATTTATCTTTCCAATGAAGGATTGCAATTCTCTCCGTAGGCTTCTAGGATGGCTAATTTTGCAATATGCCATCTATCCTTGTAGAGTCTATTTTGATTCCTTCTTCTTGAAATTATATGACCAAGAAGTTTCCCTTCGAGACCAAAGAGGGTCTTCTTGGGATTCAAAGGATAAGCCAAATTTCCTACACTTCTCAAAACCTTTCTTAGGTGAATCAATGTTTTCATCGGCTTTCGAGAAAACGGTTATGTCATCAAGGTAAATAATTATAAAATAGCCAATATCTTCAGAGAAGGCTATGTCCATGGCCCTTTGAAGGTGGCCCTCCGTTCATTGATCCGAAAGGCATTTTGACATACATAAAGGTGCCCCAAGGTGTGGTAAAAGCAGTTGTTGATTTGATCACTTGGGAACACTAACACTGATTGTAACCCGAGAAACCATCTAAAAGGGATATTCTTCTTGACCCAACTACTCTTTGAAGTATATGGTCCATTTTGGGCAAGGGTATTGTCCTTCAAAGAGGCTCGTTTAAATTTCGAAGTCAATACAGAGCCTAATTTCCCCCGATTTTTTTCTAATGTAACTAAGTTTGATACCCATTCCGAAAATCTAATGGGTAATATGATCCCAACATTATACATTTTCTCAATTTTTGCCTTAACCAGAGGTAGTAAAAGTGGATTTATTCTCCTTTAGTTTTTCTTTCTTGAAAGGCTTTTGATTTTCTTTCAAGGGAATTTTATGTCAGATGATGCCGGTATCATATGATTTCAAGTCTTTGTATTCCCAAGCAAACACATCTTTAAACTCTTTGAAAAGATCTATGTACCGCAATTTTATGTGGGTTGGGAGGGTGTTGGATAGCTTGATCATCTTGGGTTCTCGCTAGATTGCCTATGTTATGTTCTTCTACATTTGTTTCCACAGTTCCATTCTCGGTTCTAGCTACATCGTTGAGATCAAACAAAAATTTGAAGGCGTGAGACCTCTTGGGATCTTATCATTTTTGCATTGTAAGACTTCCAAGTCTTCTTGGTCTTCATTAGCTCACTACCGCTTCAAAATTATTTTCGCAATGATTTATCATCAGATATGTCATTCTTTGCAAATTTCTCCTCGGGATTTGTTCAATATACAAATGCTTTTCATGGCTAGTTTCTCGGGTGTTGGTATGCCGAAATCATTTTCTCGATTTCAAGAAATCATCTATGTGTTTGTCGTATCTGCCAACACCTCAGCTGATATTCGCTATCAGCACATCAGGCTCATGTTTCACCTTTATACCGATTTGTTCATTTATTTTGTGTACTTGGCAATTGGCCGGCCATGAAGGCAAGTTCATTTGCTAGATGATTCAAAGGTTTTAGAATGAAAATGAGTTCATATTTTTTGAAAGTTTTTATGTAGTCTAGGCGCATTTCGATATTCCCTAAGCCTTGGATTCTGGTCGAGTATTCTCCTTTGATTTGTTTGATGATAAGTTCGTAATCTCCTAAGATAGATATCCTTTGGGCTTTTAACTCGTTTGAGCAATTGTAAACCTAGGAGGAGGCTTCAGATCGTGATGTTATTAGTGCACGAGAAATCTAATTTGTATGAAAAACCCCCGATTTGTGTCTAATCTCGTACACCTCGCCCCCGCACTAGTTTTATTGCGTGATCCATCGAAATTTATCGTCCGCAGTATGTCTGGACTCATTTTCACTTTCGTCGTTGATTGTCAATATTTTGAAGTTGATTCAAGGTAAGATTGGATTGTCTTCGTGAATTGATTGGGTCCATGTTTTCTTTACCTTGTTGAGTAATTTCATCTTCGTTAAGCACAAGAGAAAAGAGTCTAAACTCGATTGAATAGACAGATTGGAGTGTTGTTTGGCCCGTCCATGTTACTCACCATGTACTTCATGTGGGATTCCGTATAATCTTATGTTTTGATTGAAATGATGGTGGCATAAGACATGTCCATTTGAAGGCTGCCTCAATTTTGGCTCCCCATGATCTGACAAGACATGCCATACTTAGGGGAATATAAGCCACAACTATATCCATATCCAGATTCTTAGCAGATCCGAGCTTGATTAACACATAAATATTTGATTAAACCCAAACATTTGACTCCTTCTTGAGTCAAATAATACAAATCTTTGTATGGTTTAGTAATTTCTAAGCCTAAGCTTTCCATTACTACCTTGGGCATGAGATTGTGTGAAGCTCCAGACCCAACATGGCATTATGTAGAATTTTATCGTGTATGTTCAAGCCAACATGTATGAGGGACCGTTCCTTCTGATATTTCTCCCTTCAACCTCCGGGCCAAACAACAACAGTTTGTCATCTCAAGTTGTTTAAGGTGTCGTAAGATTATTTCCTAAGTTTAAGGCTTTCAAAACTTAGTTTTTGTACACTTCTTGGGTTACTTGTCTTGGCCTAGGGGATGGTGTAATTTTTATCTTTAGTAATCTTCCGCCAAGGCCGAAAGGAATAATTGACTTGTTAATATTTACATCTCGTTTTTTCAATTGGATTCTTCTACAGCCTTTGATTTGTTGAACCTTGCTTGAACTAGTGATAGGAATAGTTCTACTAGGACCACTAGTCATGTTAGGGGTTCTTGTTCAACATTTGGCTTGGATTCCCTTGTCTTTATTTAAATCTGGTTTTTTGGCCGAAATGTTGGTTTTTTCTCGTCGTCTTCTTGGGTATCGGTTTTCTCGCGTTTTGACGTTGTGGGCATAGTATTCTTATCTTTTGGATTTTCTACAATTTCCCTTGCTCCTAAGATCATACCGTTTCAGGTACCTCCATGATTGAATTTTCAAAACTCAATCTATAGTCATCGAATCTTCATAGGTGTTTGTATTTTGATCATTAGAGAAGAAACCTTGTTCTTCCTCCGTGAGGCAACATCATCCTCATCGTCTGATCCAATCAAGTTTACATGTGATTCTTTCCAATCCTTCAGCCCTTATCTTCCTCATATTGATCTACATTTCCGTTGAAAGGGAGGGTCTAATTTTGTTGGTCACTTTCCTTTGCTTATCTTGATTGTTATCTCTTCTATAAATTCTGATTTCTCCTCGTTTTGATTGTTTTGAAGTGCAAATTCTGCTTTGATTTACTTGTGCTTTCTTAATTATGCTCATCTCTTTCATCATTCTTCCAACATTCTCTCCATTTTTGAGCTTGAAGTAGAGGGAGGGGATTCCTCTCAAAGATACTCTTTCAGTTTTCATTCTGCTCTCTTTTCTATTAATTTGACTTCCACAGAAGAGCACCCTTTGCATATCTTCAAGAGTTGCAAATTCTCTTCTCGTTGAATAAGTCATGTCGAGTCAAATCCTTCAGAAAAATTGTTTAAGGATGAGCCTCAGGAGGTTTTAGTTCCGGGGAGAGTGCATTATATACACTGTTAAATCTAGTACAATATGCTTGTACACTTTCTCTCAGATTCCGACGAGATTGTTGTAATCAACAAGAATTCTGAGAGGATTCTTTTCTTACTTCCCATTTGTTTAGGAATGTTTCGATGGAAGGCTTGGAGGTTGTTAATACTACGGGGGACTAAACCTTTAAACCATTTTCTTTTCTTACTTCTCCCCTAAGCTTTGAGAAAATAATCTTAAGCTTGGTCGTAATCATCATCAATTTCATTTCTAAAATAGTCATTCATCTTATCCACATGTTGAGATGCGCTTGTAGCATTATTAGCATCATATAATGGAATTTTGACCGATAATGCCCCGTGGAACATTGACTAGTGGTATAGTAAGGGCTAAGGGAGCATACCATGTCAGCCATGATATGTGTGGGGTGGATTAACAAGTGGTGGATTGACAAGAGGGAAAGTGGGTCAGAGGTGGTGGTTTGAACAAAGGATGGAGGATGAAATGTATGATGTGGAACATGAGAGTAGATTGCCGAGCTGATCTTGGATGAGAGAGACACCTAAGTTAAGAAGAAAATGTAAATCAGAGGCGTTGGTTTCGAAGTACCAAGATGTTCACTTGTTTCAGAGATGATAGTGTGAAGACTCCGTAATCTAGTTGTTCTAACTCACTAAATGACCTAGTCCTAAATGATTAACTGTCACTTTGTGAGGTTGTAGAGCCGAAAGTTTTTCGTAGAATTGATTTAGCTCGGGGGTGATCCTCAAAACAATGGATAATTTAATCTTAGGATACAAAGGATAATTTCTCTGGTCATCAACTATCTCGTGGGTTGTAGGCCGGATGGGCTCTAGTGCAGATACTTCTAAAGCCACTATGGTGTGTTTTCGACCCAAAATAACAAGAAAATTTTAACCAAGTATGACAATATTTGAGAGGTTAACCGATCCGTTTACACAAATTTTGATCCTACAATTTCTTAACTGGATTTGGAAAATGTCATAATGGTAAGGGTTCTTTCTAGCGGAGTCTTAAGGTCTCGCTTAGGATTGTGGATTCTAATTTCAGGTGGAAATTTCAGGTGTTTTCAAAGAGGTACACTATCCACCACAATGCTTGTGAAACATCCTTTTTTCAAGGATATCCCGATCAATAACAAACCTAACCCCGAGAGATTGACTGGGAGGGCATTCACTCGTATATATCACCTCTAAAAAGAGGATGAGATCCGGAGGCTATCCGTCCTTTTCCATCATTTTCCAAGAGTACAAGGTAAAACACATAAAAGGTAAGTGATATGTGGGAATGAGTGTTTTTACTATAAAGTGGAAGTTTTTAGCTCGTGAGGAGGTAAAAGGTTCTATGGTCCACTACCATGTTTATGAAGCCAAACTGAAATATTTTATTTTTTCGAGTTTATTTTGGTTTTATAAAGTTACAGAGTGTTCTAAGTCTGATTTTGCAATTTAGCTAAGGTGTTCAAACAAACAGAGTTGCTCTTATGGCTCGGGTAACTTGTTCCTTCAAGGTTTGATAAGGATTAAAAGAACTTAAGGTTACTTAGTTTGTCACCGATTCAATCAAGTCCTATCATGATTGCCATTATGTTAGGCAGTGCTTGGAAGAATGTTACTTATGTTATAGCCGGGACTCAGTTGGGTTTTAAGAAAGGTTTCAACCCAATTTAAAGAGGGTCCCATCGTGATCGCCATTATGTTGGTGGCGATAAGGTGGCTAATAATCACCTGATATTATTGAAAATAAGGGATTTCGGAGTCTTAGGGTATTTAGATTGTTATTGACTCAGTTGTCCCACCGTGATCACCATTATGTTGGTATCCCGTGATTACGCTTGGAAAATCAAAAGACAAGGCAACATTAGAACAAATCTTTGTTCCGCACTAGTCCTCCTGCTCTCAGAGAGGGATCTCTCAAATATTTGTTTGCAAAGGTTCATCTTGTTTGCTTTGGTTATGGATTTTAGACTGCTATTTAAGTGTAGATGTTTCTTTGGTCAAGTTGATCCACAGAATGTGAAAGGTCTAGGAAAGATAGACAAATAAAGAGGAAATATCCGGTTCATTGGGCAATGGAGTGAAAATAAGGTCATGACAAACTCTTCAAGGATATGGGATATCAAAGGGAAAATCTAACTTGGGCTACGTGGATCCCTGTTTTGGAATGAGATGACATTAATGTTTGTAAAGAGAAAATTAATTCTCAACAAAGGGAAATTGAAAACATAACTTAACAATAAAGAGATATTTGATAGACAAATGGCTAACCATAAATTCCACAAACATTCTTTAAGAAAATAATGACTTCAAGACAACTTTTAAAATGACATCTAAGATTCAAAGGAACTCCCTATTTCCTCAAAGATTTTATTTTAAAGGACTTAGAAAAACATAAAAGATTCACTGATAGTTACATTTATAGAAGAGGGAAACACCTAAATAACATCTATGCTTACAACTATAACGACCTCTCAAAACAACTGCTCAAGCAGTGGACAAAGGGTAAGATCAAAACCGACCTCTCTTTGATTAACTTAAGACAATGGTACTTCAAAGGAGACTTCAATAACATCTTTCAAGTGATGAAGGGGCATAAGTAGGAGAACCATAAATCATGGCCGAAACCAACTATTTGAGATATCAAGGAAATAAAAAAGCATGAAGACTAAAGAGAAGGTTTAAAGCCTCTAAAATACTTTAGCGTAAGAAAAACATAAAATAAAGAAGGTGAACAAGTCTAAGGTGTTTCCTGTGGAGTCATTTCTTAACCTAAAACTTTTAAAAATTTCATCGTAGTAAGATTTATGAAACATAATGAAAACAGGGAGAAAAATTAAACAAATTAGAATACTTCACCAACAACCAAGCTCATGAATCCAAAGGATAGAGCCTCAGAACAAAATGGATGCAACAACATCATCAAGACATCCAAGACTTCAATTTTTTTTTCAACTTCACCGTACTGTATATTTATTTCGTAGAGTTTCAATGTTACAACTTTCTGTGATCAAATAGCAAATCAACAACCAACCAACAACTCACTCATCTTCCGCCGTGGTATATATAGAAAGATGAGGAGGTGAGATCTCGAAAGATCTCAATTACAATTAATACAGATTTTAAATGGCCCATTGGCCCTTGGGGATGCTCAATGAAGAAACACAAGAGGTGTTCACCGTATTAATTGATTCACACTTATGATTTAAGCTAGGTAGGAGTATTTGTTGACCTTAGGCACAAAATAGTTTCAGTATCTCTCGCGTATATTTTTTGGTATTAAAGGTCCTGGGAGAAAGTGACTTTCTGGCCGTGTCAAGCAAAAATCTGATCCCGATCAGTCACCCGCCTCCCGATTGAACTTTGAGGCAATGTGGCGTCAGTGTGTTTAGTGAATCAATTTGCCTCGTATACGGCAAAGGGAGGCATTCCATCCGATAAACACTTTTAGGTTTTCATTTAACTGCTTTAGATCCGGGGATTCTAGCATTTGATAACCGTCTTAGCCTTAATCCCCACAAATCGTCCACTAATCTCGCTGGTTCCTCGTTCATTTTTGGTCTTCAACATCCGATACTCTTTCTCTCGCATTGATCTTCTGTTTTTCTGTCAGGTGGTCGTTGTGGCATGTAAGGCATCAATGCCCGTGGAAAAACACCAATATAACGTGATTTTAAACCATGATAGATTTCTCGGTGGAATCGAACAAGGGAGGGTCGTCACCGCCGTCAAATCTTCTTTGGAAATGACAGAAAATCTTATTTAAACTCCGCAAAAAACACGAAAAAACGTTATATAATCCTGCGTTTAGGTACTTACCTGAGGATGTGCTGAGGAAAGGGGGCCGTTGGATGGCATCATCCAACCGCTGGGATTTAATCTCGAATGGTCGAAAAAGCATGGGGGGAGGAGGATTAAATCACAGCCCGTCGATTCACGCAGAGATCGACGGTCGGGGATGACTAATGGGGTTCTGTGTATGGAGGAAAAACTTGGGGGCATACACCGTAGTGAAATCGCGCGTTGATCTAGACTGGCTTGGGACGGTCAAGATGGAACTGTGGGGAATTCAAACAAATGGAGGGAACTGGAGTGATGATTTTGGACCGTCGATCGACGGGACACGGCGGAGATGTGATTTTCGCACGGCGATGCCCCGTTTATCGCACGCACACCCGTTACCCATCACACAACTGGGTTAGCGACTCATTGGATGAGTGGGCCCAGATCAGACGACGAAGATCCATTTCATTGGGCATCCTGGCTCGAACGTTAATGCGCGGGGGAAAATTTAATGTGCGGGGACGACAGCTTTAGAAAATGGTACCTGGGAGGGGACAATGCCGTGCGTTGGGGTCAGAGTGTGGAATCATCGTCGACGGAGAAAACAACCTTTGGCCCGGGCGGCGGGAAAGACCGTCGGTTTTGGTCAAACAGCCGTACGAGGCGGGGACCACATGGTAAGTCGGGGTTCTGATCGTCCGATCCGTGGAAATGACGATTGCCGAGATCACTCCACCATTTAGATGGTGGAAAATTTCCGAAAATAAATTAAAACCAAAAAAACGATTTTGCAAAGGTTTTTCAATGGTTTGGCTGAGAAATATTAAGTTTAAACGATAAGCACCCGACGGGCTTACATTCGGTTCGGGCGCTTCTAGCGACGAAAAAGGGTTAGAGTTTGACCCGAGGGGGTTACTCCGTAACATAGAAAATATGTGTTTTCTATGGTTTTTCAAAGGAATGGTTGTAGAAAGTGTTTTTCAACCTTATCAAAATGAATTTTGATGAGGGGAAAGGAGAACATGAAAATGATGGATTTTCATGGGAAAAGGAAAATGGAAAATGGGGTTAGCTTTGTAAGAAAGGGAGGGGAAAAAGGGCAATGCAAATAGCTTTTTTCGACTTGGATTTTTGCAAAATATCGCAGGTTTTGAAGAGGGAAACAACCGTGAAGATTGAATCAGCTAGCTATGATTCATCAAAAGACTTCAAGCAACTACCTGTGGTTGAATTTGTTTCTTGAAGGCCGCAAGAATCATTTAGCAACCAGCTTTGATATGACGAAAAAATATGGGTGGCTAACAAAAGTCATGAACCGGTAAATATCCTTCTAATAGATTCAACCATCTATCTATGGAATCTACATCTATTTGACCCTCAAATATGGGAATGTCAAAATTTACTTGTACCTTAAAAGGAGTCACACGTCTAGAGTGGGTCACGATGTGATGCGTCAGTTTGAGGGGTAGCCGTCAAGGATCTCATAGTTATCCATCATCACGTTCCTTTGTTTTTCAGGCCTCCTAGAAATATTTTTGATAGATCTCCTACTCTCTATCTTTCTTTCATCCCCCATGGCGTCCATCAGCTTGTAAGATCTTGCAAAAGGTTCTACTTCGTATCGAGCCCTACCCTATACCCCGACCTCGTTGGGGACATGCAAAGAAGGATCGAGAAAAAGGCACTTCCCTCTCGATACCACTGATCTGGATTTATACAGGAATGCAATAGAATAAACACATAACCATAAATACAGAGAAATGAATGGAAATAACACTTCATTTCATTAATATCAAGAACTCGAAATTTGCTTACAAATAGAATGGAAATAAAACTAGCTAGGGCTACTGTGGTAGCTATCTATGAGAAGAGATGTGGTGGCTACAAAATTCTAAAATGAGTTAAAATGAGGCTCGAGGGCCTATTTATTATTTAGAACAATGGGAAATCCTAAATGTACTCAAAACCTCTAACCCTAGAGATGAAGCGTCAAAACTATGGGCCCCGTTTGGGTAAATTGGTGTTTCAACTTCCTGTGTAAGTAACTTTGCCATACGATCTCCGTTTGACACATACCATACCTCGTTAGAAATATCTATCCGAGGACTAAAATTTCAAAGAAACATGGTCCATGGTCCATGGACCCGTGTTTCTCTTCGTTTTCCCAAAATGTCGTTTAGGGCCCAAATGGGCTCCGGAAGTTTAGGACCCCTAAAAATTGCTAAAAATAGTAATTTGTGCCAAACCGAAAACCGAAAGAGACAATGGTGGGCCCCAAGTGGAATAGGCGTGGGTGACCACCAATATCCACCTGGATCAAGAATCCATGCATGATAAACTCCTCCAAGGAAAGGATGCCATATCATCAATCAAGTGTTCAAGCTTTCCCTCCAACATATGCAATCTAGCCAGAACATCCCCAAATAGCCGCCATGTAGAAGCAAATATCCATGAAGGAAACAATGGTTGTCTAACAGCCTCCTTGAGGCATGAGATTCCATATAAGGTTGGACTCATCCCTTCCCATATGAATCTCCTATCCCCAAGAAATCATCCATACACCATGAGCTACTCTCCAAACATAGCAACTCATAGAAAACTCTCTCCACCTTCGAGCTCTAGAAAAGAAGGTGGGCTGAAAATCTGAATATGGAAAGCTCCATAGCTCACCTATGCTATCCTCTCCTCCACTTATGATTAGGTTGGAGTGTAAAAGTTGATCAAGGGTTGTTGCATTGCATCCAAGTGGCAATATGAAGAGCAATCCTCCAAGGATCTCTCCTCCATCAATGAAAATCCAAATGCCCAAAGTATTTCAATTGTGATGAGTAGGACATGATAATCATAGAATACCCCAATGACATGTTTTTGTAGGTTATATCATGTGCAGCAAGGCAAAAACATTGTCTCATAGGGGTACAATGCAATCTTATCCACTCGTAGTCATAGTAAAAGTAACATGGCAAGAATGCTGGGAGATTTCACTTCTACTACCGAATAGTGAATAGATGAGTGAATCAGCACTAAGCAAATAAAATACATGCCCATATACATACAATGGATGGATATCATCATTAGACTCATGGTCCACTTCCAAAGAAAGAAAATAAGTGGCTATGGTGACCATGTCTCTTCTCATGTTCCCATCGCAACATGCCATGCATAAGCCGGTGGGAATCATCTCTCTCTAAAGGACACATTCAACTCATGTTTCAATTCACTCATCATGCTCCCAATAATATGGAAAATATCAGCAAATGGAAACATGCTCATCATCAAAATAGAGGAAGTACTGATGGTTTTACATGATGCTTGATAGCACCAACAAATTTCCAAAGAATAGTTTAATTTTTCAAAACGTCTCCCGTAAAATGTACAAGGCAAAGTGTTTTAAAGTATAATGCCAATCATATGAATTAGCTTATCATGTGTATAATGGAAAAACATTTTCCAAGGCCATGTGAAAGATGGTTCTGACTACATGGCTGGCTCAACTTGCTCATGGAGCAACATGGAAAATCTACCCTTTGAGGAGCTATTACAAGACCGCAACATAAGGATAAGAGCATGTATATTTGCAAATGTAAACACAAGACTCTTACCATAAGTTGGAAGTAAGATGATAGATGGATCTATATATATGATCCTCCTCCCAAGTGTCAAGATCAGTAGCTTACGTAAAGGCTCTTGCCCAGCCAATCTCTATTTCTTTGCCACATGCTCCTCGTCGTTGAGCATCTGTGATGCCGCTACAAATGTGCTCTTCCCAAGATGTGGCTCGATCATTCCAAGCCAAAAATTAACCTTTTCACTATGAGAGCGCCCTCTTCCACTCTTCCAACAATTACAAATCATATGAGGAGAAAATATTCTTGTGCTCTCTCCAAGATAGCTCAAGCAACCCAAGTGCTTGCTGCCTCCTCATGCTCACATCACGCATCTATAAAGAGAAATACACAATGAATGATATGAGTGTCACAACAACATCATGCATCCATACTGAAAAGCTGCTCAAAGATGCAAGTATCCATCCTCTACTTCCAAAGAAGAGTGTTTTTCCAAGTGATGTGCTCAAACTCTTTCAAGAGTAACCCGCCGCAAATCCAAGGCTCCCGTCACTGCATCATAGATCCGCAAGTATCCTCCTAGCTCCTTACTCATCAACCACATCCACTCAATCTCAGGATGCCTCCTTCTTCTCCTCATCTTGGTACTCCTCCCATGAGGGCTACCATCCTCTCAAATTAGATTCATGCTCAAAATTCTGATGTTGAAATGCAATCTTCAAGGATCAATGAGACCTATCAAGACCCAAATAGGTGGTAGGAAAAACCTCCCATCATGATGTGTATGGCTCAAGGAATGTTCAACACAAGCATGAGAGAGACACATCCATCCTAAGATGTCCTCCATCTTCCATTTCAGCCTTTGGGAGAAATGAATAAATCATATACGCCCATGGGGTGTTGAAGTGCACCTCCAATGAGATCTCTCCTTGTGACCTCCTCTCATATCTGTAGTCTTCCAAAACCAATGAGGTATTGGATCCTAAAGGTGTTCCTCTTTGAGCTGAGAGGATCATATTGAGAAAATGTCATCTTGAAGGAGAAAGGCTTTCTTACTCCCAATATGTCTACCATCATTCTGAAGGCTTCAAACTCAAACTCCACGTGATATGCAATCCAACAAAGGCTCATGAAGATGATGGTTTGTATCCTCCTTGAAATTCTTTCATGTTTCACAAAGACAAGGCAAACCAAGCTACCTCCTATGGTAGCAATGGGATTAACCGTCATAAAGTGAATCTCCACAATTTTCAAAAAGTAGTTAAGCCGTAACAATAGATCAGAAAATTTCTTCCATACCTTGGATGTGCATTTGTAACTTCTCGTAGGGGTCAGCAAGAGTTCCTTCCTCAAATTTTTGGTTGCCCCAACCGTTGATGGCTGTGGCTGCTCCTCCATGAGTGTGACAAAGAATACAAGAAGCCCTCAAGTGGTGATGTGATATTTTCTTTCTTTATCCCTTCATCATCAAAGGTTTTGATCAACGTTTGGATGAAATTTGAAAAATATTTCACCCCTTCATGGCTCAAGTGGTCGTCTCCACCAATCATAGGCTTCAATTCTCCAAGTGCAGCGCCGATATTTCAACAAATTTTCTCTACCACAGATGGTAAGAAAATTCCTCCAAATTCCTCACCCACCTTCTTTTGTATTGGATAGATCTGTTTGGGTAGACAATGTAACTTCATTACCTTGATTTCCTCTTCTCATACATGGTCTCTTCTCTTCTTTCAAATTTAGATGAAATGAGGAAAATCTAGAGCCTCCTGTGCCTACAGTTTGAGATATATACCAACAATGCAATCACTTAGAATCGCATAATCCAAGTGTCTTCCATGCCTCCAATGTCTTTCGATGAGCAATAGGAAGTGCTGTACTTCTTCTTCTTCTTCTTCAATCTTCTTGACCTCCTTGGAGAGGTCTCCTTCGCATCTGAACAGATGAGAATAAGTCGAAATTTTCACATTCGATCTTCTTTGGTGAAGACTCACAAGATGAGCCAAGAAAGTTGCTATGATACCACCGTAATGTCCTTTTCAGAAGAACACAAGCTCATTCGAGAGATAGATCATGGGGAATTTTCCTATATGTCACCTCTAAAAGAGGGTGAGATCCAAGAGGTTGGCTCTAGCCCTCATAGACTTGTTTATATTCATGTGATATTTCCTATTAGGAGAAGCTTACTCTATAATACCTCAAGATAAAGCATTAAAATAAGAAATACAATTCATTTGAGTCAAATACTGCTGACACATAATCATAAACATAAGAGGAATCCATAGCTATCTCATTATAATCTTCATAAAGAAACATATGTATACAAAATATTGTGAACCGATATCAAAATGCACAATGCCAAGCCTCAAGAGAAGAGTACATAAATCGTGGGGAAACTTTGTTGCACATATATAAGCCCTAGCTATGATAGCGTATGTTTCAAAGAGAAATTGCCCGTTACAACTTCAAATGCATGATATACAATGAAGTGGTACAAAATAACATTAGGAGTGAAGATATCAACTCCCAAAGGTTACCTCCCATCAATCCCGGAAGGATTGATCATAGAACACAACATTGCAAAATGTCAGAGAAATGGCAGCTAAACAACTCTGTAAATAAAATGGATGGATATGGGTCGAATCAAGTTCAAAATTAATGTGCCTCCTTCAATGTATCTTCAAGTGAAAGGCTAATCCTTCACTAAATATCTCTCCCTCCAATACTCTGCAAGATCACTATTACAAATGTTCTCAAGAAAATAACACAACCAATGGATGAATCAAGGTTGTAGGGGCAAGAGAATGAGAGGCCTCACACAAATCAGAATGATGCTCCGGGCCTATTCCTCACTAAGTCCTCAAAGTGATAGGGACTCTCCTCCGAAAATCAGCTCCGGAAGTGGTGTAGATGTCCTCCACTACAACTCTCTTCAATGGCAAAGAACACTCCCAAACAAAAATAACACTCAAGCCACCGGAGATAGTAGCTTTGGCCTTGAGCCATGAAATGTGGAGAATGAAGATCGCAACCTTCAAGAGGCCTCTCAAGAAGGGGAAGGAATCCTAAAATCAGAATTCCTGAAATTTTTGCTGAACAACAAAGAATGCCCTTTTGTCCGAATAGACAATGAGATGAATAATACTCAACATATTTTGCAATGGCAACCTTCCTCCTTTTAAGCAATGTGAGACCTCTCTCAATGGACTCCACTCATTACGGTTTCCTTCCTCTAGAAGCTTCCTCCTATCCACCTACTGCCCACAATGTGCTCTCCACCATGCTACTACGCAGCTTGACTTGGTCAAACCTAGCCTATCCTTCTTGCATAAGCCCTTTCACACATGGAGGTGTGAAATAAAGTTCCAAAAAGTGATCCTCCTTCGTACCAAGAGGATTTTTATTACACATTCATAAAATGAATGGGTCTCCTACCATTCTATTTATCTTCTATATGAAAAATGGAAAAATTAATGTCCCATAAAATTGGGGACATTACAAACTTCTATTTAGATGTGTTATAGAGATTGACTATAGGGCATTTACCGGATAACCTTTCGAAAAGATGAGATCCGTGAGGCTACATGGCCCTTTATAGACTCTTCCTTTAGAACTTCAGAATTTAACACTCAATAGACATACTAAAATCCCATGGAAGTTAAAACAAACTAAAATCGTATGGAAGTTCCGCCCACTTTAAGTTCCTATTCTAGGCCTTAAAGTTGGCCTTGAATTAATGGGGGAAATCCTTGAGTTTGGGGGATCCTATCTCAGGAAGTTCAAATCTACTTTAGGTTCAAGTGCCCTGAAGTTTGCCTTGAATTAATGGAATAAAGCCTTGATAAATGACACATGCTTTGAATCTAATGGGAGAAATCCAATGACACATGCTTTAAAGTTTTCCTAAGAGTTTATGGGTAAATGACACATGTATGGGAGAAATGACACACATGTACACGATTTTCCTTAAAGTGGTAGTGGTTTATGGATATTGTAATGACGAAATTATATTTGTATTTGGTAGTGGTTTATGGATATTAAAATGAAGAACTTCTATTTAGATCTTTTCCAGATTGACTTTAGGGCCATTTATTGGATATGTCACCTTTCGTAAAAGATGAGATCTAGAGGCTACTCCGGGCTTTGGCAGATTCTGCCTTAGAACTTGTAGAAGTCAACACTCAATGTTACGTACTAAAATCCTATGGAAGTTCAAAATCCTATAGAGTTCAACCACTTTAAGTTCAGTTTTTAGCTACTTGGCAAATTTTCCTTGAAATTATGGGAAAAAGCCTTAGTTTGTAGGGGGAAATGGCATGCCCATGGTTTGCCTTAAAGTTTATGGAAGAAATCAGGATCTAGAAATGGCAGGCTTTAAAGTTTGCATTGCCTAGAGTTTAAGATAGGAAATGACATGTACTTAGTTTGCCTTAAAGTTTGCCTTATAGTATGGGAGAAATGACATTTCCTAATAGTTTATGGATGAAATGACATAGAAATGACACATGTATGAGAGAAATGACACATGTACATGTTTTTCCTTAAAGTGGTAGTGGTTTGCACTTAATTAAACAACTAGTGGTAGTGTTTTAATAAGTTATGGTAAAAAGTCACACCCCGATGATTTTGTGGGAGAAATGATATGTACATGGTTTACAAAATTATTTTATGCACTTACTAAAACAAATAGTGGTAGTGGCTGGGATGATGTTATGTCAAAAGTCACACCTTTATGAGTTTGTGGGAGAAATGACATGTATAGGGTTTTCCTTAGAATTTGGGTTTTCCGTTTAGTTTGCATTGAAGTTTATGGGAGAAATTACATCTAGAAACCTTTACTTCGACATCTATAAATAGGCTAAGAACATTCAGAAATTTTTTTCAACTTACAAATTAGTTATGTCCTTAATAAATAGTATGATTTATCACCTATCAAAATTATTTAATAATCTATAATGTCATTTTTGGCTTGTACTATCATTCATCCTTGATAGTACAAGAATTTTAAAACTTTAACATCAACCTACACTATCATCATATCACCGTAGCTATGTCAATATAGATTATTTATATCCATTGCATCATAAAACACTCCACTTTTAACATTTTACAAGATTAGAAGCATCATGGAAGGTGTAAATTTAGGTACATTAATAAGATACAGCCATGTCAATATAGATTATTAAGATCCATTACATCGTAAAACCACCCACTTTTAACATTTTACAAGATTAGAAGCATCATGGAAGATGTAAATTTAGGTACATTAATAAAATATAGCCATGTCAATCTAGATTATTACAATCCATTACATCATAAAACACTCCACCTTTACATTTTACAACATGAGAAGCATCATGGAAGGTGTAAATTTAGGTACATTAATAAAATACAGCCATGTCATATGTTGGAGGACATAAAAAACAATGAATATACCATGTGGGATTATACTATAGAGGATGAAAAAAGCTATTTTATGCAAACCTTTGGAAAACTTGAAGAGCGTATACATCTAGACATCTAGATATTGCCTCTCGTATAGTCCGTACAAGTACTATGCTTGAAAATGATGATTACTCTTCTTGATAAGGTTGTAGTGAGCTAAGATGACCCGTAGTAACACTCTAACCATGCTCATCAGACAGAAATCTGCTTAACTTACTTATGTAAATACCGTCACACTAGTTCAACAATGAAAACCTATTAATTTCGCTTCGTTTTATTTTAGGAGATTAATCCCCAAAAATATATGAGGACAAGATTGAATAGGGAAAAATAAGAGGAAATATGGAGAATAAAGATATACTAACAATATGTGGCCCCAAAAAACCCTCTGATGCCGCTACAAGTAATTACGTATGATAGTATTTTTTTTACTAGGATGTTAGAGTGATATAGTGAACTGTAAACATCGAGGTAACATCCGAATCAAAACATTCATTCTATATTCCTTATTGAGACTTAACCATAAACCACATAAGAGTACTCGGGTCAAACCTAAAGGTTCTGTGGAAGAGCACATTTTATGAAATGTAGAAGTGCAAAATTGAAGCCTTTAAATATAAAACAAATAGAATATGGTTAATGGTGTCACCGGTGAAATTCTCGTCCTTCAGGCAACCCTTGATGGCCGGTAAACCCACAAGGTAGGCAGTTGATTAGGGCTTGACTTTTATTTCTTGATAAGAGAATAAAAAAAGCCTTCTTTATAAAAGACTCAAACTAATGGTGCAGACCGACCATATAAAGGGAGGTTTCATCTTATCTAGTATAACTCAGCTATATAAAGGAGGGTGCCCTATCTATTGATGCACGTGAAGCTGTTGTGTATGGAGAGGGCTCGAGAAATAACGACATTCCTTCTTGTGTTTTGGGAACCTTATGAATTTCCCCAAATATTTCGCTATACATATTTTCATGACTATCATTGGACACATGCTTAGTAGTAGCGTAGGAAAATTTTCTAAAGCTACCTTTAAACATAGTTTGAAAAGTTACGTAGGAGCCTTAGAATTTACCCAAAATCAGTTGTCTTTATTATATCCATTAGTAATACAGGTAAGCTATGTCCCGACATCATTTTCTTCTGCCATTTCATCCTTAGCTTCAAAAATCCGCTCTGAGAAGAAAATTTGAGTGAACACATGTAACTAAGTAGATTGATGGGATTAAATGAAACTATGTGGGTTGAGGAATTGTAGGGGCATAGGTGGGATGAAATATAATCGAACAATTTTTTAGAAGAGAGTGTAAGAGAGAGATAATCGGTCAAGGAAACGTTGTCCATGCCTCTAAGGGTATCTAGAGCTTGCATGTGTTGAGTTTTTTGAGGTTTAAGCTAGCTTCCATTTTCGTGTTTTCGATTGAATTGGTTGGAAGATGCAAAGTGGTTATATTATGTTTATGAGTGCCCATCTCGTATGGTTTCAATCCTCAATTTCCTTATTTCTTGCTATCATCGCTTTTGCTTGCTAAGAGAATAAAAAAAATTATTTATAAAGACTCAAACTAATGGTCCAGGCACCGGTACCATATAAAGGAGGTTTCATCTTATCTAGTATAACCGAGTTGTATATTGTGCTATAAGCCAGAAATATTTCTATTAGCAAAATATATCAAGGGATTGAGATTCCATTCCCAAGTTGTGCAAGAATCCATCTCTAAGGTTTCTAAGGTTGCATATAGAGGGACCGAAAGTGCAAGAAAACCTAACATTAAGATATTAAGTGTATATAATACGTATATTTTGATCGATGCAATTTAGAAACAATTTTGTACGTTGGGAAACTTCACCAAATTCAACAAAGTCATCACAGAGAGCCATGTAGTGACTCAAACTTGGACTTCGTAAAATTACATTTAAACAATAATTTTCCAATTCGGAGACGTAGGAACCTATAAATTCGGAGACATAGGAACTCGTAAATTCAGAGACGTCGAGGCCGCAATGAGAAGAAGACGTTGAGGCCGCAATGAGAAGAAGATGTCGAGTCTTCAACGAGAAGACAACTGTGAGGCCAAGGATGCCATGGATTAAAAATTACCTATTGGTCTGAAATGTGTGAACAAAATATTACTTATACAAAGATAGAAAGTAGGATTTTATCGTTATTTCACCTTTACTAGAAAGAATGAAACCAAAGCCTCCGGCCCTCTTTACTAGCTCGCCTAAATAAACATGAAGTAAACACTACAAATCGATCTCGACAATGAAAGTATTTGTTTATGTTTGCAAAGTATTCATTAACCAAATTTTATGTGTGAATAAGCAAGTTCAAGTATTCCGTAATAGAAGTAATGTCGTTTGAAGTGAAACAAATGAGTTTTGATCACTATATACAAGTCTCATTGTGAAAAGTGGACTTATTAAAAATTACTTTTTAATGTAGTAAACTCGGAAAATAGCAAGTTAAAAATGCACAAGATAAATAAAGCATTTACGGCTAGCCACCCCTTGGGCTACCTTTGCCGGGTCCAAAAGCTCTGTAAATAGGCTTTTCCCTATTTCATTAATGCTCAAAATAAGTATTACATTGTGAATAAAGCCTCAAAAGGCTAAAATAGGCCGGTGAAATTGTGTAACGTAGGCCGGGAAACAGTGAAAATTGACTATTCATTCACCTCAAATGGATGACTATAGTCCAATACAACTGATCTTTCACCAAGCCCTGTGGGTTCCATAAGATAATTCGCTAATAAAATCACTAACAGTGCTCCCCATTTCTACAAAATGTTCCAACAGCCTTAGAATGCTTCAATACCCCCAAATAAAAAAAACGCCTGACCAATTCCTAGCCAAAGCTATGACTAACTAAATTTTATGTCCATTACTCCTGAAAATCTCCACTAAATGTGGAGCATCACGTGATAGCCCCGACAAAGATGGGGACGGCGCTAAAATTGCAGAACTGCCAAATAAACCGTCGAAATGGGGGCTGGGGACAGGCCTCATGTGACCGCACCAATCGGAATACATTGAATAACATTAAGTTGAATGCGGCATTGGATAATGTTTGAACCAAAGGTTTTAATGGGTTCCACACCAGCGCAGTCCATGGGACCATGACCCAAAATTGCGCGCCGATCCCGCCTGGCCCCAAGTTTCGAGAAGCCGTTACATATGGAGGGGTCGGCTCCTTTCGGCCCCCGCCCAAACACATTGGAAAATTTAAATATGTATTCGTTCAATCATGATTTAATAAGAACACCATTCAATGGTTGGGTTGCCTGGTTGTCTGGCCGACCTGTGGTCGAATCTCGCCGCGCCATAACAAATTTTATAAACCACCCATTTGACTCAAATATGAAGCCGGCCGCCACGTATGCTTCTTTTCATTTGGCCAGATTCGAATATTCCGGCATATTCTGCGGGAATATTTCTCGTGGAATATTCACGTAATATTTCGTGGAATATTATCTTTTAATAATTTTTTTGTAAAGTCAATTTTGGCCATTTTTTTAATGAAATTAGAAAACTTCAAAGCTTAATAACTTCTTCTATACAACATCGGTTTTCGCGCGTTCACATCTAAAGGATCATTTTTTTCTCCAAAGCTCTTTCCAAATGCTCTAGTTTGGACCAATTGAGCAACTAAATTTCTTGAGCATTTTTCCACAAAGGACTTGATCTCCTAATCACACCTCCCAAATGGGAAGCTTTTGGACCCCAAAAGCTCTCCACTCAGTGAAAAATGATAATTTTGGAGACAAATTCTCCACTCTTCCACCTCTTTGAATAACTAAAATCTACCCGATTTCATCAAATGGAGATTTTGGAGAAAATGATATACCGTCTTTGGAATAAACTCGACGACCATTGCTAAGATCGACGCAGTCATGATGCAAATTAATAAAATTTTCGAATAACAACGCAGAAACTAACTTTTCTACAATGATCAAACTTCCTAGAAGACTTAAAATAACTTTCACCTGCAACCGTTCCCATGGCAAATTCTACCATTCCGAAAACCAACTTTTTCCCATGGCCGAATTGTGTGTCCTCTTGCTTGCACTCGCTTTGTTTTCTTTGACACTTCATCTTCACCGCATTGGCTGAACGGAAAAAGGAAATTTTCGCAACATAACATCATCTTCTTTCAAATAAAATCGTTATTAAACCGAGACAAATTATTAGCAACATCATAAAAGTACAATGCTTCAAAATCTGTCAAGTTTCAACATCAACAAGTTAGACTTTGACTTGCATTAACTACTTTTTCAATTGACTTGCATGGAGTAAAGAAGATTCCAACTTCTTCTGTGAGCTCTCTATAATTTACCTTACCATATTTGAACAAGTGATACTTGTTTTCATGTAGATGAAAGATGGCCTGTCAAATAAATAAGGACTTCAAACAATACCTCAGATATCAAGACCACATCAAGTTCAATCATGTCAATAAAGTGTGCAGCTATTGCAAAGCACAATATGCACTTCCCTGAGACTCGCAAACTGGCATCGTTGCATATCCATCCAAGTGGATAAGGCTTCTGATGTCGAATGGTTCCAAGTTTTAATTGTTTGACCAAATCTTCAGACATAAGATTCGCCAGACCCACTCACAACAGTGTGTCAATTTTGGTATGTTTTGAAATTACCCTCATGGAAGATCTCTATCCTCCTTTTCTTCATGAGTATATTTGTGACAATTCAAAGAGATAGAACTAGGAGTTGTGTCTGATCACTTCTTTCCCCTTAATGTTCTTTAAAACCATGGCTATGCTTTCTTTGTCTTCATCTCCCGAGTCCGACCATAAGTCTTTCTCTCAACTCCGTTTCTTTTTGTTCTTGTATTTTTTGTTTCAAGCCAGATGAAGCTTCCAACAATGATCTTCATCATGACTTGTCTTTGAACGCTCTTGCAAAAGAGCTTTCCTTTTTATTTTCTTGAATTTGCAACTCTCTTCTTTCCTTTCGTTTTTGAAATTACTATCCTCATCAAAAGTATTCTTTCCTCTAGCTTCTAAATGTGTAGCTCCGGCATACGTATTTCATCTAAGCTTCGGTAGGATTGAACATTAGAATAGTATGTTGAAGGTAATTTGTAAACCTCCTATGTATTTTAACAATGTGTCTTGACTTTGTAAGTCTACCCCAAGTAGAAGTGCTCTTTCTAAACTTCGGGTACACCCGTACATTTGACCCTTAAGTTGCCTAAAAATTTTTCCAAAGGTAATTCATGATTGCTTTCCTAATATGAGCAAGAGGATAATTTTTTTTTCTTAATAGCAAGAATAAAACTCATTCCAAGTTAGAGCATCTTAACCATGCTTTTTAATTTCCTCTCTCGGGTCTTGTCTTCCCACCAAACCAAAGCTGCTCCATCCATTCTCAAAGAGGCTAATTGGATTTTTGTGTCATCATCATGCAAATTCTTAATGGTTAGATAGACTTCCAAATTGCCTAACTAGCTTATCCAATTTTTCTACATTCACAGAATACCATTAAAGATCGGCAACTCAAACTTTACATCAAGTTTTAACAAAGGATTTCTAAGAGATGTTTTTGTTTTGTGTGACCGATTAAAAAAGTTGAAGAGGATGATATGGAGGAAGAGGATGACGATGGGAGATGAAGGATCACCATTTCCTCCATTCCCTTTCTTAGACTCATCCTTGTCTTTCTTCCCTCCCGAAGAATCTCCTTGTCTTTGGTTTCTAGACCTTCCGGTGAATCCTATCATTTCTCTCCCGATAGAGGATCCTAACCATCTCGCTCATGTCCAAGAAAGCTTTTCTTAAAGACTCTTTCTTCTTCCTTGGGATCCACTTCCTCATGTACTTCTCTTTCTCTCGGAAGACATGTTTGTGGCTGATCAAGGCTATTAATGAGATGAAATGGAAGGTGGAGATAATGGTGTGGGGAAATTTTCCGAATAATGATTAATTATCCACCGAGACTATCCCGATCACATACGCTTGAATTTATATGCAACACATAATATCTTCCACTCGCATCATCAACATGCGGAAATAAAATCAAGCGATAGCACATCAATTCATCATACACATTAAATCAAGATGTATGGGGAAAGATTATAGCTGAAAACCCCGCAGTCGTTGTGTATATTATAATGGAGAAATCATGTAACAAACTCGCATACAATACTCCTCACAAGTACTCGCACTATCTCATGAAGTTATACAAACTAGCTTGGTTTTGAACAAAACCATCGGTTCAAAACTCATCGCCAATTGTCTTGCTCTATTGCGCAATCCGTGTTCGTGTATATAGAGATCCAAGGTTCGAATCTCCTTGTCTTGACAAGACAATCATCATGGGCAATTCCTCCAAGTGTGGTGCAACTTGGCACAACTCGATGTCGCCACCGATAGCTAACTCTACCCTTTCATCTACCTCTTTCACTCGGTATCCACCGAACTAATCATGCACCGTAGTGAACTGATGTGTTCTTGAGTTGAATAATGTGAGTTACTAATTAATGAATTAAATAATATTTAATTCACTCCACTCATAAGTAATTGATTATCTAGTTAAACTAATCTCAACCAAGCTCAAATAAAATAAAACAGAACACAACTCCACTAGCCGTCTCATTAACTCCACCAAACTTCGCCACCGAAGTCCTAACCGAAGTCAACCACGCATGATGCCATCAAACCCTAGGAATAGCATAATTCCTCTCGTCATATGCATGATCCACTTCCAAGGCTCGAACCGAAGTGCTCCAAGAGAGTAAACTGAATTTTATAGTCCAAATATTATTAAGGGTAAATAATATTTGACTTCCTATTTTTAAGGAGAGGTAGTCTAAAATAGACTCTGACTCATAGGTCCAAAAAAATAGAGTCCCATATATTTTTAAGTATTTCAACATGAATAACATTACCCAATAATCTCATACTGCAATCCCCGACTATGCTCCATATGTCTAAAAATAGACATAGTCTAAAAATAGATTTTGGCGCGAATTTGCTCGAAGGGCCCAGCTCTTAGTGAAGGTGACTTCATTTCACTAAGCTCCATCATCTTACCGCATTTTCAACACCTCTCACAAGATATGGATTATCCGCAACCCCCATCCCTCGCCCGTGGAATTTGAACTTGCTCCCGGTGAGCGCCTGTCAGATGTCGGCATCCCGATCCTCCGTGGGAACATATGAAAGCATCATGATTCTCCGCCGAACACAATCTCCTCGATATGATGATACCTAATGTCGATGTGTTTGGACCTATCATGAAATAATGGATTAGCCGAGAGTTTAATGCAACTCGGTTATCACAAAGAGATCACCGTAGGCTCCAAATGCAACTCGAACAATCCCGCGAGGATCTTCCCCACCAGTCAGGCCTAGCATGCGCCCAAGCTAGCCGCCATTTACTCTACTTACCGAACCGGTAGTGCCATGGATCTCTACTTCCGCTGTACCAAGAAACTACTGTCGACCCAATGCTGAAAACTCCTCCCGCATGTGCTCTTCCAGTCCATTCGACTCCTTGCCCAATCCGCACGTTGAAGCGTAAAAGCTTCGCTCCATCCTCCTCGTCCGTACCATAGACCATATCCCGATGTGCCTCTAATATAGTGCAATACATGCTTGCCTCGCTTCCAAAAAGAGCTTGCAGGCTTAACCATAGCTTGCGAAAGCTGGTTAATGTTATGCGGCTATATCGTGTCGTGTATTGACCAGATACATAAGCGACCCCACCAACCGCGCCCAGACAAGGTCATCCACTACCTCCGCCGAAGTAGCATCCTCCTTCCTCCAACCACCAGGAAGAGGAGGTCAATAGGCTTGTAGCCTTGCATGTTGAACCTCTCTAGAATCTCCCCGAGCATACTTGCCCCGAGAAAACAAACAAATTCCTCCGCTGCACCGCCAAATCTCCAATCCCGAGGAAATAATGAAGGATGCCCAAGTCCTTCATCTCAAACTCTCTGCAAGATCCTCCGCATGAAAGTATCAACCGCTCATCGCTATCAAAATCGATCATCTACATACGCACGATGATCAACAGCTTCCTCCACCACAACTGCACAGGTTTGGATCCGCCTCACTCTTGGAGAACGAAGCCCGTGAAGTAGCTATCTATCCGAGTGTACAAAGCACGAGGTGCTTGTTTTACCCCGTACAAGGTTTCTTGAGTCGGCACACATGCTACTCACCGCTCGAAGATCTCTGAAACCTTCAGCTACTCTATGTACACCCTCCTCCTCAATAACTCCATTGAGGAACGGCAGTTTCTCACATCCATCCGATGAATGTGCTGGCACTTATCGCGCTAGGAGAGCAAGGATCGTCCGTATGGAGAGCACTATAGTGCAAAGGTCTCCTCATAGTCAACTTCGATTCGTGAAAGCCACGTGCGAAAAATCTCGCCTTGTACTTCTCCACACTCCCGTCACCTGCCTGCTTCACTCTGTAGATCCATCGCGAACTCACCACTAATTTCCCCACCAGTCTTGGGACAATATCCCATGCACTATTCCTCATGATCGAATCATATTCTTCGATCATGGCATCAACCCATGCGGGTTCCTCCACAGCTTCCTCAAAAGAGGATGGTTCACACAACACATTGACTCACAAGAGCTACAACGTTGTACCGATCCTAAGGACTTCTCTGTCAGCGCTATGCCGTAGGTGGTCCTACAACCTTCTCTCCGCATCTCGAGCCACGTCGTTCGTAGTGCGTATGTGCCCTCTCGATGGTTGGCGCCGCATGGGTGGTTTCTTCCACCCCCGAACCTCCTCGTGGCTGATCCACATCTCGGGAAGCTCCTCCTTGGGGAACTAACAACTCCTCATCCGCATGCAAGTGCTCCCTCTCAAGCGAACATCGCATGGCTTTCTCCTCCTCGAAATTTTATATCCTGCCGCACAATAGTCTTGCGATCGTCCGACAAATACACCCGTAGTTGTGAGGTGTATCGCTGGTATTCTACAAATATTCCAACCTTAGCAGCTTGGATCCAAACTCTTCCTTCTCGCATCCTTCATCACATGCATGTAGACAGAGAACCAAAAGTCCGCAAATGGGAAATATCGGGGCCTTCGCGAATAAGCCTCCTCCGGTGTACTCATGCCAAGAACCTTGTGAGGACAACGGTTCCGCACATACACCGCGTGTGGCTGCATGCCTCAGCCCACAATTGAAGGGGTAGGCCCCGATCATGCAACATCGCCCCCAGGCAAGACCCACGATCGTTTCTCGTTCTTCCGCTCACACCCCGTTCTATCGTGGGTTATGGGGTGTGATGAGCTCTCCGAATCCCTTTTACCGCAGTAACTCCTTGAATTCAAATTTCGAGATGAATTCACCACCGTTATCACTCCTTAGAGCAATCACCTTCTTCCCCGAATCCTCTCGACCAAAGGCTTTAAACTCACGTAACTTCACGAATGTACGCTTCTCTTCTTTGCATGAAGAATATCCAACACTTTCGAGAGAAATCATCAACAAAGATCACATAATACCTATGTTTTTTTGTCGAAGTAACCGAGAAAGGACCACACACGTTCGTGTGAACTCTCAAGGATCGTCGTGGGCGTGACTATCCTTCTCGCGAAAGGTGGATTTCACATACTCCCCCTGTAAAGCACACCCTCGAGACCGATCCGACCGTGCAAGAGTGCCCTTAGGAAGCCCAAGAGGAAATCGTTGCAGAATCTTCAAAGCTCCATGGTGAAGGTGGCCCAATCTTCTGCGGCTACGCTCGCCCTCATCATCCTGCCCCTCGACCATTTCTCCTCTTTGCATGCCATAGATGCGCAACATCTACCCGCAACCGATAAAGGTTCTTGGTTTGAACCCTATCTTTCGGGTCTCTCCAGAGGTCTTACCGCGCAGAAGGCTTTTCCTTCGCCGAAGACCACATCATACCCCTTATCCTCCAACATCGCTGGCTGCAGATCAAGTTCTTCTTCAATCCTGTGCATGCATGACATTCTTCAAGACAAAGGGCTTACCAGACTCCTCTCGAAAGGATATGGTACCAATACCGCCGCACTCGTATCTACCATCATTGCCCATCTCGATGTGCACACCCAAATATTTGTCCTCCGCATATGAGAACAAATCCCGATCTCCTATCATATGAAATGATGCACCACTTTCCAAGAACCATACCGATCCCAACACACTTGAAACCAAGCATGCGATCGCTGAAAAGTCAAGCTCGGAATCGTGAAGCCAAAGCTTCTCCATCCGCAGATCTTCCCGCTTCTTGTTTTTCTTCTTGGACACCGTGGCATAATGTCCGTGATCATGGCAAGGAAAACACTTCACTTTCACTCATATCCCGCTTCTTTCCTTTGCACCAGAATTAGAGAAGGTTTCTTACCCTTCCCTTCTTTGCTTTGCCACCAAAGTACAATTTTCTTCATCAGCTCCCTTGATGAAGATCCATCTCGAGTAGTCATCCTTATCTCCTCCCCGCATGAGATCCGCCCAAAGGCGCTCCCATCCCGGTAGCTTCTCTCGAATTACTGACACTATATTGATATGAGTGCCAAGCCTTCTAAGACCAAGGAGACCCAAAGTCGACTCATGTCTGCTCTTCGACAACACCCCACACTTCCCAGCCTCATCTCTCGCATTGAGTGAACTGGTGAGGTTTGGCGACATCACAGCTTTCTTCTCCATCTCTGATGTTTCCGAGCTTATCTTTAGAGCGCCAAATTTTCCTTTTGGTCGCTCTTACTCGAATAGATCTCGCTTTCGGTGCTTTCCACATTAAATATGGAGTAGCCTTCCATGCAAAGCCGGATACAATATGATCCTTGAAGCCCTCCACCAGGATCCTTCGACATTTCGCCATCTTCTTTTTCCATGCTTCGACTTCAACAGATCAAGTGATTTGGACATCCGTATCTATGAACTCCTTCGACCATTATCTTCTAATACTGCCTCCATGTGATCCTTCCATGCAACATACTCCTAACCGCCTTCAAGAGCATATTCGAGTCGCAACCGTTGAAAGACATTTTCAACACCGGCACCAAGAAAACAAAACTGCCGCAAAATTTAGAATTCCACCTCAAAGCTCAACCGCTCTAGATTCATGGAGAAAAATGTATTTCTAGTACAGAGATCGATTGCAAGGGCATTTACTGCATCTTTCACTTTCCGAAGAAAGATGAACTGAGGCTACTCGGCCCGCATGACTTTGTCTACCGAAATAAGTTTGTAATCACCGTGATGATCAATATCCGCTTCAATACCTCCGATACCATGTAGAAATTTTCTGAATAATGATTAATTATCCACTGTGAGACTATCCCGATCACATACAATTCGAATTTATATGCAACACATAATCTCTTCCAGTAATTCGTATCATCAACATGCAAATAAAATCAAGCGATAGCACATCAATTCATCATACACATTAACACAAAGATGTATGGGGAAATCTTATAGCCGAAAACCCCGTAGATATTGTGTATATTATAATGGATAAATCATGTAACAAACTCGCATACCTCTCACAAGTACTCGCACTATCTCATGAAGTTACACAACTAGCTTGGCTTTGAACAAAGACTGGTTCAAAACTCACCGCCAATTGCCTCGCTCTATTGCGCAACTAAAGCCTATCTATATAGAGATCCAAGGTTTGAATCTCCTTGGCTTGACACACAATCATCATGGGCAACTCCTCCAAGTGTGGTGCAAATCTCATGCACAACCGATGTCGCCACCGATAGCTAACTCACCCTTTCATCTACCTCTTCAATCGGTCTCCACCGAACTCATCATGCACCGTAGTGAATCGATGTGTTCTTGAGTTGAATAATGAGTTACTAATTAATGAATTAAATAATATTTAATTCACTCCACTCATAAGTAATTGATTAGCTAGTTAAACTAATCTCAACCAGCTCAATCCAACATAACACAACTCCACTAGCCGGCTCTATTAACTCCACCAAACTTCGCCATCGAAGTCCTAATTCGAAGTCAACCATGCATGATGCCATCAAACCCTAGGAATAGTGTAATTCCTCTCCGTTAGATGCATGATCCACTTCCAAGGCTCAAACCGAAGTGCTCCAAGAGAGTAAACCTAAGTTTATAGTCCAAATAATATTAAGGGTAAATAATATTTGACTTCCCTATTTTAAGGAGAGTGCGCAAAATAGACTTCGACCTATAGGTCCAAAATAGAGTCCCATATATTTTTACTAACATGAAACATACTCCAAGAATCTCATATCGCAATCCCCGACCATGCTCCATATGTCTAAAAATAGACATAGTCTAAAAATAGATTTTGCGCTGCACTCTGTTCGCGGTCCCACTTAGTGAAGGTGACTTCATTTCACTAAGCTCCATCATCTTGCCGCATTTTCAAAATGGCACCTTAGCCTCCTCGTTGACGATTATATTATCTCTAACCAATTGACCTTTCCTTTCAATTTCACTCAGTAAGCATCAAATTTATAGAACAACACAATGTTCCTACACAAGCTCTACAAACTCTTAAGGCACCTAGAGCTCACAAATTAACTGAGTCCGAAATGTGTGAGCAAAATATTTTATACGCAGATGATAAGAGGGGCTTCATCGGTTATTTCACCTTTACTAGAAAAGATGAAACCAAGCTTCTAGCCCTCTTAATGTCTCGCCTAAAGAAATATGAAGTAAAACACTAAATCGATCCGGCAATGAAAGTATTTTTTATGTTTGCAAAGTATTCATTAACCAAATTCTATGTGTGAATAAGCAATTTCAAGTATTGGCAATAGAAGTAATGTGGTTTGAAGTGAAACAAATGAGTTTCGATCATTGTATATGCCCATTGTGAAAAGTGGAATTATTAAAATTATTGTTTAATATAGTAAACTCGAAAATAGTAGGCGTAAATGCACAAAAGATAACAAGAAGTATCATATTTGCCAGCTTCACCCTCTCTTGGGCTACTCGTTGGGTCCAAAAGCCTCAAATAGGTTTTTCCCTCTTTCATTAATGCTCAAAATAAGTATTACACTGTGAAGAAAGCCTCAAAAGGATAAAATGGCTGCAAATTCAGAAACAGAGGGTTGGAAATAGCAAAAATTGACTATTCATTCACCTCAAATGGATGAGTATAGTTCAATATACCGATCTTTCACCAAGCCCCGGTGGCTCCACAAGAAAATTTGTTGATAAAATCACCGACAGAGTGCCCCGATGGCTCAAAACATGTTCCAACAACTTTAGAATGCTTCAATACCCCCAAATAAAAATTCGCCTAACCTGACTTCCTAATAAAGTTATGACTAACTCAAGTTTTTGTCCGGGGCTACTCCTTGAAAAGCTCCACTAAATGTGGAGCACGCGATAGTTCTCGACAAAGATGGGGACTTGTAGCGCCAAAATTGGGCGGACTGCCAAATAGACCACCGAAATGGGGGGCTGTACGTGCAGGTCCACATTACCGCACCGATCGTAATACATTGAATAACATTAAGTTGAATGTTGCATTGGATAATGTTTGAACCAAAGGTTTTAATGGGTTCCGCATCGAGCGCAGTATCCACGGGACCATGACCCAAACATTGCGTTACGATCCCGTTGGCCCCAAGTTCCGAGCAGTTGGTTACATGTGAGGGGCTGCCCCCCCTTTGGGCCCAACCCAAACACATTGAAAAATTTAAATATGTATTCGTCAGCTGCGGTTTAACAAGAACTACCACGGCCCAATGGTCGGGCCACGGGTTGGCTCCGCCCGACCCAAGGTCGAATCCCGCCGCGCCATAACAAATTTTATAAAACCAATTCCATTTCGGAGTTGATTGGGGCCACGTGGCAGCCTTCTCGTGCTGGCCACGTGGCGCCCTTTCATTGGTTGCTTTCGAAATTCTCCGTAGAATATTCCGTGGAATATTCTCTTTTTAATAAAAAAATTTGTAAAGTCAATTTTTTTTGGCCATTTTTAACTAAAATCGTTAAACTCAAATCGTTGAATAATCCTCATACAAAGACGGTTTTCGGGTACGTTCATGTCTACGGTGATCGTTTTCCGAGCTCTTCCGGGGCCGTTCTAGTTTGGACCACCAGCAACTAAATGTTTCACATTTTTCCACAAAGGACTTGATCTCCCGATCACCTACAAAACAAAAACAACTATAAAATTAAATAGTATAAAGGCAGTAACAACAATAAAAATTCACATAAAAAAAACAAATCCAACAAATTTCACCCACGTCCGTGACCCCGCAACAACAAACAATGGCACATGACAACAACAATAAGCCCACAATGGTAACACGACAAAATAAGCTCGAAAACCTATTCATGATTCGTGGCTGGTGTATTTATAAAATATAGTCTGTCTAATATTTAAGAGTTCGCTCTAACTAAGAGTCTAATTGCAAATATTAGTTTGGTTTAACTCAGTTATGCTGGTTTTCCTATCCGTGGCCAAAAATCTATTTTCCACGTTTCGACAATACATCATCAATAACGGAAGAATGAGTTCGACCGAACTAATTTCAAAATTTCTACGAACTCTAAGACACCGCTCGAACATTTATAAATGTTATGTTCGCCGAACTATTAGAAAAAATGAATTCTTCGCCCCCAATTTACAAAAGTGTAACCCAAATTTTCGTGGTTTTATCCTCTACTATTTGTCTTTTCTCAAGTTTATTTGCAGTGAAAATATAGATTTGATGGTATTAGGAGAAAAAAACCATCCTCTTACCCTTCTCATAGGTTTGAGTGATCTCAACCCTAGGCACTTTTGAAACCTTTTCTTGCATGTTTGAAGAGCCAACCTCCTTTGGTTATGCTAATGCCGATGCTAATAATTTGCTATGAAAAATAGGTGGACTAGTAGCAGTGTTGATACTACTTTCTCCATGAAAGTTTTGTAGTGGGTCATATTGTTTGTCAGAGAGTTAGTGCAAAACAACCAAATTTTCGGTGAAACTGTTTCGTGGGAACAACCAGGATGATTATTTTTACCTTGCTTTGTACCTTCTCCTCCATTTTGACCAAACTCCTAAATAAATAGTTAGACAAATTCAATTATTTTTTAGTCATATGCATTAGTAACCTAACATGTTATTGGTACAAATAAAATATCCCTTTCGCATGTAAAATATTTTACAGATTAGCTTCATTAATGGGGCATACTTATCAAGTAAATTTCCGGAAGGGAAAACATGCTCAGGCTCATCTGGCTAATGAGGCTTCTAAGGAACATTGAGTAGTTCTCAAGGTCCAATTCCATGCCTTTGAACCAAACTTATCCTTCATTTGGAATACATGTTACCGATAGATTTAATTCAATACCCGCGATGATAGTCTTTGTCTCTACCGAAGTTAGTGGTAAAAGTGGCCAGTCAATTGAGCAATTTACAACCTAACTCCATGATTCTCTTCACAAAATCCCTCAAACATCCACTATTTTCAAAACATCTCTTGGCATAAGGGGAAGCATTGAGTTCTTGAAAAGTGGATGGTTCAAAATCGGGAATGGAATCCTCCCTTGTGAACCTTATTTTCACCATCCATAGTTCTTATGAGTAGGATGAAACCCTAGCTAGATGAAGAAGGTGTAAGTGAATTTGGGAACCTGGGACGTAGATAGGTTGAATTTAGGGTTGTGACGAGGTATAAGGAAGATAAGGAAAAATCCATAAAAAATTGAGGAGGTAGGGTAATGATTTGGATTTACACAAAAATTTAAATTGATGGAAATGGATATGAGGAAGGGTGGCGAAAGATCAAATCGTAAGAATTTCAGTTTTATTCCAAACGTAGTGAAAATTAGGTTTTGATTAAATTGATGGAAATGAAGGTCATGTATGATAGTGAGTGTTAAGGAATGATGTATGGATATTTTATGAATTTTTTAGATGATTAGAGTATGGTTATACTAGCCTAAACCAAGCAAAGGCAAGGAAAAACACCAAAAACGTAGTGGAGATGACCTAATGAAAGAAACCACTCATTTGCTAATGAAATTTGACTTGAGAGAGGTAGGAATGGTGTCGTATCATCGTTTAGGTGATTTATGAACCCTTGTGTAGTAATTTTGGAGCTTGGATGATCGATTTTTTGAGCTAAAACACCAAAAAAGCGTACACCTGCACAACACACCAAAAGCATAGCGCGTCACTTCCAAAAGCATACCAGATAAAATTGGCATAAATTTCTTGTTTTTCTTCTTCAACCCTTGTATTTTTGGAGTATTATGGTTAGAATAAAAGGATCTCTTTACTTATTTCCTATCTTTTCTAACTCCCTATGCAAAATACTTGTATGGTGAAAATGAGATTTTGTTTGCCTTCTTTTATGACATAATTGACTCTTATGGTGGCGAAACATATGAGACCTAGACTCGACCTATGGGAATGTGTGGTGAATGAATTTAATCTTCAGATTACCGATGAGACATGACCTCCGAAATTATGATAACCATGAATGGAAAGTGAAGGGAGTATCATTTCAGACCTAGATATATTCACAATGAACAAAATTTTTATTTGAAACTTGACTTGAAACACAAAATTTTGACCTAGATCTATCACTAAGTAAATGTGAAAATAATATTTTTTATCATTGAACAATAAGACACTAACAAAATCAACCATCCCGTGACTCTACCATTAGTAATTGGATTACTTATTAAATAATTTATAACAACATGGATATTATGTAAAACTACTTGATAACCTATGATATAATTCCAAATTTTGTTTATTGCACAAATCACAAGGAACACATTTTCAAATACAATATAGTTTAATTATGTCAACAAGAGGAATTTTATTATGAATTAGAATTCATAATAGATCATTTCCTTTTAATTTCCATAGAACAACTTTGATTGAAGTATCTCGATGTGTATGTAGAGATATAAAAAGGAGGGACCAATTGGGTCTTCTCAAAATTCGAGCTTGGGACACTTACTTTATTTCTTTTGAATGCATGTTAGAGATCACTTATCCACACAAGATCAACATTTTTTTAAGTAGTGCAAAAAATGGATGAGAAATTTGTGAAAGCTTTTGAATGAAATTTCTATAATAACCAACAACATGTTCCAAGAAGTTTATTACCAGGAGTACTTTAGGTAAAATTTAATATTACCTCTATTTTTGTTGGATGCACCCGAATACCTTTTGCAGAGACATGTTTCCCCAAAATGATGCCATCACTCACCATCATTGAAAATTTTAAAAACTCGAGGGAAAATTTTATGTCCTTACACTTGTTAATGTATTTTCCAAGTTATATGATGTTTTGTCAAATTCATCACCATACATCATAGAATTGTAAACATATATTTCCACACAACCATGAATCAAATCATATTATATACCTATGGTATATGTTTGAAAGGTGTTCCGGAGCATGGAATTCAAATTTTAAAATAAAGTAGGAAAACATTACCCATGGGCTAGTGAACATGGTCTTGTCTTGGTCTCCGAGTTGCAATTTTGATATGTTTATACTCGCTAAATCCATTGACGAAAAAAATTATTCCTTCCCTTATAAGTCATCTAAGACATGGTTGATAAAGGGAGTGGGAAATGAAATTTCATGTTTCCTTGTTGATATCTATAAGTTCCACATAATTTTCCATTTTCCATTTTCAATTTTTTTGTATAGCAACTAAATGGGAGACCCATTAGCCATAAAAATCGATAAATAAAGTTAGTTGTAACTAATTTATACAACTCTTTTTTTACTATGTTCTCAATGCTCAATTCATACGTTGTTGGGGTTGGAGGATGGATCATTATCCTTACTTGATATATATATGATGTATACATAAATCATGATGGACCCCTTCAGTATCATAGTAGTCCGAAGAAAAGGTATCATTGTACGTTTGCAACACCTCAAAGAATTCTTTATTTTTATTTTCATTAAGCCCTCATAGATGTTAAGAGTTTTAGGAATAATTTTAAATGGTATATGTGGTAGATTGATGTTTCTACAGCTAAATACTTTTTTCTAAATGGCAAGTATCTTCTAAGGTAAGAGAACCCCAATATTTTGGATGAGGAAGAGAATAAATTAAATCAATGATTTATTTTTCCTCAATATTTTCTTTGATAGCAATATTAATTAATAGAGAATTTTATGGACTACTTATTCTTCAGTCACTTCTTTCTATTAGCAAAAATTGTTGTTTGGTGGTATATACTAGGATTTGCTGTGGAGGGTATAAGGTTAGTTGTTTGGTAGAGGTTCCATGGGAGGATTCTCATGCTCCATATGCACACAACTAATGTATGCATATCTAGTGGCTAGCCATGGTTTTCCAAGGGTGAGAAAGAGTATCTCTCAGTAAGGAGTATTTTGGTTCGAGGGCCACAAAATCTATGAGATATTCTCATGATTCTATGGGTATCAGTGAGTTGAATTATAGTGGTGTTTTCCTTAGCTTGGATATACCTAGAGGTTTTGTAGTCTATCATGTCATAAAATTTATACCAAGGCCTAGGTCAATTAACATGTTTAGTCAATGGTGTCGTTGACTTTGATGACAATAACCATCGGGCTAGCTAGGATCAAATTATTTTGTATAAAGGACCCCTCCATCATCAAATCTAATAATTTACCTTGAGATGGATGGTGTTTGTCATCTTCATTTTCAACTAGGCATCCTTAGAAAATATCCCATACCAATTTTGAAGAAATAGGTACATTTTTTGGTATTCTTTAAAAGTGGATTTAACATACATATTTTTGAGTTCACCTAAAAAATTAAATTTTGATGAATTTCAAAGTTCTCTAGGTCTCTCAAATTCTGATGAGCTGTAGAATCAATTCTCAAGGTTTTGTAGGTAATTCTACTCAATTTTTGTTTCAAGCTCTCATTAAAATATTTTAAAGTGGACAAGAGGATGTTCTGTTGAAGGCTTTCCCGCATTTGAGATGAATATCATCATAGTCCACATAAGAGATAGAGTAAGTAGGTTAGGCAATAATCATAATATCTTGAGTTTTTATGCCCATTAGGGTAATATATAGGTTTCCACAAGTAATTGTGGTCATGGAGGGGTATGTGCATGCCTATAATTAAGAGGTGGAAGGATTTGCATGGGTGGTGTCGATGATTTTGGAAACCACCAACATGCAAGGGTCTCCTCGATGGTACCCTAATCATACTTCACACCGTTTTGTGCTAACCCTTCCTAGGGAATATGGAAAACTGCCATATATTCTAAATATATGTCTTGGAGTCAATGTTCAATAGGAACGAATACACACATGTAATTTCTGACAGTAAGTGATTATTCCTCATGGAACGTTTAACTTCATAATGTATCAAGGTTATTCTACCAAAAGGGGAGAGAAAAGTGAGCTTTTAAAAGACAATTAATAATACTAATCTAATAAATACACACACACACATATGGATGAATCGTTGGAAAACTAGCGAAATAGTTCACAGAAGCAATGATTGTTAAAACAGATACAACATACCTTCAACAAGATAAGTACCAAAGCCACCAAAATAGTTCAATTTCCTTAGTATAGATGAAAACAACATATATTGAAAATAATCAAAGAATAGTCTTAAAATATTTACAAAATTTGCATGAAAGTGTGTTTGCTCGCCGAGCTTCGAAATTAAGTAAAAGTTCCAAGACACATTAAGATAATGAACACCACTAGCTCTAGTAGTGAGCGTTAGAGAAACCACTTGATCCTCCAAAAGAACTATCTTCCTCTATAATTCCCAGTAGGAGGAGCCAAGGTGAAATTATTTTTACATCGCTGATGAGGGTCTATATATAACAAAATGGGGTGATCACCACCTCCTTGCGACTCTTGGACTACCCTCATGATCGTTTTAATTATCTATGACCTTTCAACTCCTAAGATGATTTTTCTACATTCTATACATGTCTCTTGGAATTCCACTTTCTTGCATTACATTTCTCCAATATTTAATATAAATAATCCACAAAATTAGGAAGATGACCCATGACATGACATGACACTGATGACATGGAATTCATGATTACATGGAAATGTTAAGCCAATATTTGGTGCTAATTTCGTGTCTTCTTGAGAGATGTAACATTCTCTTTCTTCTTCCTCCTCCACATGGCTTGAAGATAGAGTCTTCAATGTGATCTTCGATCCCCAACTACTATCTCAACTGTGTCCCTTTCTCTCTCTCTTGATTGATAAAATTGTCTTAGCACTTAGAAGGTGTCTTCTAGCATGGTCTTCTTCACCATTTCCTTCATCATCATCCTATCATAACATACAGAATACATGGAACTACAACTCACTCATGAAAAGATGCCATTAGTCCGATAAAACCCTATTTTGATATGCTCCATGATAACCAATGACTTAGCTAGAACCCGGTGTCAGATGGGAGACAAGATCAAGGATTGTATAGTTGCACAACTCAGAGGTTAGGGTCAAGACCGGGCCTTGATACTATGCAATGTGTAGTTCAAGTAGGCCAAGGCTAGTCATATACGCATTTTTGGGGCTCAAGATTAGACTTAGGGCTTGAGGTTTGAAGCTTCAATTACACAATTCCAAAGGAAAAAAAAAAGCCAAGGGATTTCCTGCCAGCTCAAAGGCTCAAGGTTGGCTTCGATTCCTGAGAATACACAAAGCACAAAGGATACCGAATATAGGTAGGGATTGCGTAATCTCTAGAGATCATGTTGAGATTGAGAACTCCAGACTAAATATTTTGTAGTTCTAGAAGGAAAGGATCAGGCATTACATAGTGCTAAGAGGCAAGGTTGAGGCTTTATGATCGAGACTAAGGCCTGCAAGGCCGAGTGATGCCAAAGTTTCGGGTCGGGAAGTTTTCCGCATTTGGCTAAGTGTGGGACAAGTGAGGGAAATGAACAATGATAAGACAAGGGTATGGATTGCTACGCTATAATACTCAAATAAATAACATAGATCACCCAAAACACATAAACACCATACTTCTTCTCAATGCGATGACATTGTGACACTTCCCAAGTAACACTAAAGATGCACTTGGTGATGATAGTGACAACACTTGTGCGAAAATGCTTGAAACTTTGGAAATGAGTGAAATACATGTCTACATGATAAGAACTAATCATTAGCTACCAAATATCATCCTCAAATACACCAAAAGGCTACGTGTGCGATGTGTAGCACTTTCTATGCTAAAAGATGACACTTTGATTTTTCTTTCAAATAGGACAATAAAACTTAAAGAAAACACATGTGATGAATCTTAATACTTGCGATGATAGTATGAAAAACAAATTAGGCTATGAAATTTGAATTTAGGCCACAAAATTTTGGGAGGGTTTTGTAGCACGATAACACTTGGTGACACACTGGTAGAATTCCAAATTTTCTCCTTAGTTAATTATTTTAAAGGTGTGTGTTCCTCAAAGTATTTATTCATCATTCATATTAATTTTAGTTTCCCCATTTAACCCATGAATAGAAATATTCCAATTTATACCTCCTGCTGAACACAATCATAGAGCCAAACATATAACAATTTTTCAAATGAGGAGACGGGTATTATTTGTGAGCTCTAGATTTTTAGAGTATAGTTTTTCATTCTAGTGTTTCTCCATCAAGAAGCAAAGGTCTAAAGGTGTCTTAAAAGAGTCACTTTAGGAACACAAGTATTCCCATTTCCAAAATCCCGTATAGTACCCCAATGAAGTTTTTCACTCGCCCCATGCATGAATCCTTTCTCACATAGGCAGTAAGTACAACCTCTATACTCTTATTGAAAATATTGTTTCAAATCTTGGCCATTTATAGGAAGAGGAGTTAGTATTCCCATCCAAATATTGGAGACACAAGGTGGATGGCCAGCTTCTCATGAACAACATACAACTTGATCCATGATTGGTGTGTGTTTTCCTTATCTTTGTGATTTTTCCCACTTCAATACTCGGTCACCCAAACTCGAATTCCATTTTCCCCATAGACTCCTTATCAAACCATCTGATAAGTTAACCCCGTGAAGAGAAAAATATTTCTATTTTTCTTCCTTCTATTAGCCCCCTAATTTATTGTCTCTTTAATACTTTTCCCTTCCTAAATCATAACCATTTACCCATGTTTCACCTCCTTTGCACCTCTACCGCACCAAATAAGAATGGTGACATATTTTGCACAAACATTTTTATTCTTCATATTTTAATTCGATTTAGAATTTATTAAATATTTATTATATGATTTCTTACTTTTTAAATTATTCTTGTAACTTATCAATATTCCTAATGTTTTTGGTGGTTAGAAGCTTATCGTGATTTTTGATCCTAGTGCAGGATCGATCCTCTACCACATATGACCAGCACAATGATCTTCACGGCGGATCCAAACCTCTCAATCACCGCCTTGACTCGCGCTTCACCACGACAACACGAATCTTAAGGCAACCAAAGATTAGATCCATGAAGTGTGGAAGTTTAAGACCCGCTTTGCAAAATGTGCTTTATTTTGAAGACCGAAAATATAAATTCTACATTTTTTTTATAGAAGTAGTTGAACGGACTGTCTACCTTCGGCCATAGATCTATAATGTAATTTTAAAATAGGACTTGGTAGTGAAATTTTAATAGAATAGAGAAGAATGTAGAGTATAAGGTGTGTTATTTTTGTTATCACCCAACTGGGCTGATGTGTATTCACACATGTATTTGCCTCACGGTCTAATAAAAGGAATCTTGCCTCGCTCATGAATCATGATTTTATGGTTTGGTTGATTAATTAAACCAAGTGCCGAACAGTAGCATTTTCTCTTAAGATGGAAATGTGTCAGACGTTTAGCCCAACCAATGCGCATGTTTTCCCCATTCTCTTCTTTCGTAATTCATGTTTTATTTCAAAGTGTGATTTAGCTTTAGTCCATAAATTCTTGTCTCTGTGAAATGGATCTGCTATGCGGAGAAAATAGAATTTATTTTCCTCGCAATTTATTTTCGCAAGTTATTTTCCTGAGCACTTATCTTCCCCACCTCATCACTTTCCTGCACAATCGGCTTCGGATCAAGCTTTTCCACCCGGGTCCAAGCATGAGAAATCATCCTACACCGCGTGTCATTGATGTGACATTTCTTTTTTGGTGCTTTTGGTTGATTGGCTTTACCGGGTCCAAGTAGGAACATATACATGCACCAACGCATAGGCATGTTGTCTTTATTTACTTTCGCAACTTTCTTTCATTGAATGATTATGACAGATAGATGTTTATGTTTCTTTATTTCTAGATTTCGTTAAATTGAAAAAAATTTACCTTTCATATATGCAATGTAAAGTTTGCGCTGAAAGTAACACTTCTGTGGTCAACAATCGCTTCAAAAGAATCAAAAGCTCAAGTGCAAGAAAAACCATGATTTGGTGTAAGAACCAGTTTCTCACATAGATCTGTGCTCAAACCTTGAACAATTCGAGCTTCTACATGAAGTATAAAAACATTTAGTAAGACACAATTTATACTCTCCTACATAAAACTCGATCCCGCACTACCGCAAGCACTAGTGAAGGACAACATTAATGCAAGAAGGAAATATCTACAAACGATTTAAGGGTCCTTTAATGAGATTTCCAAAGTGCCTCCTCTGCCGAAGAGAAACACACTCTTAATAGCTAAGCATAATCAGCTAGAGTGGGATTGCCTTTTTATCTTTGATCTCCTTTTCACAAATGCATTATTTCTTTTTTCGCCTTAGATTACTTTGATGACTCAAGTTATCTTTTCTTGTCTTCGATTTAATTTCCGCAATATTTCCTTCAAAGAAAGTAGGGATTTATATTAGAGAGATTCATGCCATCTCTCGGCATTGCCCGTGCTTCATCTCTAAGTTTATGAATCCCTCTAAGTTGAAAATTAAGTGTCGAGGAGTCGTTTAAGTGTAATCTCCCACACCCAACATTTTGGCGCGTTGTATGGGGAGGCGACGGAAATTGGTAAGAATCTTTCGATTAAGACAAATAGAGGTAATTTTTCCTTATTTTATATAGCATCATTGGGAAAGTTTTTGAACGCATTTTTTTGGTGTTAATTGATTGGCGTATTTTTTAGAGGTTATATGTTATTTTTCTTTATTTTATTTTTTTAAATGAATGCTCGTAAAAGGTAAGGGTTCTGCTCACTAAGGCCAAAATAATTTTTCTCTATATTAGGTCTCCTTCTCGTGCTGTGAAGCCCAATCCAATTCAAACTCCATCACGCAGAACAATCCACCGGATTCGGTAATAACCACCGAAGTGTGGATCAAATTTCAGGAGAGCTGCATAAGCAAGAAGGGAACAATGGTGGACCAAGAAAATCATTTGAAGGGATCGGTGATTAACTAAGTGGCGAAAATCTCTTTTCTTCGTTTCCACTATGGATCCCGATGTAGTATCAAAGATGAAGAATAATTCCCACCATCATCTTCCTCATTTCCATGGTAAAGTTCATGAAGATCTCGAATCTTTTCTATTTGAGTTTGATATTCTGTAGAAGTTATGATTATGAATTGAGGCTCAAGTTAAGATTATTTCCCGTTACCCTTAAGGACTCATCTCTTCGCTAGTTTATGGGGTTAGGAGGAACACCATAACTTCTTGGGATCAGATGAAGAGAGAGCCACTAAATATCAATAATATTGCAAAACTCGGGATACGTGATGAAATTTTACAAACTAAGATGATGATGAAATTCTTTGAAGATTAGTTGAAATATTTCGTATATTTTACAAAGGTAAAAAATTAAGCTTGATCTCAACACTATTAGAAACCTTGTTCTTAAGAGGAATTACCATAATGCTAGAAACAATTTGAATCTTATTAGGACAAGGTGATATTTCTAAAGAAAATTTGATCAAATTTTAGACTATGCCGCATATTTTCAAGATACCACATGTATCCGCTAGAGGAACCTCAACGTAAATAGAAAACCGAATCTACCGATGCTATTATTGACTAGAAAAATAAAAATGGAAAACATGAAAATTTATATAATGAAAACCGTTACCAAATTAGACTCTTTAAAATTTCAACGTAAACTCATGAAGGAACAAGATCTTCATTATGTATTTCGTCCCAAATGTGGAGACAAGCATCCCCCCAAAGAAAATCTTAATTTGAAAGAAACTAATAATTAGCACAGTAAGACCATATCATGTAAAATGCCCTCTATACTAGACTTAAAGTCGCATTATTGTGACACTGTCAATACTTCAATGCTATGGGAGTAAGAAGGAATTGGCCTCAAGTAGGTATAGGTATGGCTCCTAAATTTCCTCCACACTATTTTGCTATAATTCACATGCATATTCTTATCCTAAATCTCATCAGCAGCGTGCGTGATGGGAATCAATATCAAAGATGGGCAACCTTCTCAACCATGGAAACAAGTGTTGGAAAGGGCCGACTCTGTCTATTTTCCATATTCCTACCAGCCACCTTCCATTCAATCATACCCATCTACACATGCACCTTATTCAATGTCTCAACTTCCGAGTTAGTCCACCTCCACCATTGCCTTTACCTCCACCCTTTCGACCTCCTCAATTGCCTGCTCAACCTATGCCCAATCCTAATAATAATAAAGCAGTGCAAATGATCCATATAAAAAACCCACCTTTATCATTTGAATACCAATCTATTCCAGTTGGGGTTCATGATATTCAATTAAGATCGAATAGGACCGTAACATTAGAAAATCAGAAGCAACCTATGGTGATTGTTGAAGAGAAAGGAGAAGAGGAAACTCTTAACCATTCTCCGAAAGCTATCACTAAGCAGCCCTTACCCTCTGAATCCTTGTCGTCCTCTTCCAACCAGCCTCCCTTCCCAGAGAGGCTAGTAATGGAAAGGAGTGAGCCTATTTCTAAGACTAGTTTGGAATCTGAGCTTCGGAATCTTTTCATTAAGATACCTTTGCTTCAAGCCATCAAAGAGATCCCCATTTGCTCCAAGATTATTACAGAACTCTGTCTCAAGAAACCTGGGAGGAAGAGATTGTAACCCCGAACCATTCAATTTTTTGGTAAGGCAGCAGAGTTGATGACAGGATGTGTGTCTGTGGAAAAATATATTGATCCGGGAAACCCTGTTGTCTCAGTTCAGATTGGTAATGTCCTTGTCTCTAATGTTCTTATAGACCTGGGGGCAGCCATTAATGTCATGAATAAGCAAACCATGGATCAATTTCGGTTATCTCATCTTCGCCCTACTCCCACTATCCTTGAATTAGTAGATAGATCTAAAATTAAGCCAGAAGGAGTATTGGACGATGTGATCATCTCATTAGATTCTTGGGAATATCCTGCTAATTTCATTGTGCTTGAACCAAAGAACCCAATAGGAGTACCTCCCTTGATCTTGGGTTGACCATGGCTTGCTACATTTGATGCATATATTAGATGTCGTTTCAGTGATATGTATATCTCACATGGAGATTCTAGGAAGAAAGTTACCTTATACCCCCTGCCAGATCCATTCAGGACCTTCGAGATACCTTATGGCTGGATCAAAGCAGTGATGAAGAGACTCAGTCTATTTCCATTATTCATCATTATATTGGGTCTTCAAAATAAGATGAGATTCAAGATTTCCTGAATAATCTAGACATTATGCCTAATTATGAGCCTTTGAGCCAAATTTTCAGCCTAGATTTTCAAGAAAATCATGATTCTCATTCTTCTGTGCCACTACATTTGACCACTCCCTTAAGTACTCCTGAGCCTGATACCACTCTTGTTGAGATTAGCCCTGGTAAATCCTTGCATATTAGTTCAGATTTGGACTCATATCAGCAAGAGCAGCTTGTGAATTTGTTGCAAAACCATCTTAGTGCCTTTGCTTGGGGTTATGAAGATATGAAGGGTATCCCTCCTGAAACTTGTACACATCACATCTATATTCAGGAAGGAACCCGACCTATCCAACAACCTCAAAGGTAAATGAATCCAGCTCTAAGAGACATTGTGAAAGAAGAAGTACAGAAACTCCTAGATGTTGGTTTTATTTATCCTATTTCCGACCTTCAGTAGGTCTCTCCATTAGTACTAGTACCTAAGAAAGATGGAAGATGGCGTATTTGTATTGATTATCAAGAATTGAATAAAGCCACTCTTAAATATCACTTCCCTCTCCCTTTCATTGATTAGGTGCTTGATACCCTTGCAGGAAAGAAATATTTCTCCTTTTTGGATGGCTTTAGTGGTTATAACTAGATACAGATTGAACCCGAGGATCAGGATAAAACTACTTTTACATGTCCATGGGGAAAATTTTCTTAAAAAGTGCTTCCCTTTGGTTTATGTAATGCCTCGGCTACCTTTCAAAGGGCAGTCCTGGCTATATTTGCTGATCTGGAATTTGTAGAAATTTATATGGATGACTTTTCTATGTTTGGTGATTCTTTTCAGGAAGCTCTCAAAAATTTGGAGAAAGTGCTTCTTCTTTGTCAGGAAGTCCATCTCGCTTTGAGTGATAAGAAATGTAGATTAACGTGCAAAGCGAGAGTGGTGCTTGGCCATTTGATTTCTGACAAAGGTATCCAGGTTGATCTGGCAAAGATTGAAATCATTCTGAATCTTCCTGCACCCAAAACTCAAAGGGAAGTAAGAGGTTTTTTAGGACATGCTGGTTACTATAGGAGATTCATTGAAATTTTTTCAAAGATAGCTGCTCCTCTTTTCCGACTTCTAGCTAAGGATAGTGAATTTTCTTGGTCCACGACTTGCCAACAATCTTTTGAAACATTGAAGGAAAAGTTCGTGCAGGCACCAGTTTTGCAAGGTCCAAACTGGTCCCTGCCTTTTCACATTTCCTCTGATGCTTCAGATTTGGCTATTGGCGCAGCCTTAGGACAGGAGGAAAATAAACAATCCTATGCTATTTATTACATTAGTAAAAATTTGTCTTCCGCTGAATTAAACTATATAGTTACAGAGAAGGAGTTTTTAGTTGTGATTTTTGCAATTAATCAGTTCAGACACTATATTACAGGATATGAAGTATTTGTACATACTGATCATTCCACGATTAAATATTTGATGAACAAACCATTGAAAAACGGTAGAGTGACTAGGTGGTTACTATTGCTACAGGAGTTTAATGTTACTATTGTTGATAGACCAGGGAAATCTAATGTTGTAGCAGTTTTTCTTTCTAGATTAGATAATCTTGGTGAATCAACTCTTGTTAATGATGATTTTCCAGATGAACATCTTTTTTCTATGCCTACAAATTCTCCGTGGTTTGCTGACATTGCTAATTACTTGGTTTGGAAAAACTCCACCTCACTTATCCACCCATGAAAAGTGGAATATTATTCAGAAAAGTGTTGCATATTCCTGGATTCAAGGAGACCTCTTTTACATTGGTCCAGATCTGATTATCCATAGATGTGTAAGAGAGGAGGAAGTAATTGACATATTAAAATCTGCTCATGATGAACCATGTGAAGGTCACTTCGTTGATAAGCGGACTGCATATAAAGTATTACGTGCTGGTTACTTTTGGCCTTCCTTGTTTAAGGATGCCAAACAGTATGTCAGGCGATATGATAGCTATCAACGAATGGGCCGCCTAATCAAACCAATGAAATGCCTTTATGCCCCCAATTTATGATTGAGTCTTTTGAAAAATGGGCTATTGATTTTATAGGGCCAATAAATCCAACATCTTTAAGTAAAAAGCATATTTTGGTTTGTATAGATTTCGTTACAAAATGGGTAGAAGCTAAAGTTGTTTCTTTTGCTACATAAAAAGTTGTTGTTGATTTTCTTTTTTTCTGAAATATTTACTAGATTTGGTGTGCCTAGAGAAATTGTTTCTAACAATGGTCCACAGTTTATTTCTAATCTGGTACAGGGTGTGATGGAGCAATACAAGATCTGGCACAGGGAATCCATGTCGTATCACCCGCAAGCAAATGGCTTGGTGGAATCTACAAACAAAGTGATCGAGTCCATTCTTACAAAGACAGTTAATATGCATCAGAAAGACTGGGCTGAAAGATTACCAGAAGCTTTATGGGCATACAGACCCACTTGGAGGAATAACATGGGACATACACCATATGAGCTAGTATATGGCAAACAGGTTTTGTTACTGATTGAGTTCTAGATCAAAACCTTCAGAACTATAGTTCAGCTAGGATTAGATCTCTCCAAGGCACAACAACAGCGTCTTCTTCAATTAAATGAGTTAGATGAATTTCATAGAGATGTTGTTCAGTAGAACATCCTAATTCAGCAACAACGGAAAAGGTGGCATGACAAGATTATTCAGAAAAAACAGTTCCAACCAGGTGATTGGGTACTCCTCTATGATTCTAGATTTAAAATTTTTAAAGGGAAGTTCCATACACGTTGGATGGGACCTTATGAAGTGATCTGAGTATTTGAGAATGGAGCAGTAGAAGTCAAAACTATTGATGGACAAGATTCAATATTCTTGGTAAATGGGCATAGATTAAAGAGGTATTTTTAGCCACCTGCCAAGAAAGATTTTACACAGTAAGACCAACAGCGATTTGGGATGGTAGTGGTAAATAGTAAGACCAACCTTTTGAAAAATTGAACTCTTCTTCTTCTTAAAGAAAAAATAAATTTAAAAAAAAAAAAGTAAAGAAAAATAATTTCCTGTAATTGTGAAAATCAGTTCACTGACATGATTGCAGAAGGGTCAACCTGAAAACTAGCTTGCTGGCGGGAAGATAAAAAATTTCTAATAAATAGAGAATGTTGCTTGATCTTTAGATATGCTAGTAACCACCGAAGTAAAAGCAGGTTCAATAGAGCCAACCTTTATACAATTGGGGTAATTAGCATGGATATTTTTTTATTTTTCAAGTAATGCTTAATTCTCGCTGCAGTTATTTGTTTTTGCACCAATGCAGGAATACCTTCCAGAAAATTTTCTGCCTTTCTTCATATCCCATTTCGTAATGATCCATCAGTTTTCTTCTTGAAATCCCAGTATAATTTACCTTCCCATATTCTTCTAAATTTACCCTATCCACTTCGTAAAAAATCCCACTTACCCCTGAATTTTTTTCCCTATCCCACTTTTGTTTATTCCCTCTATTGTACTATTCCTGGAATCCCTGTAATGAAATTCCTTCCCATTCTAAAAATTCTCCTTTCCCACTTCTTTGTTCCCTTGTGAATTTATTGGAGAATCTTATACACAGAGCAAAAGGATATGCTCTGAAGCATCAGGAAAGGGCGAAGCAAAATTCCAGAATTAAGAAAACTGTTAGAAGTTCAACCTATATTTCATTTAAATTCTCTATTTTTATTATGCTTGCACTAATGCAAGCATGTTGTCCTATATAACAATGTAAACAGATACCAGAAGAACAGCTTAGTCAAGCAGTTTAAGCATAACAGTGCAAGCATGCACCCCATCCGAAGCATAATATTTCTTCTTTTCAGAAGTGTATGCCAAAGGAAAGTGATCATCATAGAAGTTATGAGAAATTATTTCATTTAGTAATAAGTACTTATGCTATCATATCAACTAGGAGAAATATTTTTCAAAGTACAATTTTTTTTAAGAGTTAAGAGTCATAATTATTTTTAATGAATGCTAAAGATTTTTTTTTATTATGAAGGAATGTGCGAATATTTAACCGTTGCTTAGACATAATTACTCCTTATTCTTCCATAACCTTAATGTCCTTTCACTCATATCATTCCCTCACCTAACCGTTAAAACCACCGCCACCAGTACCAATTCGACACGATTCAAAGATGCCGCACAACTATGGCTATTTTGGTGGAAGGAATTAGTGATGGAACAGAAGGGACGGGAGTCGGTTGGATCCCTATTTATAAAAAGCTCAATTTTCCGGTGTTACATGCAGCTTTCGTTGGACTGTTCATAATTGTTAGCAGCAATGCCACCTATTCGTTGTGAACCGTTGTCCCTCAGCGAGGTAGATTAAACCGCCGAGTCTTGCAATAGTCTTTCACTATTGCGAGACTCAGGCTTTCTTCCATTCCTATAGAAATTTAATGGGCACAACAGGGAGGTGGCCCTACAGTTCGCACAAAGTTTTAAAAATGGCCATGTAAAGATTGGGCCCCTAAGATTTAAAGTCACAGAGAAATCAATAGCAGCAACAACGGGATTACAGAACACTGGTGTGCAGTACTTTAAAAATCAGAAGCTCAAGAGGAAGTGTTGGCAGTGTTTCGTTGTTGATAAAGAAATGAACGTAAACTGGAAGAAAGGAGTTCCGCACAGCGCCCTGCTGGGACAATGGCGGGACCTCCTTTTTATTCTTCAGAAATTCGTGACTTGTGAGGGGAGGTACTCTCTCACCTTTGTGTATCATTTCAAGATGCTGCAACACTTTTAACCCGGCCGGCACATCCGTTGGAGGATGGATTTCACTTACTTTTTTTTAAGAGTTTAGAGAAGATGGCCAAGGGTGTATAGGGAGCACAGGCGGACCAGGTAGATAAGAAATTGTATCATCTTGGCCAGATCAAAATCTTGGTCCAGAAACAATTGAAGCCTAAAAATATGACCTGGGAGACGTTATTGGAACAGCCAAAGGAAACAAAGAACCCCACCAGTACGACCAAAGGACCGAGTAAGAGTGCGAAGAAAAGTCCTTCCTGCACTAGTGCAAGAAGGAAACGAACCGGGGAATCAACAAAAATGGTCCCATCTTCAAAGAAACAAAAGACAGCAGGTACACCTATCAAAGAAACTCCTCCGATGCCCCCAGCGCATGAACAAACCCCTAAGGAAGACGATTTGCTGTCAATCCTTGCGGATGCAGCAAAATCTGTCGAGGTTCAAGATGATATACTGTTGGCCGATTTCCTTAAACAGAGCCAGAAAAAGGATGATGAACCTAATGTGGGTGCAGAACCACAGTCTCCATAAGACATTGAGTCCCCGCCTGCACCAGTGCAAGAAGATGAACCAGAACTAGAAGAACCGGCACAGGAAAAGGAAGAACCGACACATGAAGTAGAAGAAGAAGAGCCAGAAGAGCTAGTAGAAGAAGAAGAGCTAGAAGAGCTAGAAGATGAAGAAGAGCCAGAAGAAGTAGAAGAAAAAGAACCAGAAAAAGAAGAAGTGTTTATTGCAACTCCAAGGGATACTGAGGTCCCTGGAGAAAAATACAGCCCCTGTTGAGAGAGAAAAGGAATAAGATTCGGTAGGTTCTACTACTCGGATACTTGAGCTCGAGCTTCAAGTATAGAATTTAGAGTAGCTCGTAGCCAAAACACAGGAAGTAAAAGCGCAGAATAAGGAAGAGTTCACGACAGAGATCCAAAAAAAGAAAGGAGAAGTCAGGGTATGGAAGTACCGTGCTTCATAGTGTTTCACACGGCTTAAAAAGGTGACAAAGAAATTGAAGAGCAGCAAAAAGAGAAAGTTTGAAACTCTGCAGACTGATGATAGTATGCCGCAGCAGGAGTGAGCTGGAATGCTCAAAATTTTGAAGTTTTTTTCAGAGGTAAAGATTTGTGTGAGGACACACAACAGCTTAGGGATGGGAGGATGTTATCCCCCTATTTTGCTCTCTTTTGACTACTTTTTCCTTCCTAGATCTTAACCATTTACCCCTGTTTCACCTCCTTTATGTACCCTCATCCTGCACCAGTCCAAGCATGGTGACATATTTTGCACAAACCTTTATTCTTCATATTTTAATTCGATTTAGCATTTATTAAATATTTATTACATGATTTATTACTTTTAAATTATTCTTTGTAATTTATCGATATCTCCAATGTTGTTTGGTGGTTAGAATGCTTATCATGATTGATGATCCTAGTGCAGGATCGGATCCTGTACCGTGACCAACACAGCAGATCTTCACGGCGGATCCGAGTCCTCTTGATCACTGCCTTGGCTCAAGCAGTTTCCGCCATGACAACATGAATCCGAAGGCAACCAAAGATTAGATCCATGAATGAAGGAAGCCAAATATTGGTTATGGCCAGTTTGTAAAACCGTTTCATTTTGAAGACCGAACAATCTAAATTTTGCATTTTTGTTATGTAACAGTTGAACCATCTGTTTCGGCCTTTGGCCAACAGATCTATATAATGTAATTTGTAAATAGGACTTAGGAGCAAAAATGTTTTAGAGAATAGAGAAGAACAGAGAGGCGATAGCAAGTTATTTTTTTATCGCCCACATTTGGGTGGAACATGTATTCACGCATGTATTTGCCTCAATGATCTAATAAAAAGGAATTTCGCCTCAACTTCATGAATGGTTTTTTATGGTTTGGTTGATTAATTAAATTAAGTGCTGAGTAGCGTTTTTGCTTAAGAGGGAAACACGCTTGTTGGCTAGGGCCCAACCAAACCAACACGTTTACCCCATTCTTTTCTTTCTGTAATTTATGTTTTATTTTCAAAGTGTGATTTAGCTTTTAACGCATAAATTCCCATCTGTGTGAAACGGATTCGTTGCATGAAGCAAATAGAATTTATTTTCTCTACAATTTACTTTCCTGCAAATTTACTTTTCTGCACTTGATTTAAGATTGGCTTTCTCCGCCTGGTCCAAGTAGGAGAGATCATCCTGCACCAGTGCAAGTTGGTGTGACATTTCCTTTCTGCAATTTTGGTTGATTGGCTTTCCCACCTGGTCCAAGAAGGAAACGTACACCTACACCAGCGCATGTTGGTGTGTTACAACAAGTCTTTATTTACTGTCCACAACTTTCTTTCATTGAACGATTATGACAGGATAGATGTTAATTCTTCTTTATTTATGCACTTCGTTAAATTCAGAAACATTTACTTTCCATATATGCAATCTGGTTTTACAACAAAGTAGCACTCACGACAATTAAACAATCATTTCAAGAATCAAAAGTTAAGTGCAAGAAGCTCTGATTTGGTGCAAGAACTAGTTTCTTGTCACAGGATATGAGTGCTCTGAACCTTCAACAATTCGAGCCCTTGCATGAAGCAGAAAAACCTTCAGTAAAGACACAGTTTATACTTTCTACATAAAACTCTGATCCTGCACTAGTGCAGGACAGATTAATGCGAGAAATAAATCTCTAAGGAAGCATATTTAAGGGCCCATCTAATGAGACTACTAAAGTGCCTCTGCTGAAGAGAAACACACTCTTAATAGTTCATCAGCTAGAGTGATTGCCTTTTTTCTTTTATCTCCTTTTGCAAATGCATTGTTTCTCATTTCAGTCTTAGATTATGATGATGACTAAAGTTATCTTTTTCTCGTCTTGATTTGATTCTACAATATTTCCTTCAAGGAAAGTAGGGACTTATATAAGAGAGATTCATACCATCTCTAGCATTGCATGTGCTTCATCTCTAAGTTTACGGATCCCCCAGGTTGACAATTAAGTGTTGAGGAGTTTTCTTAAGTGTAATTCTTGCACCCAACAATTCCACACTACAAAGGGATATTAGGCCAAATGGCCTTCTTCGCATCTTTGAGTTGCTTCAAAATACCACTTACTACAAGTTGGTAAGCAATTTCTCTAGCAAGTAGCTTGTCAGGAACATAATAGGGCAGGACATGGGGAGAAGCATAACTCCCGAAAACTATGACATAGGTGAAATTTTCTTTGGCAAACCATCTGGCAATGGGAAAAATGTCTGTACTAGCCTCTTTGGAAATCCTAGGGCCTTTCTCATTAAATATAATTTGATGCATAGGTAGAATGACTCTATAGAAAATTTTTAAAAAATGTAGATGAAAATCTGACTCCCAAAGGGCTCTGTGGTAAATATGGATTGGAGTGGGGTGTTGGGTTGTCCACTTCCATCCCATGGTAGTAAAAATCGAACAAAATCCAAATGCGTCCATGACATAGGCTCTCATGTAAAAGGGGGGTATTACCCTAGAGGAAACACTTCTTTTACTTCTATATTCCATGATATTTCTTGCCAAATTATCAGACAGGATATTTTCCCAATCCAGAATTAAATAATTGACGATTGCATCTATTAACGGGACCCAGTCTACAGAAAACCTAGTAGTATCAATCTTTGCAAACAATCTACACAAAATTCCAGCAGCATAGCAATAAGGGGAAGGAATTTGTGCTATCGGGTACATACTGAGTTTGTCCCATTTTAGCTTGCCTTGGTTATCCTTCCATTCCTTTATAACTTTCATCAGGTCGGTATGTTTCTTTGTAAAGCTTTGGACAAAATCTTTGTCATAGTTCTATTGCGGGATGGGTAAGTGGTACATTGTCCTCAAATATTCTGACGTGAATGAACCAATATTCTCATCCTTTGAATTCTTAAATGTACTATCTTCTATGTTCAGGTGGTCAATTACCCACTTAACCATATCTGTATAGGGGAGAATCTTTAGCCTCATTGCTACTTTATGAGTAAATGAGCATGCAACATTGAAATAAGACAGGTCTAAACAAACTGACGCGTCTGCTGTAGTAATTTTGGTTATTAGCATTGGCTATTCATTCTCGAAGAGTTGGTACATTCCCTCCCACGAGGAACTTTTGCAATCCTTGTTGTAGGTGGTATCTAAGAATAGGGAAGTCATGTCTGAGTCTTCAATAGATGATGCTTGGGCAATTTCCTTGCCTTTCGTGTTCATCCCTATTATCCTTACTTCGTTAAGCAGTTTCCTGAATTCAAGTGAATAAAGCAAACTTTAGATATGAGATAAATGGAGAGATGGATAGAATTAAAACTGATACAATAAAAAATTCAGCGTTAAATCATTCAAAACACGCTTGAAGTAGATATCAATATTTCAAACCTTACTCCCATTAAATGTCGTTAATCACCCATCATTATAACTATCAAATCTCTTACACACCTTTACGTAAAATGTCTATTCGATCAATTTAAGACGTTAGATATTATATCCAGTTGATTAGATATGAATCATTTCGCGCACTTGAGAAATAACTATTAATATCGCATATCGCAACTCAAAACTATTTCTATTAGTTATGTCTTCCGTTACCAATCAATTTCGCGAAATGCGATCTGCGCAAATCACAGATCGCAATTTCCATACAGTAATAAAACTTGAATTTGGTTATTCGCTGTGAAATGCAAAGTGTGCTAAGGAATCACGCCGATGTGCTTTATCAGACATTTGAAGTTTTATGATTGTTGCTTTATTAATTCGTTGGGTCCGACTCATCGCAACCTTTACCGAATTGTCATAAGTTGATCGTTTTTAAAAGGCGCGATGCGATTTAGTTTTAATGCGGTGTTTAAAAAATTTTTAACGGGAGTTTTATATGACTTGAAAAAATGTTATAGTGCATATCGTAGCTCGCAATATTTATTATGTTTTAAGCTGTTTGACTTGTAAATTATGCGATTTGCGATGAGCGCTAATAAATCAAAGCGAAAAGGGAAAGAACTTTATTCCATAAATTTTTTAGACTTAGGCTAAGATAAAATCAAGTTTATAAATTTCCTATTTATTTTAAATGGTCCCCATTTAGTGAAAATAAATGGGGGGTGTTGTATAGTACAACAATTAGAGATTCACTTGGGAGAACCAACTATCTTTGATTAGTTTTTTTAAATTTCTAAAGACTTTTTCGATATAAAAGTAGTTACAGGAATTAATTTCAATAAATAATATCTCACTAAGCAATAAAATCTCTCTTAATTATAATTCGTAAGAATTCCTCTTTAAAAACAAAAGTATGAGTATATCTATCAGTCTTTACTCCGTTCAAAAAGATGCAGCGAGTGGCTCTTTCAGATTAGCTTTATAAATATATACTCTTTTATCACAGGTAGAGCCTCTGATCCAATAGGAAATTTAAGGTTTTGACAGGGTTACCTTTTACCCAACAATGATTCATTGTCCCATCTAGTCTTTCTTACAATCTTCAAAATTAAATTCCAACTTTATATACTTGATCTCTTTTGAAACTTGTTTTCTTTTTTTGTAGATATTTTATGTTGTATTTTTATTTACTTAAAATCCATTTTCTTGGCTTGGTAACCAAATATTGAAAATCTCATTCACTGGTTGTAATTAAACTAATCAAGTTGGCTCTTGATGAGACCCCTTGTCCTCTTGATATAATCTCAAGTCATTACCTTGTTTTGGTAGGTAGTGTTGGTAATGTCAGTTCAACTATTTCCCTATGAACATGGTAAAAAAGCTCTTAATGAGACTTATTATCTTCTAATTTTTTTAGCATAATTGTTTTGGATTTCTTTCTAAAAATTGATAAGTTTTCCTGGATGGGGTGAATCATTGGTCCTTTCGAGGATTCTAGATGATAATTTTTAGAGTTTTAAGATTTCTTATCTGTAAAAGAGTCTTTACTATGTTAAATATTCTTTTCTTGACTGATAACAGATCTACCATGCTTTATAAATATGAGAATTCATCAAAGAATAAATAACTTCAGTGAAATTGCATCTTTCATAAAAATAGAATCTATTTGATATTCTAATCTTTCGATTATTTCCTTAACAATTCTTATTTCTATAAGCGATAAATCAAAAATATTTTCTGAGATGTTTACTTGAAAAACCAAAAATCAATACTACACAACTTTTATTTTCCTAAGGAAAAGAAAAGACAATAATATATAGGGAATAGAAGGGGTTACCTAATATGAAAAGTATTCATTTAAAATCTTCCCATTAACAGGCAAAGAATCTCTTTTGCCTGATAGATCTTGCAATAAAAATGTTGATGGGCCTATTTCTTCAATGATTTGAAATGGACCTAGCCACATTCTTTGAAATTTGGTGTGTTTACCTTTTTCCTCATGTGCTTTGTCCCATTTCAATACCAGATCACCAATTTGAAACTTTTTTGGAGTGACACAAGTTGAATCAAATGAAGCGTTTACTATCTGCTGATGATGTGCATGAGTAACTTTAGCTTTTTCCCTTTATTCTTCAACCTTAATAATTTGAAATTGTCTTACTTGCAAGGAATAAGAAGGAGATTCATCAATAAATTGAACTAAGGCAAGAGAAGGAATAACTACATTGGTAGGAAGAACAACTTCTTTTCCAAAAACAAGATTGAATGGAAAAGTGCCAATGGAGGCCTTCTGAGTTACTTGGTTTTCCCAAAGAGCAAATGTTAATGACTTATGCCAATTTCGTTGGTTTTGATCAACAGTTCATTTGATGATTCTAATAAGGTTTTTATTTGTGGATTCTGCTAAACCATTTCCTTGCAGATAATAATTCGCATAATACTTAAGTTTAAAACCTCTTTTGATTGCAAATTACATCATAGAAGCTCCTGAGAAATAAGATGCATTATCAAACATTAAAGCAGTAGGTAAACCAAACCTAGTTATGATAAATTGATCAATGAACTCAATAATATTCTCAAAGTTGGCTACCTTTAGTGGAATTTCTTCCACCCATTTAGTAAAATAATTTGTAGTTGTGAGAATATATTTATGTTGTTTGGAAGAGTTAGGAACAATCTCATCGATTATATCTAATCCCCATTGTTCAAATGGTTGCTCGATATTAACTGGATGTTATGGGAAGGTTGGTTTCCTTTGTCTTCCAGATGCACTTTGACAATTTTTTCATTTTCTTGCATATTCATGAGCATCTTTGAAAATTGTAGGCCAATAGTAACCTGCATGCAGGATTTTATGTGTTGTTATATTTCCTCCAATATTTCCTCTCGCTAGTCCATCATGGAGTTCCTGCAAAACTTTCTCTGCTTTAGTTTTCTCTAAGTGTCTTAATAACACAGAATCAAAGTTGCTTCTAAACAATACATCATTGTTTATTTCATATTGCTTGGCTTTTAACCTCAAAGCATTTTTTGTTTTATAAATGAGTTGGGTTGGGGCATATCCATTTTTCAAATAAAACTTGAGATCAGTGTATTGAGATTGCATATCATTGAGGCTTACCTCTGATATTTGCACATTATTACCTAAATCTGCCTCTGATGATAAATGGGATGTTCCTGTTAGCATTCTGCAAAATGCTTGACCTCTAAAAATTTTATAAGGTATAATTTCTACATCATATTCTTGTAAAGCAGTAACCCAGTTAGCCCTTTTCTCTCCTAATTCTCTTTGCATCAATAGTTGTCTCACTGTAGAGAATGGAACTATTATTTTGGTGTGAGTTTTAAGGATAAATGGCCTAAAATGCTTTATAGCTTTAAAGACAGCAAATGCTTGTTTCTCAACAGATGAATAATTTATTTCTGTGCCTTGCAAATTGGAATTGAAAATTGATATTGGTGCTTCAATTTCTTGGTCATTAAGTTGTGTCAAAACAACAGCGTAAGATGTATCTGATGAGAAGGTGTATAAAGTAAAAGGATTAATAAAATTGGGGGTTGTCAGGAATGGAGCATTGATAATGGATTGTTTGATTAAATGAAATGCTTCTCTTTCGTTATGTTCCCATTTAAAGACTGAATTTTTCTTAATCATGGTTTGCAATGGTAAAACTATTTGCGAAAAGTCAAGGACAAATCTTTTTACAAAATTTATCTATCCAAGAAACGACTGCATTGTTTTCTTGTTATGAGGGAAAGGAAGTCTTTTAATCTCTTCAATTCTTTCAGGATCAATATAAATACCTCTCTTAGACACAATGAATCCTAAAATTTTTCCTTCATCTAAAGAAAAATATGACTTATTTGGGTTTAATGAAATTACATACTTTTTACATCACTCAAAGAACTGCTTAAGGTCATTCACATGATTGGTTGCTTGTCTAGAAAATATTGTAATGTCATCTAGATAAATAACCACTAATTTTTTGATAAGTCCTCTAAAATTTGTGTCCATGGCTCTTTGAAAAGTGGCACCTGCATTTATTAACCCAAATGGCATCTTTTGATAGGCATAAGTTCCCCACTTAGTCCTGAATGTAGTCTTTAATCTGTCATCTAGATTTACGAGGATTTGGTTATATCCTGAAAATCTATCTAGAAAAGACATAAATTCAAAACCAGCTACTATTTGCAGTACATGTTCCATGTTTAGTAATGGAAAATTTTCCTTCTGACATGCTTTGTTTAAATTCATAAAATCAATAAAAATCCTAATATCACCATTTCTCTTCCTGACAAGAACCAAATTTGAAACCCATTTAGAATGTCTAACCAGAAATATAGTCTTTTCTTTGAGGAGTTTATTCAATTCTCTTTTGATTTGATTTTCAATATTTGGGTGAATTTTCCTCAACTTTTGTTGTATAGGTTTCTCATCTAAAATCATGGGAAAAGTGTGTTGAATAACATAAGTGTCATATGTTTTAAGGTCAGTGTAATCCCAAGCAAAAACACTTTTGTACATCCTTAATAACTTGAAAAATTATAATCTTTCGTCAGAAGATAGACCAAGACCTAAATTGACATTTTGAGGTTAATCATCAGTTCCGAGATTTACTAACTCAAATTTTAAGGTAGAACTTTGAGTTTTAGAGTTAGTAACTCTTTTAAACCTATATTTTAGATCATAAAGGTCTTCTAATTTGACAACTGACTTAGGAATTGGATTTTCATCCAGTTCATCCTTTATCTGAGTGTCATGTTTACCTTCATCTAAAATTTGATTATCATAATATCCTTCAGATGTAAGGAAATCTATGATATATAAATCATTATTAAATACTCTCCAATTGGTAATATTGTCAGGAACAGATGGTCTAAAAATCAATTCAATGGAAAATCTATCGGGACTAAATTCCTGAGATGGAATTAATTTCGATGCTACATTAGCCAATAAATATGCACTAGCATTTTGTATTCTAGGTATGGAAGAAATATTGAAAGCCAAGAAATGAATGGTCAATTCTTGGACTAATGATTGGTAATGATTTAAATGTTCAAAATGAAAATGGATGGTATTTCTTACCTGTTTAACAATGATTTCTGAATCTCCTAGGACTTTCAAATATTTGATGTCGAGGTTAATTTATTTGTACAAACCTTGGATTAATGCTTCGTATTCTGCTATATTGTTTGTGCAATTGAATTCTAGTCTACAGGCTAACATGGTTTTTTCTCCTTCTGAGATTATTAAACTACAACTAGTTCCTGAACCATCTTCTGATTTAGAGCCATCAAAATAAATAATTAATTTATCTACAAAATGTTTACATTTAGAAATGCATGTCTAGGAAAAATTCTTGATTTGAGAGATAACTGCATTATCGAAAAAGGGTGATGGTTGAGCGTTAAAATTTCCAAGAAATGATAATTTCGATTAGTTTCCAATAATATTATTATTAAATGCTACTGGCTCGTTTATCTCTTCAAGATCGGTGACTGTATGCTTCATGAATTTCTCTCGGTCTACCCGGATTTGATTTGGCTTTCCATTGTGTGGTAGCCACATATGTGACCAGTCTGTTGCAAAATATCCATGAAATTTTTCAGACCAATTTCTGCTTAACACTAACCCGTAAAACTCAGGAATATCTTCCACCAATATATCAAATATCTGAGCAACCTTAGGGTTTGATGAAAATCTGATCGAGACAGAATTTATTTCTCCTACAACCTCTACTTTAATTCTATCAAGTTGTACTATATGAACAGGAGAAATCTGAGGAGTTATGTTCAACTTAGCACATACTAATTTTGGCATGATATTAGAGGAAGCCCCTAAGTCTATTAAATAATTATGGAAATTTTTATTATAGATCTCATAGGTTAAAATAAATGGAGTATGAGAGATGGATTGGTCACCTATCATAATCAAATCTATAGCATCTATTTTAGTTGAAGGAGAAGGAGGTTTACCCATTTTATTAGCAGCTTAGACTACTGCTGGGGTAGGTAAGGCTGAAGCAGGAACTGCATTTAAATCTCTAAGTAAGATTTTATGTTGTTGCTTTAGCTTAGTAAGTTCATGAATTGAAATATTGGCCCTGGTATTTTTCAAATCCTCAACCACATTATACTTAATACTATCAGAGACTACCATTGTCTTTGATGTAGGTGGAACATCTGAAGTAGCAAGGTTTGTTTGTGTAGTCTTATATGTAGACTGTTTACTTACTATTTTATCTTTAGCAAGCATTGGAATCTTTTGTTTCTGATTTGGCTGTGTTGCTTCAGTATTATTCTTGCTCCTTGTACTCACAGGTAAAGCTTCTTGCTGTTCCTCATTTGGTAGGATAAAATCCCACATTCCATTTAGTTCAAATTCTTCTTCTACTTCATCTTCTTCTTCTTCTGTTTGCTCTTCATCTGTATCTTGATCAGACTTGGCATTGGATATGATATTGGGCGGTTGAGAATTAGAAGACTGATTTTTCTTGAAGGGTCTACAATTCCTTTTTGAGCTAGAACTTTTAGCAACTTGTTTCTTGATATATGCCATCTCATTTGTCATAGTATTTAAAAATTTCTGAAGACCTTCTACATCAAAAGGGTCTTTGGATGACTTCTTTTTTTTAATCATCTTTGAAGGATATTTTCTTTTATTTCCTATCTTCTTGGGAATTCTTATTTTTAAGAGCGATTATGTGTTTCTCTACAGATAAAGATTCCTTCATTCTGCCAATGTAGGTAGTTTTTCTCTATCGACCAAAATGGCTATATTAGATGGGAGAGAAAAAATATACCACTCAATTTGAACTTATGCACCAAGAACTATTGTAGCAGGAATTTTATTGAGCAATTTATTAAATATTGAATTAAAATCTTTTATTTTCTCCCCTATTTTAGCCTTTATATTTGATAAATCATTGATGAGTGATGTACTGGTTCTGTCATCTCCAAACTTAGCTAAAAATTGTTCTTCGAACATATTCCAGCTAGTTATAGAGTGGGCAGGTAATGAAAAATACTAGGATCTTGTAGATCCTGAGAGAGTATATGGAAATAATATTACAACACAATATTCTTCAAATACCTCCTTTAAATTAATGGCTAACAGGTAATTATGAATGTGTTCTTCAGCTGGAAGACCATCATCGGGATTAAATTTAGGTAACCATCTTTCAGGGTATTTTGGGAGAGGGTCAAGAGGGGTAGGCATTTGTATAGCTCCTGGATTTTTCCATGGTCGTACATTTGGTGGAGTTACTTGGCCTGCCATTGGACCTTGGGTGGATGTGATGGATTGAGTTTGAGTTGGAGAAGAGGTAGGCTGAGTGCTAGAACTAGTTGAAGGAATAATAATCTGACTACTGGAACTATTTAAAGTAACATTGATTGTTGGAATGGGAGTTGTGGAAGTGAGCGAAGATAATGGAGGTGAATGGGGTGGATTATTAGATAAGACCTCCTTGGTGACTGACTCTGATTATGTCTTCTTTATCTTCGTTCGAGAAGTATCGATGGTAAATTCAAAAGGAGGAATTCCTGTCTTTTGAGTTTCTAATCGAGTTAATATTCTTCTGGGCTGTAAAGTGGATGAAACACAAATCTCTAATGATTGATAAGTTTCAGACTTTTTAGTAGAAATTGATACTCTCCCTAAATTTTCAATAAAATACTGAACTTTAGGGGAATTTTGATGAAAATTAGGAGATATTTTGCGTTGAGTATCACTAGGAAACTTAGGACAAGGATGTTTAACCTCATATATTAAAAATCTATATCTAGCTAATGTTTTGGAAGTTCAAGGGGATCTAGAGGGAGAGAGACTCTTAGATTGACTTTTAGATTGATCAGATCTTCTTGCCATTCATAATTGGCCCTCCTTCTAGCACCAAAATGTTGAGGCCTCGGAATTCTGTTGCCACAACATGGGGGAAAACCACCCAGTCTGTACCTTAAAGCAAGTCCTTTTCCGTTTGGTTTGGTGGATATGATTGGGAATAAAGGGACCAGTTTCCCAATAAGGATGATTTGGGGTGTGTTTATATAATATGCAATGGGAAATGACTTTTATCTATCACATGCATTTATCTAACACTATCTATTCTACTATATACCCAGGGTGTTTCTTCCTTTATGTGATCTTAAAATATATCTTCCAACTATTAGTGATGAAGATTATTTAACAGTTGAAAGAGATGAAAATTATGTAAATATGATTGTTTTAACAAAATAGTTTGATTAAAAGAATAGTGAAAGTGTATCGCATTCATATGTGTGATTATATATCAAATAGGAAATCATAGACAAATATTACTACAGAAGGGCATTTAACATTCATTTATGATTACAGTTCAAATATATAATGCAAGTAAGAAGATAATTGTCAATCTAGAAATCAAAACTTAATATAAATGAATAGAAGTACCATATATACGAAGTCCTACTCATATGAACTGACAGTAGTTTTCTGCTCCTCTTAACTTTCAAGCAATTTAAAGAGTACAACAGTGCAACATTAGTTAAACAACTTCAAATGTCAAAAGATAATAGATTCTATTCCATTAATTCATCAAAGCATTTACAAGCTTACAGAAGTGCATCCTAATGTTTTTGAAAAATTTCTGGACCCTTCTCTAAATGCATGAGAAGGGTTTAAATAATAAACTATAATATGTTTAAAAATAGACTATTACATACAAATAGAGGAGGTTTCAAACAACCATCCTCGAAAAGAGTAAACTTCAACTACAATCTCGGAAAATAAAGTAACAATATAACTATGAGTGTTGATCCTCCTTATGGATTTGATCTCGAAGTTGACAAATATCTAGCATAGATTTAAGCTGAGTTGGCTGCGAAACTCTTGATTTGACCTGGCCCTTGAATACTTCATTTTAAGGTGCTGGTTGCGACCTTTTTGTTGAATCAATTAATGACTGCAGTGTTTGGTACTGATGATAAGGTTTGACCAGAAAATTCCAATAATTTTCTTGATCAAACTTATTTACTTTTTTAATCATTTCTTCCTACATATCTGTCCTTTTTTTCCATTGTGCTTCTAAAGGCTTGATTTCTGATATCACTTCAGATGTGGACTCTTTGATAACCTCAGCTTTCAAAATCTATTCATAAACAAACTCAGTAATTTCTTTTGTTAACCTTGATGCTTTTACTACTACTTGGTCTACTTGTTTTAGCTGTGCTTCCCAATCCTTAAATAAATTTTCCTTGTGAAATTTATCTACTTGGGGTAGATCAGCTTCCTTTCCTGAGTCTGATGTTTTCCATTGGATGAATTCATTAATTTTATTCTCAATTTTCTCACACTCAAGTTTCTTGTTACCCACTTGTTGGATCAGGATTTCACTTGAATCATAATAAGATTTGGTGATTGAAGCTTGCCCGCAAAATACTTCTTGTTGTTGCTTTATCTTTGCATTGATTTCAAATGCTTCTCTTTTGAATTTCTCTACCTATGGCTGGATTTTTAATTTGTTTATTATTTCTTCCAGTTGCGTTTCCTTTTCTGTAAGTTGCACCTAATGCTACAAAGTTAATCTTTCAAAGTCCTTTTGAAACTGAGACATTTTCAATTCCATTTGCCTACTGGAGTTAAACTTATCTTGCTCTAACAGTCTCTCTAAATCTTGTATTTTGTCTTCTCTTTGCTTTAGTAACAATTGAACTTCAGTAGCCTTGTCAATAGTGGTAGTAGCATATGCCCCTGAAAACTGTGATAGCTTAGTTAAATGTTCAGTAGGATCAGCTAGAGGATCATTCCATAGAACGTCAACAGATTCATTTGTAAGGTTTGAGATTGTATCATCCATTCTTATCCTTTTTCTTCTCTTAACTACAACCTTATGACTAGGACTGTAGAATACATCCAGTGAAGGAATTTCTTCAATTTGTAAAACTATCTGCTCTGTAGGGTAGGCCGGAATGATCTCTCGATCATGAGTTTCAGGTACTTTTTGTAGCGGAGTTGAGATTTCGACTAATTTCTTAGAATGCTCTGACGTCTGAAAACTAGTAGATTGACTAGTATTAGGATTTGGTTGTGAAGTTTGCAGTGCCTTAGAAATTTTTTCCCATTCATTCTTCAAATCCTTTGGCTGATATTTTTCTACCTGATCAGGTGTATTTTGGTTGTGCTGAATTTCTTGGGAAGACGATCCAGTTCCATTAATTCCTTCTTTCTCTTGCATTTTGATCTCTTTGATTACTTTATCAATTACCTTTTGTAGACCCTCATTTCTATTTTTGGATTCATTATTAGAATGATCCAAATTTTGAGAATTATGTTCTGATTTCCCTCACTTATCTTCAGACATGTCTTTGGCTTCATTATCCAAGCTAATACTTGGAGTCGGTCTGTTGACATCTTCAATAAACAATAAATCCAAAGGAATCCTTTCCAATCTATTGTTTATGTATGTTTGGAAGGCTTCAAAGTCATCTTGATTGAGATGACTGGATGCAACTTTTAGTACATTTGTAAACTTTTCAACGCCTTGAGAGAAATCATCAAATATATCTATCTCTTTCTGAAAAGGTTTCAATTTCAGCTCTGTGGTGAAATTATTAATCACATAATTGGGGTCATATGTCTGCTTTGGAATTACAGCCAAATTCAATAAATTAATATTTGAAACTTCCTTGAAGGTATGACCAATATCAAAAAGTGCAAAAGTATCGCACTGCAAAGGGAAATTAGGCCAAATGGCCTTCTTGACATCTTTGATTTGCTTCGAAATACCACTTACTACAAGTTGCTAAGAAATTTCTATAGGAAGTAGCTTGTCAGGAACATGATAGGGCAGGATGTGGGGAGAAGCATAACTCCCGAAAACTCTGACATAGGTGAAATTTTCTTCGGAAAACCATCTGGCAACGAGAAAAATGTCTGTACTAGCCTCTTTGGAAATCCTAGGGTATTTCTCGTTAACTATAATATGATGTATAGGTAGAATGACTCTATAGAAAATTTTGTAAAAATGTAGATGAAATTCGGAATCGCAAAGGAATCTGTGGTAAATATGGATTGGAGTGGGGTGTTGGGTTGTCCACTTCCATCCCATGGTAGGAAAACTCGAACAAAAGAAAATTGCGTCCATGACATAGGCACTCATGTAAAAGAGGGGTATTACCCTAGAGGAAACACTTTTTTTACTTCTACATTCCATGATATTTCTGGCCAAATTATCAGACAAGATATTTTCCCAATTTAGAATTAAATAATTGACGATTGCGTCAATTAACGGGACCCAGTCTACAGAAAACCTAGTAGTATCAGGCTTTGCAAACAATCTAAACAACATTCCAGCAGCATAGCAATAAGGGTTATCGAGTACATATCGAGTTTTTCCTGTTTCAGCTTGCCTTGGTCATCCTTCCACTCCTTTATAACTTTCATCAGGTCTGTATGTTTCTTTGTAAATCTTTGGACAAAATCTTTGTCATAGTTCTGCTGTGGGGTGGGTAAGTGGTACATTATCCTCAAATCTTATGCCGTGAATGAACCAATACTATCGTCCTTTGAATTCTTAAATTTCATATCTTCTATGTTCGGGTGGTCAATTACCCACTTAACCATATCTCTATAGCGGAGAATCTTCAGCCTCGTTGCTACTTTATGAGGAAATGAGCATGCAACGTCAAAATAAGACGAGTCTGAAGAAACTAAGGCGTATGTTGTAGCAATTTTGGTTATTACCCTTGGTTGTTCATTCTCGAAGAGTTGGTACATTTCCTCCCACGAGGAACTGCCGCAATAATTTTTGTAGGTGGTATCTGAGAATAGGGCAGACATGTCTGAGTCTTTAATAGATGATGCTTGGGAAATTTCCTTTCCTTTCCTGTTCATCCCTATTATCCTTACTCCGTTAAGCAGTTTTCTGAATTCATGTGAACAGAGAAAAATTTAGATCTAAGATGAACAGAGAGACAGATAGAATTAAAACTGATATAATCAAAAATATGGAATTCAATCATTCAAAAAATTATTGAAGTAGATATCAATCTTTCAAACCTTACTCCCATTAAATGTCATTAGTCACCCATAATTCTTCCTATCAATTTTCTTACACACCTTTATGTAAAATTTCTATTCGAACAATTTAAGACGTTAGATATTATATCCGGTTGATTAGATATGAATCATTTCACGCACTTGAGCAATAAATATCAATATCGCATAGCAACTCAAAACTATTTCTATTAGTTATGTTTTTCGTTACCAATGAATTTCGCAAAATGCAATCTGCGCAAACCGCAGATCACAATTTCCAAAAAATAATGAAACTTGCATTTGGTTATTCACTACAAAATGCAAAGTGTGCTAAGGAATCACGTTGATGCGCTTTATCAGACTCATCACAACCTTTACCGAATTGTCATAAGTTCATTGTTTTTAAAAGGCGCGATGCGATTTATTTTTAAAGCGGTGTTTAAAGCTTTTGTAATAGGAGTTTTATATGACCTAGATTTTTTTTTTAGAGCGCATGTCACAACTTGTAACACTTTATTATGTTTTAACTTATTCACTTGTAAGTTATGCGATTTGTGATTAGCGCTAAGAAATCAAAGAGAAAAGGGAAAGAACTTCATTTCCTAAAGTTTTTAGACTTAGGCTAAGATAAAATCAAGCTTATAAATTTTCTATTTATTTTTAAAGGGTCCCCATCTAGTGAAAATAAATGGGGGGTGTTGTATGGTACAACAAGTTCCTTGTAACTTCGCTCCCCAGGAGCGAGGCAATAATATGCCATACTTAGGGGGTATGTATGCAACAATTATGTCCATCACCAATCTCTTGGGTGGAATTTTCACCAAAGTAACACACAAATCCTTAATGATACCTAAGCACTTCACTCTGCTTGAATCAAAGTAGTACAAATCTTTGTATGGTCTTCTGATGTCAAGTCCTAGTTTCTTCATGACAACCTTAGGCATAAGGTTGTGTGAGGCTCCTAAATCTAGCATGGCATTATGCAAAATTTTGTCATGAATTTTTTGGCTAATATAGAATGGAGGTACAACTCCTTCTTGAGGTTTTCCATCTACTTCAGGTCCAAACAAAATTTTAGGTTGGTCATCATTCAAATTGACTGTATCCGCCCCTTCCCCTATGTTAAGATATTTCATTACTTGGGACCTATATACATTCTTGCTCATAATCTCAGTTAATGGAATGGTTATTTTAAGATTTTCTAACTCATTTTAAATATTGAAGGATGTGTATACTATATTCATGTTTAGGAAATTTGGTCTTTCAGCAACATATTTTTGGGTGTTTTCTTTTGGCTGGCTAGTGGTTGGAATGTCTGTCTGAGTTGTTTTTGAGACAATATCAAATGCCTTCTTAGTTGGATATTCTGGAGTCTTTTTAGGTAGAATCTCAAGTGCCTTCTTTGTAGGAGTATCTGTTGTCTTCTTATCTTGAGTTTCAAAAACTTTCTTGGCAGAGTTATCTGTGGTTTTCTTACTTCTAAGGTTGTACTGTCTGTCAACTTCCATACATTAGGTGAATTTTGAGGTCTAAAATGGGCTTGCTAAGGAAAATGTATAATCAAAATTCACTTTATGAGAACCAATCACATTTTAGGGGATGACATCACCCCTAATGGTTGAGGTGGCATTGCTTGAGTTAAAGGTACTTACTTGTCACATTCTCAATGGTGGATAAAAACTCATGGTGAATCATGGTAGTGCTCTAAGTACCTTTAAAGTCAAAGTAAAATACTCATAATAAATGTCATTTCACACTTTTTGAATAAAAATATATTATTTCCATTTCATATTTCTTGAAAGAAACAATGCATATCCCTATACATTTATTATATTATATTATATTATTTTATTTTTATATAGTATATTAATTACATGCTATTATACAATTTAAATAATATAAATTTTAATTACTAGCATATAATATAATTAAGAATTTATAAAATTTTATTTTTATTTTATTTTAAATTATTTAAGTACAAAGGAAAAATGTATTAGTTGTTCGTGATAATGGCTTTTTCTTGAAAAACTCATTCTTATTTATAATTATGCAATTACAATTTTTTTATTAATTTTATTTTGGTACAACTTTTGAATTGAATTTAACTATGGTTACATGGATTGTGGTGCAAAAAGTGAATTGCAAATTCATAAATGTTATTTTATTGGTTTAGCAATTATTTTATTATTTCCTTAGGAGGCCCATTTTAGACTTTAAAATTTCCCTAATGATAGCATTTTCAAAACCTTGTTTATAGTCATCTGATTCTTCATAATCAACTTTTGTTTGTGAAAGCATAAAAAGTTATTGTTCTTCCTGAGTAGGAAACACAACATCATCATCATTTATCCCCATTAAGTTGATCTGAGTATCATCTAGGTCTTCAACTGTTTCACCCTCCTCATCTGCATAGTTTTCTTGAAATGGAGGCCTAACCTGCTGGTTTGGTCCCTTTTGTTCTCTTTGTTTAATTTGTGGTGGGTTCCTCCTAAAATTAGGATTTCTGATTTGAGGAACAATTTGATTTTCTCTTGGAGGGGTCTTATTAGTAATGTTGATTCTCCCCATCATTCTTTCCATTGTTCTAACTAGGGAATCTATCTTAGTATCAGAGGTAGATGTTGATGGTTCTTCTTTGATTGTCACTCTCCTCTCAATCCTAGGTCTATCTCTCTTGGCTAAAAAATTGCCTCTACACTACAACATCTCTCTGCATATCTTCTAAAGTTGCATGATTTCTTTCTCCTAATTGGTAAGACATGTCAGCATCAAAACCATTAGGGCTAAACTTTGAGGGGGCTTGGTATTTGTTGGAATTGCATTGTAAACATTGTTGAATCTAGTGCAGTAATCCTACACACTCTCTCTAGGGGCCCTTCTAATGCTCTCATAATCTGATAGGATCTGAAGAGGGTTTTTATTTATCTCCCATCGATTGAGGAATGATTGGTGAAAAGAATTGAGATCGTTAAAACTAGCTGGCGCTAAGGACAAGAACCATTTTCTAACTTCCATGGTTAGAATTTAAGCAAACAACCTCATTTTGAAATTTCCTCATCAACTTCTTGAAGATCAAAAAACCAATCATTCTGTCAACATGTTTTTGAGCAGTGAAGGGTCCAGTACCATCAAAATAAGGGATTTTATTTTGGTATTCCTGAGGTATATTGTGAAAAGGTGCAACAAAAACCAAGGGAGCATATCTTGCTTCCATGATTGGGATTCGTGGATGAATGATAGATGAGGGTATGAGAGGTGTAGGTGTAGGAGTTCCTACTGTAGGTTGAACCATTGTTTGAGATTCTATTCTAGAATTAGTGGAAATTATGGAGGAATTAGGGTTAGATGATGTAGGATGAAATGATTGAAAAGAAGAGGAAGGTGTTGCTATTGTTAATGCAGAGATTTAAACAAATTGTTGAACATAAGATTCAATCATAACTTGACCAAGGTTAGATACTAAATCTTGTAATTTGTTAAAACTTTGGAGAATTGGAAAATCAAATTTTGGTTCAATAGGTTAACCTTCAGATGTAAAAGGTTGCAAAACTGATTGATCAAACATCATTTCTTCAACACAAATCTCAGATTTAGTTCTAAATAGACTATGTTCGAATGGTATGCCAAGTCTAATATCTTCTAAAGTAATAGAACCCTCAGGAAGAGAGTTTTCTTTGGGTGGGGGGATACTACTTCCCTGAATTTTAGCTAAAATATTTTTTCTAATCAGTTTCTCCGGGTCATCTACAATTTGAGCTGGTTCTCAATCAGGATGAGATCTAGTGTAGATTCTTTTAGGAGCCAAAACTAAAAATTTTAAACCTACAAACACTATTATTTACAAAGGTGCACAACCTCTAAACATTTATTTCTGAAAATTAAAACATTAGCTTTCCTGAAATAAATCTCTTTAACCAGGGAAATGAATTTGAAAAAGTTCACAATGTATTCTTCCCTAGTATGGTAGCCACTATGTTAATGCTCTGTAATTTCCGAGGTTGTGGAAGAAACCATAGAGGTAACCAAATAACCACTTTGGAGTTTAGGATCTAGCCTTCCTAAACTCAGAGAGGGATCTCTCTATTCGATTTAGCTTTGTTGTATTGATGATTTTAGGCTAGTTATTAATGCACAATTGTTTGTTTGATTGTTTGTGATTTGTTTTAATTGGTTTAGTTGATTCAATGCCTAAACTTCCATTGGGCTATGGAGTATGCAAACTAACATGGGCCTATCTCATGTTTTCAAAGGAGTTTCACAGGGCAAGGTAGGTGAACTAATTGGATCTTTTAGATTTAAATGAAATGCAATAGAAGAAAAGAAATAGATCTAATTAAAGCTAAAGAGAAGTTAAGAATTCTTTAATTTGATATCAGAGGTAAACAATTAAATTATCCACAACCGGAATCAGAGTGTATGTTTCAACAAATTCTGTTCATCAACTTTCTGTAAAGTAATTCACATTTAAGAATACATAAGTATGGAAAAAAAATAATAATCACATAGACAGTGAGAAAAACACATCACGAAATATTCCAACACATGAATCCTGTGAATAATGTCCTTTTTATTACTAATCAACCCTTCAAATGAATAAGTACAATAGATTCTAAAATGAAAAAATCAACCCTAAATACTTCAAAAACTGAAGTATTTATAAAAATATTTACAAAAAATCCTATCATAACTGATCATGATATATTTTAGGTAAATCTAAAAAAAACTATCTATCCTATTACAAACTAATAGGGCAAGTTGGAAATGTTCGAAAGGTGGCCCTGATTTGAAGGAAGTTGTTGCTGATGAATCAATTTGGTCCTTGCTACAATGTTATTTATCTAACTAAAGATAGATTTAGTCACTTAATATAGTGACTCACACAACTTCTCCCATCTTTCTTCATTAAGAATTGACAATTTAGTCACCCTCCTATAGATCTCATCTACTTTAGTGTACTTGGAAAAAATAGGCTTGATGACAAATATGTGATTTACCTCATGTTGTATGGTTAAATCATTCTCTAGTGCCTCCAGAAAATCTTTCGCTATTATGATACCTTTTATACCTGCAAACTTGGAGGTGTCCTTAGCCACATCTCCCAATTTCTTGTTATAGTCCTCCAAGGTGATCAAATTTTCATTTATCAAAAATAAACTTGGCAAGCCCTTGTTGTTCAACACTTCAATCCTATTGAAATACCTATTAACACCAATTTCTAGCCCCTGTCATTTTTCTTCCAACTGAAGGACGAGGTTCTTTTTAGTCAGAACCTTCATTACTTCCAATATTGTTTCTATTATATCTTCAAATCCCATTTCCTCCAACTCATATTTATTCTTAGAATTCAGAAATATGATCATATCAGTGGCATAAATGGGCTTATCATCCTATTGTTCTTTTATTTTCCCAATTTCTTCTTTGGATTTCTGAATTAATTCATTTTGTTCAAAAATGATTTGCACTGAAGGCCAAATTTCATTCATTGACTTAAGGATTTTTGACCATATGTTATATTTTTCTTGGGCTAAGTTCTAACCTATGAATGTCTCTTTTGCTAGTTGTTGTATCCTTTCCATCAATATTTGGGACTTTTGTGCCTCAGTCATGTGTGAAGCTTCACTTCTGTTCTTCTGCTCCTGTAAAGCCTTTACCCGTCCCTTCAACTTTTTGATTTATTTAGTTTGTATTGACATATCTTCCATGGCTTTGGTGAGTTTTCTTGCAGCATGTGTGGGCTGGGATGGAGTTGCCATTGATGTAGAAGTACCTATAGTTGGTATTGCTGTAAGGGGCACTGCATCCAAAGGAACCATGGCCAGTTGTGCATTTTTTTCCTTCTCCTTAATCAATTTATCCATCTCTGTCTCCATATTTATGATTTGTGCATTCCCCACCATGATTAATTTGAGCATGTCTTCCTTCTAGTTCTTTGATTCTCCTATTTATTTTTCTCTTGGGTCTTTGGTTTCTAGCATCTTTAGCTGTTGTCTAAGTGTTTCAATATCAACAATTTTCTTCTTGATTATCTCTTCAACTGCTTTAACATTCACTTGATCAAACCCCATCTTTATGACCAGATCTCCTAATGACTTGATTCTGGTGTCCTTTTCCAGAGATGAAATCCTTTCAATATTTAGTTGAGATTGAACATTTGTGAGAGACACCTACAACTTTGAAGAATTCATAGAAGTGTTAATCAAAGTATAAAAAATCATATCTCCTATTTGCTTATGAATCTCCATATCATTGATGGGATGAATGTCCTTTTTGTCAAATTCAAAGGAGGTTTTCTTATAATGAACAACTATTTGTGGATGTGGAATTTGAGCTTGTAAGAATGCCATTTTAATTCTTCCCTTCTCTAAGTCAAAGGATGATAGAAGCCTGCTTTAAGCAGTGGGAGTTTGTTTCTAGAATGGAGTGTAGGTGTTTCCTTTAAGGATCTAATTCTTGAGCTTTATGTCTTTGTATTTGTAAAAAATACTCTTCTCTTTATCTCCCGGAATTAGCCCAGGTGTTTGGGATGGATCGGGATGATATTGTGAAACTGATGATGCTGCTGGGGACTCTGTTAATTTGCTACCTGATTGTGTAGAAGAGAGTGGATCTTTAATGACTATGGTAGCTTATTGTTCTGCTTCTTCTCCTAAATCTCTCTTAGGACTCCTTTTAGTTTTCTTTCTATAGATTATCTTGAATTCCTTTGTTGAAATTCCTACAACTGAAGGGGATCCTTCCTCTCTATGTCTTTTCTTTGTCTTCTTTTGAGGAGTAGGATTTTGTAGATTAGATGTGGACATGAGTTGCTCCTCTGCTTCCTGAAAGGTATTCCTTGTATAGTCTAACTGATTCATATACCTTTCAATCTATGACCTTTGTGTGTGCACCAAAGAAGTGGTTTTGTGTTCCACCCTAATCTTTGAGATTAGGCCCAAAGGATCATAAGACCATGTAAAGTTAAGATTAAATTAATTTTCTTAAGGAGCTTGTCTTCTTCTTCACCAACTGCCCTACTGTTACAAATAAAGGGACCAACTAATGTCTTTATTATGAATTGAGACTTCTTATTTGCTATGACGAAATGAATTTAATCTAAATTTATCATTTTTCTTATATAATCTAGGGAAAATACTCTCATTGGGAGGTATTTGGGCAGCTTGTATGGTGGAAGCTCACACCCATACAACCTGATCTCTGTGTAGTTTTGGTTAAGGTACCAATCTCCTGTTTTGGCCTGCTCTGTCAGGTGCAAGATATTCCTAATTTCTTCACTGATTCTTGGTTCTACATTTCTATTCAATAGGATCATGAGTGGATGCATGAATTGTTACATGTATTCTTTGAAGGTGTACTCATCTGAATCTGTTCTCATCAAAGAGGTCCATAAAATCACTGACTTTGGGTTCCCTTCTTCATCTAATTTCTGCAACGAACATGGGAACTTGTCTGCTTGATAGGAAATGAACATATATGCAATAATGGAAGAATACTTGAGTACTCCTTGAGTTGGTAACTTTAGGAGTTGTTCATGTATTTTGTCAGCCAAAAGTTGACTAAAATTATAAACAACTGAGGGTTTTTGATCTGTAGAGAAAATTAACAAAAAACCAATGAGGGGTTCATCTATCCATTCATTAGAATAATAGCCTAGTAGGAATGAAAGCACATAAATAATATGTTTTTCTTGATCAGGGAACATGGAAGAAGCATAAGGTGGATTCTTCTTGGGAAATTGGGCATTTCCAGGTAGGAAAATATCAAAAATTTGTGTTCTTTTGGAGAAATCTAACTTTTGATACAGTTCTTTTAAGGCTTCTATGGAAAAAGGTGTACTGGATTTAATAGGAGGGACCTGCATCATATGATTAATTTTTTTGGATGTAATGGTGAATAAAACTTCCCCACTTTGGGCTACAATGACTCTCTAGTTGGGTATATAAGAGGCTTGGAATTTCCTAATGAATTCAGGGAAATGATTGGTTTGAGGGAAGATGTATAGGGATAGATTGGACTGTCAAAGATGAATTTCATTGGTTTGATCAATGTATTTGTCCTCGAGCTAGTAGTACAATTCAAAAAGGTCAAACTCACACTTTATCTCAAGAATTTTGTAATCGCTATCTGCAAGTGGGATGTGATCAAGATCGAGTGGGGAATGAAGCATTGGGTCGATCAGATCATCGTTGTTTTTCTTCTTGGGAGGCATTATGCTAATCAAAATGCAAGAAAAGGAATGCAATGGTGAAGAAATACCAAGAATTTTGTCTGTTAGTTGAGTTCTGGTGGCAAAAACTGGGTTTCCCTGTGCTTGATCAATTCCTTGTCGTCTTTGAAGGTTCACTGTAACAACTTTTTTTTGAAAAGTATGGCATATCAAGAAATATGTAGGAAAAAGCATTGAAAATGGTGTGCGGGAGGGTTTTTTATGGTCACTGCACTTTTCAGTTGGAGGCGAGAGGCCGTTGTCAAATTCAAACAGTTATCCTGGGAACATTTATGGTGTAACGGTCTGGGCCAAATGTCGAGATGTGAGTGGAGAGGAGCACGCAGGAAAGATGGTTGGAAAGTTCAGTAGTTTCGCAGATTTCAGAGGGGGGTGAAGGTGGTAAGTGGTTTGTGAGGGGGTGCGGGGGGGGGGGGGGGCACTGCGAAGTGCCGAGAGGTTGACACGTAAGGTGGTTCTGGCAGGGAGGAAAACATATTTAGAAACACCTCACCCCCTTCCGATAAAGGTAGGATGGAAAGGGGGGGAAGAAAGGGTTGTGGACCATTGATGTGGCGGAGAAGTGATCATGCGATTGGGTGAGCACATGACTTAACCGAATGTGACAAACACCTTTTTCATTTATAACCTTTATTATATAGGCAGAAAATTTTGGATAA
>JAXQQM020070469.1:0-114162 GCA_034641835.2 Pinus albicaulis
TTGCATCACAACAATAACAATATGTGGTTTTCTCCCTTACATTTTTCCACTTATATCTGTTGTCCATGTGCATGATGTTTATGTGTTGATATGGTGTATCTAGTCTATTTAATACTTGCTGCTCACACGTTAAGTTTGTTTTTATAGTATCTAATCTGCTTAATACTTGCTGCTCACATATTAAGATTGCTCAAATATTAATTTGATCTTGAAATGAAGGTGTAAACAAGTTTAAAGGAAAGTTTTTAAATTCCGTGAATGTGTTAAACTGATTCACCCCCCCTCTCAGTTTAACTAAGGGTTCAACACCCAGATGGTGACCTTCTGCCATACCCAGGACCGCGCAGCTTATTGAGGGATAGACACGAAGAATTGCACTGTTATCGAAGAAAAGGGTGTGTGATGTGCATTGTGCCAATGTTTTCTTTGCGCAATTTAATAATTTTTCCTTTTGACCTTAGAGAAAGTTAAATTTTCCAGATTCTGTAATGTTTTTCCACCATGTAAATCCTTCTGCTTGACATTTCATGATGTCCTTTGCTTGTCTGATTTTCTAGTGATAATAGAGTCATTGAAGATGAAGTGACAAGGTCTTGAAGGCATATAAAATTCTAGGGTCTGTGTCATGGTTATGGTACTTGTCATCTGAAAGTCTATAAGAAAAATTTCTTGTGGGTTTTCCTTTCCAAGAGGGAGAAGTTTTTCCCTGGTTCAAAGAGCCTAAGTTTTTGTTTCTTGTGTTTTTGGTAATTGACATGATGAAAGAATAAATAAGCTAAGAAGAGAAGACATAAGTAAAAGAAGTAAGATCACAAGTAATTATCAAGGAGAGAATTTTAATTAATCACCGCCCCTCCAAATTCTTAACAATTAGAACTATATTTTCTCTTGCAGCTCAAAATAGCTGGAAGATACACCATATGGATGAAAAAAATAAATTTTGAATGGAAATTTAAAGGAGGGTGTTTATATGTTTCAGCCAAAAGGTTTTTCCATCAAAGGAAAAGAGAAAAAGGTATATCAGTTGGTGAAAGATTTGAATGGAATGAAACAAACATCTTGCACTTGGTATGAAAAATTGGCTGAACACCTTCTCAAGTTGAATTATAAGTTATTTGATTTGGATGATCCAACTCTTTTTGTTAATAATATTCAAAATTCAGTTGTATTTGTAGATGACTTGATGACCATGGGAAATAATGATAATTATATTGTGTTCGTTAAAAGAAAATTATTAAAAGTTTTCAACATAATATATTTGGGTTTATTGCATTATTTTAGGGATTGAATTTGATTAGATACCCAAATATATTTTTATTTCTCAAAATAAGTATATTGGAGAACTATTGGACAAATATGGGATGCATGATTCTAATCTTTTTGCTACTCCAATGTAGAAAAATGTGAAGCTTACTTCCATTGAAGGAAGTACATTTAAAAATCCAACAAAGCACAAGAAACTTGTTGAAAGTTTGAATTTTCTAACTACTACTCGACTTGACATAGATTTTGTTGTAGGGATACTTTCCAAGTTCATGCATCAACCATGTGAAGTTCATTGGAATGAAGAAAAGCGAGTGCTCAAGTATTTGAAAGACACTCGAACATATAGCATCAAATATTCCAAGATTTCATATTTCCATCTCACCTACTACTCATATTTTGATTTCGATGGAGATAAGGAGAACAAGGTCTCTACTTCTGGTTATTTGATGAATATTGGATCAGTAGCCATCAATTGGAGATCACTTAACCAATTTGTTCTTGTTGATTCGTCGAATATGTTGCCGCAACTCAAGCTACAAAAGAATCAATTGGCTTTGCAATTTGCAAAATACTTGAATACTTGCAGGAGAAACAAAAGGCTTCAAATCCACTAGTTACTGAAAAATATTATGTAATTCAGTTGGCCAAAAACCCCAATTTTTATGATCTAAGCAAGCATATTGATACCAAATAACACTTGATTCGAGGTTATGTATAGGCCAAAGTTATTCATCTGACACATTTTCATACTTTAGAGTGATCACAGACATGTTTACTAAGGCACTCAGACATGAAAAGTTGGAAAAGATCATAATATTTTTTTGTTTTGTAAATTAAAAATTTCTATTAACATTTGGAAAAAAGATTGCATAGTAAGTCGTCGAGTGAGTGCAGAAGCTCAACACCCGGAGCCAAGAACTGATTAGAAAAGTTGTCCCTATTAAGAGTAAATTTACATTGGAATTTGCTGAGAGGGTGACATATCTTAGAAAAAGGTGGGAGCAAAGCCCAGAACAAAAAAATTCATTTTGGCTTCGCACATAGAGGAGAGTAAAGCATGCGGAGAAACTGTACAAAAAGGTGTTTCGAGTGGATTAGGAGAAAACCATTCATAAGAAAAAGGGATCCTAGAAACTGCAAAGGCTTGAGAAAGACACTAGGCAGTGTCTTCATCTAGGTTGTCGTCGAGGCTGATGGGGCGCTTCAGGGTGCTACCTTCGCAAATGACATGTTGGGATTTTAGAGACATGGAGGGCCCTGCCACCTCCCCTTTGATTTCAAGTATCCCATGTAGATTTTTTGTTTTATGCTTGAGCATCATGTAGTGAGGAGAATTCTTGTCCACAAATCAATGGTGATGAATCTCACCCACATAAATCAGGAACTTTTCCATGAGGGCATCGATTTTATTTTTCACAACATTTTTTCTGTCTAGCTACTCTTGCAGAGCCATAAGCAGCATAGTATTTGTTTTCCAATGGAGCTCAATGGCTTTGATGAAGATGTTTTCTCTCACCTTGGTCAACCCTGGATCCGAGATCCAATTGATGTCGACGTCAACCTCTTCCGTGAAAACCCATTGTTGAACATTCCTAGCTCTGTCTTCCAGCTTGAGGATGTGAGCCTTGGAATCCTACGTGTTAAGGTTCTCATACATAACGGCGACATTGCGCGCTGAATTAGCTGCTCTTGTTGTTGGAGGTCTATTAGGGGAGGACCAGCATGAGCCACGACCGTGACCTCTTCTTCCTAGGGCAGGAGCAACAGAGCTGCGAGGAGGCATGATGCTGGGAGGTTTGGGGGGCCGAGTGTTGTAGGGAAAGAAGCAAATGGACCTGAGAAGATTGGGAGTGGAGGGAAGATTGCTGCCAGGTAGAGAAATAGGGCCGAACATTATCAAGAAGGGGTAGGGAAGGCACCTAGGAGAAATCGTATAGGGGAATATGACAGAGAGGCTGGAGGCTAGGTATACATAGGCCACGGGCAGGGTAGGATGATTAGAAAGCGACAGGGGGGGGGGAAATGAGAAGGCACACTCTGGTGAGAGGGTACTTAAGGAGACATGGTTGCATGGTGGTGGATAGGCACCAAGGGCAGCGAACTGCATAGGACATGGAGGCTGAGGTACCTCCTCTGATGCGAAGGATGATGAATGATGATGGGATCATGAGTCATTTGAGGGAGGATCCACTGACGTTCGATCCAATTTGTACCAGTGCGATCGCTTAATCCTCATAATGATGGCGCATTTAGATTTAACCGTGGATTGCCCAAAATCATCCCATGCTTGGGAAAGGAGGTGAATATTTCCTTCCACCCCAACATTGGCTAATCGATCCGCCAACTAGTTCGCTCTGGGTCAGACTGCTTGGAAGGAGAATTCCTTGGCATGGTTGATGTGGATTTATATCCAATGAAGGATCTTGTTGAGATGCCAACTATCCGAAACTTTTGCCGCGCTTTAGACTTGTTGGAGTTTTCGACACACATGGTTGGCGAGCATTGAATCTCCTTCCATGATTAGCGGCCAGAAGTTTTGTTCCCTTGAAATCGCTAAACCATGTTCCAGTGCTTGAAGTTTCACTGCATTTTTTGTTTAATGGCCTAAGTTTCTGTCATAGAGCCATATGATTTTCCTGGTGTGATTTCTAAAATCTCCCATGAAGCTCCAGTTACCATGGTTGCCCTTGGTAGTGCCATCATAATTTAACTTAATGAAGCTAGCCTCTAGAGGTAGCCATGAGAGATATGTACTATAGGGGGGTTATGGGATATTTGGGGTGTGGCAGGGAGAGAAATGTCCAACATTTGTAGAATGCTTAGGTCCTCCTAAGAAGGATTGGAAGGATTGAAATATTACAAGAGGCCAACCGATTCATGGAGGATTTGCTTGATGGAGGATATGATTTATTCTTCTGACCTCTATAGGTCTTTGAAAATTCTAGCATTCCTTTCTTTCCATAGGGACCAACATATTATACCTGGTAGAAGGATCCAATCGTGGTTGATCTATGGGTGTGATGAATAGGAAGATTGCCTTAGTTCAATGGTTAGGAGAATGGAGGAGGGGTCCCTATCAATAGCTCTGAAGACAAGGGAGGCCCAATTGCCGGGTGCCACTTTTGCACACTTTTCCTACATTTTTTTTCCTTATTTTTCCTTATGATTATAACCAATGGGACTATCTTTGCCTCTTTTTCCTACCTTTCTATCCTAACTTGTGTTTTTTCACCTTATTTTCATTACTCTGCTAGTTCATCAATTATTATGATATATCATGCCTTTTTATGACTAATTGAGGATGAATGTTTGGAGAAGATATATGGTCTTTGTATTGTCTTTCCAGATGTCATTTGTAGCACCAAAGATCCCAAGCACGAGGTACACAGGAGCAGTTAAGGGTGTGTTGTTACAGCAATATTTTTACAACATGATGCTGTTACACTTTGCTATTATAGACCTGCCGGCAAACTGCTGTTACACTCTGCTGTTACAAACATGTTGGAAAACTGCTGACACAGTTGTACCGCTGACTGGATCTCGTCAACTCCTGTTGCTAACCTATGCTTTAGTCATTATGCTACATCTGTGATTTTATTACGATAGCTGTAGAAGTTGTTTAGCATTATATTTTTGGATAACATCCTATGGGTGGTTTTGATTGTAATCTATAATTTTCTAGTCAGAATTTTATTAAGAAGTGGTTATAACCATGTGTATTCTATTTCTATCAGCATGAGAATCATAATATTCTCATGACTAATCTATCCCTTGATTTTCTGAGATGTAACCGCTATATAGTTCTCGGCCCTAGAGGTCGAAAGGTTAGCGGAGGACAACATTATTTTGGCTCTGTAATTTTACGCATATTAATACAGATCATCCTGTTATTGTTGTTACACGTGTTATTCAATTTAGTTTCCATTAAGTTCTTTCTCTACCTGTGCCCTGCTAGGGAGGAAGGGCCCTCCTTCTCAGTAGGGATTACAATGATTAAGGTAGTTGTGTATATGTGTTTGTATTTTGGTTTATGTATCAGTAGAGGTGATGTTGCTACTATTTCAGCTGTGAATATATCCGCTTCAATTTCAATATTTTGTATGATGTTACACATATGAGATTAGAGATACCAGCTAAATAATTTTTGTGTGGCGCGCTAGATCATATTAATTGAAGTGTGAGTATAGTCTTGTAGATCATTTTATTTCTGCATGAGTGATTTACTTCCAGCATTTACTTTAGCAACAATTTCTTTTAATTGGAATTTCTTCTGGTTGAGTGTATCGGCACAGACAGTGCAACTGTCATTGGAATAAAAAGAAGTCCCTGGATTAATAATTTATGTGTATTGTTTATTCATTCAATAGTGATTAATACAGCCCAACATTTTGGCACCGTTGCCGAGGATGGAAGTGACGATCCAATCAATCAGAGTTGTTTCTTAGAAGTGCAATTTCCATGTGTTTTTAGAGTGTCTCTAGCGACATAGTTGCCGGGCAGTAAGATGAAAGGTAAGAACCTGCGCAGTGCTCTAACGAACTTGAGTGGGCTCACCAATGTCTTGCTGGGACACTTAGGAGAGTGAATTTCTGATAATTTCATTTTCTAGAGCGTCTCCAATGACACAATTGCTAGGCGGTAAGACGAGAGGTAAGAACCTGCGCATCGCTCTAACGAACTTGAGTGAGCTCACCAATGTCTTGCTGGGACACTTAGAAGTTGAATTTTTGGGTGTTTTTTTAGGGTGTCTGTTGACGGGAAAATATGTCCGGCCAACAGTAGGGGATCTCCCCGTTAGAAAGTCCCAATTAGACCTTGAACCGTTTGGAGTAGGGATCCCGTCCGAGGTGTGGTTCCGGCTATCGCTTAAGACGCCTTCCTTCGGTCTCAAAAGAACCTGATTGAACCTGCGAACACACACTTATTCACATGATACAAAATACATGATTGATGCATTAAACATGAATAAAACACTATGCGTAGCGAGGCAATAAATAAAGCATATACGCCTAAGGAGGTGTCGTTAGCAACACATCTTTGGGGTACTGCTTGTAAGGTAATATGACCACAAAAGAAATAGTTCTTTATGGGGAGATGTCCCTTTACTTTCTGAAAGATAAAACGAAATGCTAAAAAAATAGTTCATTAACATTCATTAATAGAACAGATGATAAATTGAACATCATTGATACAACACAGATAGCCATGACGCATAAATGATGACATAAAAAGTGCAGCTTCATTAATCATAGGATGTTCTGAAACTGTACAAGGAATACACACATTGTTCGCACAGCAAAACACATCATAACCATAGGGTGTTTTAACAATTATCTGTATTCATATGCACAAGAGTATAATCTTTCAATACAATGCCATGTATCTCTTGAGTTTCGAAAAGCAAAACCCCCCCATTACAAGCTCCCGAAGGAGTATTTATAATATGAAACCTGCCCTTTGGGCTTCCTTGACTTTTCATCTTCTGGACCGTCGGGCTGCCTCGCGACCCAGTCTTTTCTGTGACCGGTGACCTGGGCTGTTGTTGCGACCTGCGACCTGACTGGGTCGCGGGGTCGCAAGTTGTAAGAGAATGGCCAAGATGCGACCTTGCGACCTTGCGACTAGGTCGCTAGGTCGCGGGGTCGCGGATCGTGAAAATAGCCGCACATGCGACCTTGCGACATTGCGACTAGGTCGCTGGGTTGCGGGGTCGCGGATCATGAAAACAGCCACACATGCGACCTTGCGACCTTGCGACTAGGTCGCAGGGTCGCAGGGTCGCAGATCGTGAAAACAAATGCACATGCGACCTTGCGACCTTGCGACTAGGTCGCTGGGTCGCAGGGTCACAAAAGGCGGAAAACTGAAGAGGTGCGACCTTGCGACCTTGCGACTAGGTCGCTGGGTCGCGGGGCCGCAAAGGAAAAAAACAGATGCACATGCGACCTTGCGACCTTGCGACTAGGTCGCTAGGTCGCGGGGTCGTGGATCGTGGAAAATATGAAAATGCGACCTGATGCGACCTCGCAACCTCGGTAGGCATGCGACCTGTGACCTCGGGCAGATCAATGAGTTCTTCGGAGTTTCGCCAGCATCTACTTGTTTTGAAAATGTCCCCTTGTTTGCTGGGGAAAACTTTGGCTCTTATGTGTAAACAGAGTGGTTCTTCCTGCAATAAAATAACACGGGTCACATATCTTCATGATGGATTAATAATAATACTAAGGGCATTTTAATCAACTGTAAGAATGAAAATAATAACTTAGACCCCCTGTGTGGTCAACTACTGAATCGTCGGAGAGAATGGCTAGGGTAAGTTTTCTCCGTGCTCTTTCTCTGTCAGGATTATAATCTTTCCTACGCACAAGGTTCTCTGCAACGTATTCTGCTGCATTGCATCTTGCTTTCATTCAACGAGAGTGGTGTTTACGTATGGAGGAGCTGCTCGATCATGTGATGTAGTTGTAGGAAGGATCGCACTCTGAACAGCTTCTGTCTTCATGGTGGCAAGTCAGGTTATAAGCAGGAAAGCACCATTTCCATGCTATATTCACACGATATTAGCAAAACCAGTCTTCCAAAGGAAATGTAATAACGTCAATCTTCTAGGCACGCATTGAGATTTCAGTTATTCATTTCACGTCCTCAGAAGCATGAGCAACAGCAACAATGGGGGGGAAAATTCCATGGAAGGAAGAAGAACACCCAGTGGAAGTAATTGGATGCATGAGGCATGCTCAGCAGAGTGGCGGAATAAGAATTCAAGTAACCAAGAAGGCATGAGAGAAAAATGCATGTTCAGTAAGTGGGAAGAAAGCGGAGGGCGTTATTCGGAAAATACAAGTGGTGGAAAAAAAAAAAAAACTTGCTATGAAGAGTACCGATTACAACGAGAGGAGATCTCACATCCATTGCATTATTATGGTAGATGAGCCATCAGTTGGAGGGAGGTTGGTGCCGGTGGACATGGCTAGCTCAGAAAACTTCGAACAGGCTGGGATAGGAGCATAAAGATTTAACACCGAACGCCAGGCCTCCTTGAGTCAGCAACTTTGATATAATTTTGAAAACGGAGCTTTTATCCTGTAATAGAACATATACTGTAATGGAGGGGTTTGTCGCTCTGGAAACAATACTCCACATCCATTCCTGCGTTGGTTCGATGGAACGTTTCACTCTTCCCTGGCGGATCTGCATCCTACTGCAATAACAAAACCAATACAGCTGAATTCGTGTGCATGCATTTAGGATGGGACTGCATGCCACTTTCCATGCTGTCGCAGCTCAATTCACGTTGGGAAATGGCAAAAACTGCCACCTCCACTGAAACACTGCTCCAGTGATAATGGAATGTTACTAAATGTGACCAGCGTAGCAGGTTCAAAGAGCGATTCTCTCCCGGAATATCGCCGCCGGGGCTGCAGAAATCGACTTTTATCTGCTCCTTTGAAATAACTCCTTTAGTGTCAGACGCAGCCTGCTTTTATAGCGCTGGCTTTAGTTGTAACGCATGATATATTCAATTTCCTTTGCAGTATTAGTATCTTTACACACTTACTCGAAAAGCGCGGTTCTTTTGTGATGTTGCCGCGTAGATTTTGAGATAGCAACGTGGAAAACTCGCACCATGGTGATCACGTTGCCGCTGCAGGTTTGTTAAAGCATTTTTCTTTCTGTTTAAACATAGCCTTTGACTCCTCCAAGCATTTATCCATAGGTTTAAAACCCGCCAAGAACATTTAAACCAACTTGTAATGTGTTTTCACATAGTTATGGTCCGCGTTGTAGATTTGACGACCTCATATATTTGTCTCACCAATTAAAAATTTCGATATAGGAGTCTTTGGTGCTAGCTGTAATGCTTTTCTCCCATTTGCCATGTGTCTACGTATTTTTGTGTTGTGATTCAACATAAAGTTGACCACCACATGTATATACCTCCCCCATATGCTTCATCACAGTTTAAAACTGCGTGCATCGTCCATATGGGCTCCATGCAATATGTGCATGCAACTCTGTTCCACCGTTTATCGTGATATTTGACCGCTACATAATATACGTCTGCTCAAACATTTACCGTCGAACCTTTTCACTCCGCTCCACGCTTTAAAATAAAACCTGACCATTATACATTCCCCCAACACATAGACTTCGGCATGGAAAAATTGCATCCATACATAAGTCTTTGGCTCCATGCTTTGAACGTAACTCTTTGACTGTTACATAATGTATCTGTTCCAATGTTTTATCATCAGTTGAAACGTGCCGTCAATATTTTAATAACGTGCCATCGAACATTTAAATTTGTGCAACGAGTCCACGCATGTCTCACCATCTTTCGAATGTAGGGATTGTTGCCACGATGGTCAGGCTTCTGGCTTCAAAATGCGTGCGTCCATTTGTAACCGTCCTATGGTTTTGAAACCATATATCCTTATCCTTTTCGTGCCTCATTTCAATCACCTAACGTTTATGCTTTGCGTTTCCTTAGATCGTTAGCGCCAATGGCTAAGATTTTCATGCCCAAGTCGCTATCTTATAATATGAACACTTGCTGTTTTGAAAAATCGGGAATTGCATTGAAATGTAAGGTCGATGAGAAGTCTCTAGTTATATTCCTCCTATTTTATAGCGAAAGCATACCCCTCTTCGAGTAATTATTCTCTTAGAACAATGTAGCTTCATATGGTAGACTAGTTATTTGTTCACACCATATTGATGGCTCTTTCGACATTGACCCTTTCTATCTTATAGTTCTAGAGACTATCACCTTTTAGGTTAAGATTGAAATTCTCCATCCCTTATGGTCCCACATAGACAAACTGTATGGATATGAAAGAGCAAAGGAGAGTAGGGTTTTAAGGCGCTTTCGTTCCTCCACATGTATTCCTTGCAGCCTAAATAATGCCAGGGTACGTATCTCAGAATTAACAGATGTTGCTTCTCAAAGGCGCGTTGTCATATTTGAAACTCTGCTATTGGTTTGCCATACCATATGAGCTTCTCATTATCTAGGGAGATCTTCTGAGTCCGCCTTGTTCACCGAGCGATACTTTAGGCTAGATCGATCGAAGTGGCGAAATATGTTTCTTTGCGTACGCCCATCAGCATTTAGATGGTATGGTGCAGAATCTAGACATTTCCAGACGAAGCGCTTTAAAGCAACTGGCGCACGCTAGTGACATAAGCTTTTGCATCAGTGACATGGAAAGTTGTTTCTTATCAACATGTATTCCACTATCCTCCTTATAGCAGTACTGGTCACTTGCTCCTGATCCTCCCCTGTTCCGCAACTTTGGCCTCGTCGTTGAGCCCAATTTAATTCCCTTGATGTCATGACATGACTTGGAAGTTTGTCACCCGTGGGGTCGACCTGTGTTAAACATTACGACATCACAATTACTCCTTGATAATGGTGTCTCTAAAAAAACATATAATACTAACAATCTTAAGATGAGTATCGAAATAGCATGCTCAATGACCCATGGCGGAAGGGCTTTTATTCGTCAATACACAAAAGGTTTACATTTAACGTATGCATGGCAACCTTGCTACACTTGGCGTGACTATGACAAGAGTGTTCGGGCGCACGCTGGATGATCCTTCCCACATATGGCGTGATTGCAACGGTGACATCAGATCATGATGGCGAGACAATTCATGAGGTGTTGGAGATAGGTCGGTGGGACGTCACCGACTGCAAGTCGGGTAAAAGAACTTTAACGCCTAAGCGAGTAAAAGGGGAACCCGAAATTTTAAAAATACCCGATATTTTGGGTGGTGTTGTAGCGGCTACAACAAATGGCGAACCACTGGTAGAATCCAACATCTCTGTCAATATCACCACAATAGTCTGAGTCCGGATAATGATGCAAGGGAATATTGAACCAGTTCCATGGGTACCCTTTGTATTACTTTGGCCCTTTACAGGTATGCCTAATCCTTGTGCCTCAACTAAGTCCCGCTAATCAGAAACACATCAAAGAGAAAGCTCACAGACGCCAGTAGCTTGTTGATGATGTGAAGAGCAAGGCACTGGGTTTATTATTCTCAGGATTTTTAAAGTAAGTTTCTGGTGTTGCTCCGCTGCCAGCAGGCCTGGACAATACCTCGACGGAGTCACTTCAAGAAATCACAAACATTGCTCCGCTGCCAGCGAGCCTGAGCATTACCCCGGCGGAGTTGTTGCATTACCTCTCTACGTAGGAAGCCTTTCTCGATCCTTTACCCTTATTTGTTTCATGTGCTTGTATCACTTATTTTCATGTGCTCGTGGCACTTATTTTTCATGGGAAGATGAGGGATCCTGACTTATTTTACGAGCAAGAGAGGTTGTTTCTTGTTTTACAGAAACTGAAAGATATCCTGATTTGGGTTTTCCCTCGTGCTAAACCTTCACATCCCATTCACCACAATATGGCGAAGCGTGCAAAACAGATCATTAGGACGTCTGAGACCATGCTGGGCACAAGGCTTAAGCTTACGAGCATGGGCCATTCAAAGTCATTAGGTCTCCCTCAAACAACCGGCTCGTATCTCCCCAGATAATAAGTTTAGACTCATAGGCCTCTTGTTGAGAATGCGACTTCAATGACTGGTCCTAGGAGAAAGTTGCCTTCTGAGATAGCCACCGCAACCTCACGCAAACAATGGGGTTACTGTTTCAGCACTCGGGGAAAAACAAGACTACAAGGCGATAGGGTTGTAATGAGGGCTCATGAAGTGGCAGGTGATATGGTAGAAAAATGATGTGAGAAAGGGAGAGTACGACGTAATGTAATAGGCGAGGCTCAAGATGCAATGCAAGCCATGTGCGAGGACGATCAACCAACAGTAAATGAAAATACAAGCAGTGATTATTTATGCAACAACAAGTAACTAAAAAGGAAATGAAAGGAAACTACTTGTAACATGATGATGCCAAAAACAACAAACACACTTTTAAATCGTGAAGAAAAAATTTAGCAAGTAAACCTAATTAAACTTTGAACAAATTTTTTTTATTAACAGGTCCTAGCTAGCCTACACCTAAACCCTAGTTTAACCAATGATGCGGTCAGGTTATGTGAAATCAGTTTTCCAGTGTAACCACCGCATTAATTTGCATTCTGCAATGACAACAATGATCAGGATCAGAGCCAGTATCCAAAAAAGTGTAGTATCAACAAAACTTACCTGAGGAGCAGGAGAAATGGCAAGAAGATCATATATACTTGCCAAAGAACATGCCAGAGAAGATTGTGCAAGTTGAATCCCACTCTCATCTTGATACATAGCAATATGTTCCTGAAACTCCACATTTATAAATGACCCATAATCATTCATGCACAATCCTAGGTCTGACGGGAGGGGTTTAAGATATTTCCTGTTTGCAAGCACATCCACCAAATATGTTTGGTCGAGTTGACCGGCAATCTCATCATGGTGTTGAGGACCATCAGTTTTATGGAATGGAAACAATAAGCAAGTGCCAGGTGAATTATAGACACACGCGCATCCAAGCGTAGAAACCCTACTTTCGAAAACCCTAGTCCGGGGTTGCTCCTGGGTTTGGTCAAGGGTATGGGGATCCGAATCCATGTTTAGTGGAGCCTGAAATTCCTCACCGCCTTGAACAAACTCTAGACCTTTGAGCAAGGGGCTTCCAACTTTGACTGCTTGGCGAGATCAACAGGCGAGTAGATGTGATCATGGATTGTGGTGGGTTGCAGAATGTCAGTGGGCTTTGTATCAATTTGGTCAAATGTTTGCACGCTGACAGATTGATAGATTGATATATCAGATTCTTTAGATTCGCCAGGGTAGGATGGATTTACCGTAGTTATGCTGGGAGGAGCGTGGTATTTGGGGATTTTTATCTCTGAAACGGTTGGCAGAAGCTGAAGCGCTTCGACTTTCTGATGGGTACTTGAATCATCGAATGCTGGTGTCTCCATATGGTCCGCAAAGAGATGTGAGTGACAATTCTCAGTGGTGTGATTGAATATGTTTTCAGATAAGGAGTGATCGCTACAACCATCGATGTGGTCGAGTTGGGTACCTGGCATGTCAGGCTCCCCGAGAGTTACCGTCTGGGACGGATCAATAAAGAGGACATCTTGAGGTTGCCCAGTCAAATAATCGCTCCTATGGCTGTCTAAAAATTCCGAGTGAGAAATATTAGATCTAAAAGATTCATCGATTTTGATCTGTGATTGTGAAACACCATCTGCGTGCTTATGATGGTCGCCAATACCAGTATAAGGAAATTTTGAATGCCTCGAAGAAATTACTGGTGTGGTGGGATCAGAAAACCAACCGGGGAATAATGAACGAATAGATTGAGTCGCAGGGGCGTTAACCATACGAGGCTTTTCAACACGCGCATCCGTGTCAATCAGAGAAAACGATGATCTGGCAGGCCTTGCAGGGGAATCAACTTTATGCGGGGTAGGAGTCGATTCATAATCCGAATGTGAACCAGATTTAGGACTAAGTCCAGGGAGACATCGAGTGGGCTCGGGGTAGGTTTCATGAGCCAAAAGAGATAATGAGCCACTGGGGTGTTCAGATTCATAATCCGAATGTGAACCAGATTCATAATCCGAATGTGAACCAGATTCATAATCCGAATGTGACCCAGATTCATCATACGAATGTGAACCAGATTCATCATCCGACTGTGAACCAGATTCATAATCCGAATGTGAACCAGATTCATAATCCAAATGTGAACCAAATTCATAATCCGAATGTGAACCAGATCCATCATCCGAATGTGAACCAGATTCATAATCCGAATGTGAACCAGATTTAGGACTAAGTCCAGGGAGACATCGAGTGGGCTCGGGGTAGGTTTCATGAGCCAAAAGAGATAATGAGCCACTAGGGTGTTCAGATTCGACATGGTACGTGAAAGACTCAAGGTCAGAACAACCGTTGACTTGCGGGTTGTCATAGGGAACACTAGGCTCAGGTCAGATTTCTAACTGAAATGGTTCAAGGGAAACGAGAATCGCATACGCGAAATGTTCTCTTAACAACCTCCAATCGACATCCTTTTCAGGGAACTCAAAACAATAATGAACGAATCTGATAGAGAACTCATCTAAAGATTCCTGAGGTTCCATTCTAATGTCATTTATCTTTAGTAAAACGTTATGAAAATCATACCTGTGAAAAGCTTGTTGTAATTCACTGGCGAGTTGTTCAAATGAATGGATGGAAGATTCCGGCAAAGTGCAGCACCATTGCTTAGCGCGACCTTCGAGAGTGAGGAAGAAAAGCAAACAAATGAAACCTTCATTTTCAATTTCGTAGCACTCACCAAAGTCGCCGAACTCTAAAAGGTGCTGGGTTATGGGTACCCCATTTTCACCATCAAATTTTAACTGGGACAAGTGATACATAAGTTTATCGGGGATGAAGTATCCAGGCTCATAAAACTCCGACAAACATCTCGGGAGAATGATTTGGGAATGAGCCATTACAGATATGAGATTAACTACAGGCTCTAAGGGCTCAGCTTGTCATCTGGCCCCCCTTCTTGTTAAACATATGGTCGGAGGTTCGGGCCCTCCTTCTAGCACCAAATCTGTTGACGAGAAAATTTTTCCGGCCAACAGTAGGGGATCTCCCCGGTAGAAAGTCCCAATTAGACCTTGAACCGTTTGGAGTAGGGATCCCGTCCGGGGTGTGGGTCTGGCTACCGCTTAAGACGCCTTCCCTTCGGTCTCAAAAGAGCCTGATTGAACCTGCGGACATACACTTATTCACATGATACAGAATACAGGATTGATGCATTAAACACGAATCAAACACTATGCGTAGCAAGATCATAAATAAAGCATGTACACCTCAGGAGATGTCATTAGCAACACATCTTTGGGGGTAATGCTTATAAGGTAGTCTGACCACAAAAGAAATAGTTCTTTATGGTGAGATATCCCTTTACTTTCTAAAAGATAAAACGAAATGCTAACAAAATAGCTCATTAACATTCATTAATAGAGCAGATGATAAATTGGACATCATTGATACAACACAGATAGCCATGATGCATAAATGATGACATGAAGAGTGCAGCTTCATTAATCATAGGATGTTCTGAAACTGTACAAGGAATACACACAGTGTTCGCACAGCAAAACACATCATAACCATAGGGTGTTTTAACAAGTATCTTTATTCATATGCACAAGAGTATAATCTTTCAATACAATTCCATGTATCTCTTGAGTTTCCAAAAGAAAAAGCCCCCCCATTACAAGCTCCCGAAGGAGTATTTATAATATGAAACCTGCCCTTTGGACTTCCTTGACTTTTCATCTTCTGGACCGTCGGGCTGCCTTGCGACCCAGTCTTTTCTGCGACCTGCGACCTGGGCTGTTGTTGCGACCTGCGACCTGACTGGGTCGCGGGGTCGCAGGTTGTAAGATAATGGCCAAGATGCGACCTTGCGACCTTGCGACTAGGTCGCTGGGTCGCGGGGTCGCGGATTGTGAAAACAGCCGCACATGCAACCTTGTGACCTTGCGACTAGGTCGGTGGGTCGCGGGGTCGCGGATCGTGAAAACAGCCGCACATGCGACCTTGCAACCTTGCGACTAGGTCACTGGTTCGCAGGGTCGCAGATCGTGAAAACAAATGCACATGCGACCTTGCGACCTTGCGACTAGGTCACTGGGTCACGGGGTCGCAAAAGGCGAAAAACCGAAGAGGTGTGACCTTGCGACCTTGCGACTAGGTCGCTGGGTCGCGAGGTCGCAAAGGCAAAAAACAGATGCACATGCGACCTTGCGACCTTGCGACTAGGTCGCTAGGTCGCGGGGTCGCAGATCGTGGAAAATATGAAAATGCGACCTGATGCGACCTCGCAACCTCGGTAGGCATGCGACCTGCGACCTCGCCAGATCTGCGACCTACGACCTACGACCTCGGGCAGATCAGTGAGTTCTTTGGAGTTTCTCCAGCATCTACTTGTTTTGAAAATGTCCCCTTGTTTGCTGGGGAAAACTTTGGCTCTTATGTGTAAACAGAGTGGTTCTTCTTGCAATAAAATAACACGGGTCACATATCTTCATGATGGAATAATAATAATACTAAGGGCATTTTAATCAACTGTAAGAATGAAAATAATAACTTAGACCCCCTGTGTGGTCAACTGCTGAATCGTCGGAGAGAATGGCTAGGGTAAGTTTTCTCCGTGCTCTTTCTCTTTCAGGATTATAATCTTTCCTACGCACAAGGTTCTCTGCAACGTCTTCTGCTGCATTGCATCTTGCTTTCATTCAACGAGAGTGGTGTTTACGTATGGAGGAGCTGCTCGATCATGTGATGTAGTTGTAGGAAGGAGCGCACTCTGAACATCATCTGTCTTCGTGGTGGCAAGTCAGGTTATAAGCAGGCAAGCACCATTTCCATGCTATATTCACACGATATTAGCAAAACCAGTCTTCCAAAGGAAATCTAATAACGTCGGTCTGCTGGGCACACATTGAGATTTGAGTTATTCATTTCACGTCCTTAGAAGCATGAGCAACAGCAACAATGGGGGGGCGAATTCCATGGAAGGAAGAAGAACACCCAGTGGAAGTAATTGGACGCATGAGGCATGCTCAGCAGAGTGGTGGAATAAGAATTCAAGTAACCGAGAAGGCATGAGAGAAAAATGCATGTTCAGTAAGTGGGAAGAAAGCGGAGGGCGTTGTTCGGAAAATACAAGTGGTGGAAAAAAAAAAACCGTGCTATGAAGAGTACCGATTACAACGAGAGGAGATCTCGCATCCATTGCATGATTATGGTATATGAGCCATCAGTTGGAGGGAGGTTGGTGCTGGTGGACATGGCTGGCTCAGAAAACGTCTAACAGGCTGGGATAGGAGCATAATGATTTAACACCGAACCCCAGGCCTCCTTGTGTCAGCAACTTTGATATAATTTTGAAAACGGATCTTTTATCTTGTAATAGAACATCTACTGTAATGGAGGGGTTTGTCACTCTGGAAACAATACTCCACATCCATTCCTGCGTTGGTTAGATGGAACGTTTCGCTCTTCCCTGGCAGATCTGCATCCTACTGCAATAACAAAACCAATACAGCTGAATTCGTGTGCATGCATTTAGGATGGGACTGCATGCCACTTTCCATGCTGTCGCAGCTCAATTCACGTTGGGAAATGGCAAAAACTGCCACCTCCACTGAAACACTGCTCCAGTGATAATGGAATGTTACTAAATGTGACCAGCGTAGCAGGTTCAAAGAGCGATTCTCTCCCGGAATATCGCCGCCGGGGCTGCAGAAATCGACTTTTATCTGCTCCTTTGAAATAACTCCTTTAGTGTCAGACGCAGCCTGCTTTTATAGCGCTGGCTTTAGTTGTAACGCATGATATATTCAATTTCCTTTGCAGTATTAGTATCTTTACACACTTACTCGAAAAGCGCGGTTCTTTTGTGATGTTGCCGCGTAGATTTTGAGATAGCAACGTGGAAAACTCGCACCATGGTGATCACGTTGCCGCTGCAGGTTTGTTAAAGCATTTTTCTTTCTGTTTAAACATAGCCTTTGACTCCTCCAAGCATTTATCCATAGGTTTAAAACCCGCCAAGAACATTTAAACCAACTTGTAATGTGTTTTCACATAGTTATGGTCCGCGTTGTAGATTTGACGACCTCATATATTTGTCTCACCAATTAAAAATTTCGATATAGGAGTCTTTGGTGCTAGCTGTAATGCTTTTCTCCCATTTGCCATGTGTCTACGTATTTTTGTGTTGTGATTCAACATAAAGTTGACCACCACATGTATATACCTCCCCCATATGCTTCATCACAGTTTAAAACTGCGTGCATCGTCCATATGGGCTCCATGCAATATGTGCATGCAACTCTGTTCCACCGTTTATCGTGATATTTGACCGCTACATAATATACGTCTGCTCAAACATTTACCGTCGAACCTTTTCACTCCGCTCCACGCTTTAAAATAAAACCTGACCATTATACATTCCCCCAACACATAGACTTCGGCATGGAAAAATTGCATCCATACATAAGTCTTTGGCTCCATGCTTTGAACGTAACTCTTTGACTGTTACATAATGTATCTGTTCCAATGTTTTATCATCAGTTGAAACGTGCCGTCAATATTTTAATAACGTGCCATCGAACATTTAAATTTGTGCAACGAGTCCACGCATGTCTCACCATCTTTCGAATGTAAGGTTGACTGCCCACGTGAATCAAAACTGCAGCTTCAAAATGTGTGCGTCCATTTGTAACTGTCCTATGGTTTTGAAACCATATGTCTTTATCCTTTGCGTGCCTCAATTCAATCACCTAACGTTTATACTTTGTGTTTCCTTAGATCGTTAGCGCCAATGGCTAAAATTTTCATGCCCAGGTCGCTATCTTATAATATGAACGCTTCTTGCTTTGAAAAATCGGGATTTGCATTGAAATGTAAGGTCGATGAGAAGTCTCCAGTTATATTCCTCCTATTTTATAGTGAAAGCATACCCTTCCCGAGAAATTATTATCTTAGAACAATGCAGCTTCATATGGTAGACTAGTTATTTGTTCACACCATATTGATGGCTCTTTCAACATTGACCCTTTCTATCTTGTAGTTCTAGAGACTATTTGCATATGCATCAATGCGCCTGGCTACCAAGGGGTGCATGCGTTTAAACATCACCTTTTAGGTTTAGATTGAAGTTCTCCATCCCTTATGGTCCCACATAGACAAACTTTATGGATATGAAAGAGAAAAGGAGAGTAGGGTTTTAAGGCCCTTTCGTTCCTCCACATGTATTCCTTGCAGCCTAAATAATGCCAAGGTATGTATCTCAGAATTAACAGATGTTGCTTCTCAAAGGCGTTTTGTCATATTTGAAACTTTGCCGTCGGTTTGCCATACCATATGAGCTTCTCATTATCTAGGGAGATCTTCTGAGTCCGCTTTGTTCACCGGGTGATACTTTAGGCTAGATCGATCGAAGTGGCGAAATATGTTTCTTTGCGTGCGCCCATCGGCATTTAGATGGTATGGTGCAGGATCTAGACATTTCCAGATGGAGCGCTTTAAAGCAACTGGCGCACACTAGTGACGTAAGCTTTTGCATCAGTGACATGGAAGGTTGTTTCTGATCAACATGTATTCCACTATCCTTTTTATAGCAGTACTGGTCACTTGCTCCTGATCCTCCCCTGTTCCGCAACTTTGGCCTCGTCGTTGAGCCCAATTTATTACCCTTGATGTCGTGACACGACTGAGGAGTTTGTCACCCATGGGGTCGACCTGTGTGGAACATTACGACATCATAATTACTCTTCAATATAGATAAAACACATGAAACTAACGAGCTTAACAGAAGTATTCAAACAATATGCTTAATGACCTACAGCAGGAGGGCTTTTACTCGTCAATACATAAAAGGTTTTCGTTCAAACATATGCATGGAAATCTCATTACTGCGGTAAGAATGTTCGAGCGTACGCTAGATGATCCCTCCCACATATGGCATGATTGCAACGACAGCATCAAGTCATGGTGATGAGACAACTTGTGAGGGGTTGGGGATAGGTCGGCAGGATGTCGTTGACTGTAGGTCAGGTGAAATACTTTAACACCTAGGTGAGTAGAGGGGGAACCCGAAATTTTAAATATACCCAAAATTTTGGGTGTTGTTGTAGCGGCTACAACAGGGTGCTCATCATATTTTGATTAGAAAATGAATCTACAATGTATATATGTCCTAATAGATTATAATGCATTTATTTTGATAAGGAAGCAATGCTTCTTTACGAATCTCAGATAATTATGATACCCTTATGCTTAGATATATTGTTAATACCTGTACATTAAATATTTGTGACATGTTTGACGAAATTCCTGTCATGGTTGGTATAGTTCAGATCATGTATTTGTATCAAAGTTTTCATTAGTATGTTTATTCCCATGTTATTTATCATTTTTGGAGTGTTCATGAAGTTTTGGGTAGTGGCCTAAGTCCTGGCCCTGAAAAAGTAGCACAGAATCTGGGGTCACTGAAACAGAACTAGCTGGAAAAGTCCACAGTAGCTAGAATGACTTGTTGTGGAAGTGACTGGAAGGCCTCAGTCACTTGCAAGGCTTTTCATGGGAGCAGCTGAGGGTCCAGGCCAGTCAAATGATGAGTTCTCTTAGGGGTTGAACACCTGGAAGGTTTGCTTGGATCGTGAAGGTTTTGTAGTATGTGTGGAAGGTCATATTGGTTTTGTTATGTTTGTTCCACTTCCTTAAGGTGACCTAGGAAGTTGAATCATATTATAGTAGCCTCCCGTCACATGTTTACCCCAGCGGACCGGTTAACTTGGGTAAATGTGGGAGGAGGGCATTACAGACATACATATGAGTGGAGAAGGAAACCAGGCTATGAAAAATCATTCTTATGTACCTGAGTTTTTCCGATCCTAAGAAATCCAAGATAACACTGGGATTGATTCCTTAAAGTCAATTTAAAATTAATTCCAAATGGATTCCAACGAAACTGCCTTACTTTTAAATATTGGTTGATTTTTCTCTTTCCAAATCCTCCAGAGAAGGAAGCCAGGGAAAAAATCCCACATGTGATTGAGAACTGGGTTGAAAAAGACTTATAGGCGCCAACTGATTATACTATCTAAAATACTCATAGGGTATCTATCAGATCTCAAAAGTAAATATTTTAATCTATCCCATAGACTTCCCATGTAAGCACATGCATTAAAAAATTGCTCTAAATTCTCAAAGTTTATATGATAGAGAAGGCACCACTAAGGGCCTTGTTAACTAATTTTATAAATATTCTTTCATGTTAAATGGTTTTTTAGAAGCAGTAACCACAGGAATATTGATATTTTTGGCTAGACCTTGCTTCCATAATTTGATCAAAATTTCTTCTTAGCGAAGATTTTGATGGTGTGCCTCTAGTTGATAAGCCTCACTAACATAGAAGGAACCCTTTGATCAATATCCCCATATTAATTTACCCTCTTGAGTAGATAAGTCAATTATTTGATTAAGTAACTCTCTCCAAAATTTCCAGCATACTTCCCCTACTAGTTTAGGGTGCTAATTCTTTGGAGCCGTTATCACTGAGAATTTTCTTCTGGTTGTGCACAGAAGAATCCCAAGGTATCCTCGAACCATTATTTTAGATTGGAAACTCACCTTTCCAATCCAAATAGGGTTCTCTCTATGAGTTTGTTGCTCAGTGTCACTTCAAAAATATCCCATGTGTGAAACAATGGCCGGATCTTCACTAAGACTGGGGTTTTATAAATGTGATAGGACAAATAGGAAAACCATTGGGAAATGGAGTAAAAAATGGGAGTATAAATCAAAAAATTTCCAAGATCCTGGTTGATGAACACTAAACATACAAATCAAAGGTAGAAAATATCTTCTTAGACAATTTTTCCATTAAATTATGATGGTGGAATTAAGAATAGCAATCCATCAAGGCAGAGCACCAAATGATGAATTTTTCCTAGATGTTAGAGAGACAGAGTGAAAATATTTGAATCTAATGAAGGACAAAGCATATAACAATGGGTGAATTATGAACTCATATGATTTAATTCAAATAATCAGACTTGATAATGATGAAATACAAGAAAGAACACATACACATAATGAAATATACAAATTGTAAAATACTAACACATGAATCATTGAGTAAAATGCCGAAATACTTTTTCCTTGGAAAATTCTGATCTATATCAAAAATATCTCTTTTACATAGAAAGGTTTTTTCTCTCCAAATATTGAACCCTCTATAATTATCCATCATATAATATAAATTAATTCCTATTCTATCACTTCTTGCTATTTGTTACAAACTTTCTGTCGGAAAAATATAGAACTTACCACTATCAACAATTAGAATTTTAATTTCTAGTTGTCAATGTTTTTGAAAACCCTGTGGAACCTGTATGATCAGTCGGAAAATATATATATCCTTATCTCAACATGACATCTAGATGTAACTGAATCCCTAATCAATGCATAGGATATTCCTCAATGGTGCTTGTCATGACAAGTAGCAGCTTGATTTACAAATAAATTCACATTTGGACTCAAATATTCGCTGGAAAATTTTAGGCTCTTTGTGATGGTTTTATTTTAATTTTTGGTGTTTCATGTGACTAGTCATGGTGTTGAATAAAACAAACTTCCTAGTTGTTGAAAAAACTAGGGCATATAGATTAGGTGATCTCTCTTAATTCGATAACTACTTGTGATGTATTTTTACTTAACTTGATTAGCTTATTATTTATTTTGATTATATTTAGTTTTTTTATCATCAAACAAATATCACATAATAAAGAACAATGATACAAGAGGACAAAAGATGTATGTGATTAGCCAGGAACAAAACCTATCCTCTTGAGATGAAAACCCACAAGAAATTTTCTCTTCTTATAGAATCATCAAATGACAAATTCCAAGACCTAAGACCCTTGAAAAAGACTACTCCAAGACCAATTCAACCTTTCTACTTGATGAGACTTCTTTCCAAAAGTTTCGAATCCATCAAATTCTTCAACAACTTCGACCCTAGCAATTTCTTCTACAACATCGACCCAAAAGTTTCTTCTGCAACTTCGACCCCAACAACTATCCAACACTTTCATTTTCCCAGAAAATTTCTACCACTTTGACTTCCCAGCAAATTTTCAGCACTTTGACTTGCCCAACAACTTTCCAACAACTTGACTTTCCCAACAAATTTCGAAACCCTAACATAAGAGAGAGAGAGAGAGAGAGACCCAAAAACTTTTATCTTTATTTTCTTCTTCTTTTTCGTACTTTTATAAGTTCTTTCTTGAGGATATTGAACTTGTTTGTTGTGTCTCCAAGTGAGTTCGAGTTCCTTCTTATTTTTAGTCTTTCTAGGGGTATGAATTGGTTCCTTGATGCCAATTTTATCTTTCATGTAGGTCAACTTGTTGCTTTCCCATTGACAAGGTCTTGGAGAGTCTATGAATCTAATTTTGACTCAAATAAATTTTCTTTACAATATGTAACATTCCCAAAAGGTTCTTCCATACATGATAATGACTCAATTCAATTGTAGACTCTAGAAACACTCAATGGGTACTTTACACAAAAAATAAATTTCCCTTGAGCATGGAACCCATGCCTTAAGAATGATAATAATAAATCAATTTTCTTTTTTTACAAAAAATACATAAACTCATAATTACATATGTCATTATGAATACTGAACCTAGTTACATATTTCAACACTCCCTCTTAACTAGGGAGGTATTCATAATCCATACAAGGTACTTGGACATTCCCAAACTGAAGAATTCTCATAAGAAGAGTTGGATTGGAAAGCCATCACATAAGTTGTCTTATTAGCTTATACCAGAGAATCTTATCATACCAACCAGCATTATCACATAGAAAGGCTTTGAATAATAGCTCTATTTCTCCAAAATATCATAACACAGTGCTGGTGAGTTCAATGAATGATAGACACCATCATCATTGTCTCTTAAGGAACATACCCCACCCAAGTGTTCACAAGGTATGTCCTTTTAGGAAAATTCCTATCTTGGAATAACACATCCTCAAGGAATTTCCTCTTTGAATACTCTTATCTTGGATACCCCACCTCATCCTCAAAGATTCTTGTAATCAGCCTCAGATTATTACCCAGTTCTATGTGTCTATTTCTCCTCATGGCCTTCACTAAGACTTATGGTTTTTAGTCTTGGTCTAATGCATGACACATGAAATAGAAAACCATACCAATCACTCCCTCTTAGCCAGTGAGGACCAACTCATTCCTTAAAAGGAATATACCCAAGCACCTCCTTAACTAGGGACTTTCTCAACAACAGTTCTCTAGTGGAGATCATGGTACTATCATCTACTAGTAGAGTTCATCCTTTTAATGCCATGAATTTCATCTTCTTCAATATGAAGCCTTCATCTTCTAGTTCTTCTTTTTAGGGCATGCGACCATCCATAAATTTTCTTCAAAGAACCATAATATTGAACCAATAGTCATGTCATCCTTATTTTCATCAGAAAGTGATCTTTCAGTCTACATCTAGATTTTCTTCATACAAATACCTCTTCCAAGTCATGTTTCCTTGGGATATTCCCATCCAAACCACATGGTGCTAGGATTAAGAGTTGGATCTACAACCCCCTCTTTCGATAGCCCTATATCAACCCATCCAAATTTTTTCTCAAAAATAAAAAATGAACATCAAATCAAAATTTGGATCCTTTCTACGAGGTGAAGGTCGAATCAAAGGCAAAGTTGGAAGGCTAAAATACTAGCTTGTGCCTAATAGCGGAAACCTTGAGGTTATCACAGCTAAAATGGGGGGCATTCTAACCCGAAGGGAAAGGAACGGAGATGTCGATGGTTGTTTGTTGTTGTGGACTAGGTTTACAATGTGATGAGATTGCTACTTTTGCTGCTTGAAGCCCACGACCAAAGCAAGGGGAAGCTAGGTGGTGACGAGGAAAAGTGAATAGTGTGCCTACTAAGTGGGAATCATGAACGAGTTGTGCCTTCCAACCTTTGAAATTCATCCATATTTGGAATATTAAGTAGGTAGATGGATATGAATAAGGTTCATGAGGAAGTCTTCGATTTCTCTATAACTAGAACCAAATTCTCCATAACTAAAACCGAAAATACTTCAACATTATGTCCTCGATAGGGTTCCTATTCATTCACTAGAGAGATAAGTACTCTATAAGCGGCAACAAACACTTCTCTTCTTAGGTAGTAGACAACCACATGCTGCTTTTGTATCGATCCTTGAATCCATTGCTTTGTAGAAATTGTTAGTCCCCCTGTGCGATGTATGTTGCTAAGTGCCCTTGAGGAATGAATAATTTTATTTCGGTAGCGATGAGGTAAGGTTGATTGATCTAGTGCAAAAATAGAAATATATACAGGTCCTCCTAAGCGATTCATAAGGCGAATGAGTATGTTTTCTAAATTTGGCCCACCAAGACTTTATACACTCGAACGAGGATTATGATGATCGATCAATATTGTACCTTTTTTTATGGTCTTTCATCATGATATCTGCTTGTTTGTAACATCAGCATCATGCACATTCATAAACACATATCCAAGAATTTCAATGTTAAGGGTCTCCTTTCTTTACATACCTTATCAGGGTCTTCATAGCTTCTCTATGGATATGTCATGGCCAATTATTCTAGTCATCTGATGTTGATTTCATTTTCTTACGTGACCATAGTTTCATCTTTCACGATCTCTTCTTTCTTTCTTCACATATTTCTCCCAGGAACTTACATCGATGGTTCCTTCATATTTCTCAACTATCTAATATTCCATATGAGGACATATTATGTTGAATTCATCTTGTAAATATGTGAATTGTGCCTTCGTGCATCTTTCCAAACGAAGATATTCCTTTTCTTCGATCATTCTCATGAGGTAGATCGTTCACTTATCTACAACTATATTATGACATGAATTAATCTGTCAAACATATGCATACCTATTTTCTCCTTTTCGTCATCTTGACTTCCTTCGTATCTTCCTTTCCTTGATTAATTAAAATTACTTCAACCATCTTGGCATGCTGCAATCCTTTGTCACAATACCATCATCCTTCTAAAAAATGGATCCCATGCCGGGCGGAATGATCATCGAAACACTTCTTCTTCCCTAATGAACATTCTGACGAAGGATCTTGATTATTCTCATCCTACGAATGCTCCTTTCTATTGATGATGTATGATGAGTTCTTTCTATATTATATCATTCTATATTAATTTCTTCATATTTACTACTTATGCTTTTAATGAGGTCACCAAGAGCTACTTCATTTCTATGATGAATTCTACATCCATGTATATTTTTACTTCAACTATCCTTTAAGGCTTCTTTGATGATGTCATGAGCTCTTGTTTCAATGTATGCTTCTAATATGATGCATGCTAATAATGATTTACATCTAATAGTAATCTTTAACCATGGTAGAGGTATTTTCACCTGATACTTCTCCTTGATATAGAGACCTTAATAATGAAGATCTATCCCTTATTTCTTGGATTTCTTCTCATCGTGTTCTTCTACTTCTTCGATGATATGGCCTTCAATTTTTTCTTTCCTTTTCTTGTTGTCCTTCTTGATTTTAGGAAAATCTCTCTTGTAGTGCCCATATTCCTGACAACCCTAGTATAGTATATCTTTAACATATTGATCTTCTTCTTTTTATGAGGACCAAACTTTCCTTTTATCTTATCCATGGCAGCAAATGCTTGAACTTGTTTGCTTGGACCCACATCACTCTTTTCTTTTAACCTAGCTTCTTCAATATTACACAATGACCAGAGTTCACTGAATGGGGTGGCTTTCTTCTTTCCATAGATTCTTGATAATTTTTATCTTCTTATAGAATCTTCAAATCATGAATTCCAATACCTAACACCCTTGACAAAGACCCATCCAAGACCAAGTCAACCTTTCTACTTGATGAGATTTATTTACAGTAGTTTCGACTCTAGAAACGTATTCAACAACTTCGACCCCAATAGTTTCTTTTGCAACTTCTACCCAACAGTTTCTTCCCCAACTTCAACCCAACAATTTCTTCTACAACTTCGACCCAACAATTTCCTCTGCAACTTTGACCCAACAGTTTCTTCTACAACTTAGACCCAACCGTTTCTTCTGTAACTTCCACCCTATAGTTTCTTCTGTAACTTCAACCCCATCCATTAGGGGAATTTTGAGGTCTAAAATGGGCCTCCTAAAGAAATTATAAAACAATAGTGGAAATAATAAAATAATATTAGATTACATCATCAAAATTTAGAGGAAAAAAAGAAAAAAAAAACTATTTTTTCAACTCGTATTTTCAACTTATCTCCCTATGGGTTTACTCAAATTTTGAGTGGCAACACTTGTTGGATATAGAATTTGATTCCTCATCCAATGAGTACCCATGTTCCATACTTTTGTTGGAACTTATTACACGAATAATGTGAAATACATGAAAACATGATTGCAATCACGTTTTTCATGTATTTCTCATTTTTTGTGTAGTAGGTTCCATCGAAAGTATGCAACATGGGTACTCCTTGGATGAGAAATTAAATTTTACATCCAAAAAGTACTCCCACTCAAAATTTAAGTAAAACATTAGGGAGATAAGTTGAAAATACAAGTTGAAAAAGTAGTTTTATTATTTTATTATTTTTTAATATTTTTACTTTTTTGCTCCAAAAATGGTGAATCATCCCCCATGGTTGAAATCGTCATCTTGAATCCTATTGGTTCTTATAATTTTATTTTGGTTGTAAGATTTTATTAGGAGGTCTATTTTGGACCTTAAATTTCCCCTAATGAACTATCCAACACTTTTATTTTCCCAACAACTTTCCAGCACTTCAACTTTCCCAACAACTTTCTAGCACTTCGAATTGCCCAACAACTTTCCAGCAACTCGACTTTCCCAACAACTTTCAAAACCCTAACACAAGAGATAGAGAGAGAAACCCAAAAACTTTGATCTTTCTCTTGTTCTTCTTTTTCGTCCTTTTCCAACTTCTTTCTTGAGGATATCGAACTTGTTTGTTGTGTCTCCAAATGAGGTCAAGTTCTTTCTTATTTATATGCTTTCTAGGGGTATGAATTGCTTCCTTGAGTCCGACTTGATCTTTCATGTAGGTTGACTTGTTGCTTTCCCATTGAAAAGGTCTTGGAGGGTCTTTGACTCTAATTTTGACTCAAATAAATTTTCTTTACAATATGTAACATGCCCAAAAGGGTCTTCTATACATGACAATGACTCAGTTGACTTATGGACTCTATAAGCACTCAATGGCTGCTGGACCTAAAACTAAATTTCCCTTGAGCATGAAACCCATGCCTCAAGAATGAAAATAATAAAATTATTTTTCTTTTTACAACAAATATATAAAATCATGATTACATATGTCATTATGAAGACTAGACCTAGTTACATATTTGAACACCAATGGTCTATAAAACTCCAAAAAATGAAAACAAAGTGCTGATGTGAACACTTTTGATTCCTAAAACAAATCAAAACTAACCACGTGGCTTGCACTTGGAAATTCATTTTGGAACTAAACAAATTTCTTCCTTAATTCAGAAAAACCTATGACTACTGTTGATTTACCATTCTTCTTTGAATAGATGACATTTGGAAGCTTGATTGACTATGTGATATTTTCTTGATGTATGTTGCACTACAGATTGCATTTTTCCTTATTTTTTCATTTTCATGAATGAAGTCTCATGACTGGTCTTGTTATGGACACTAATGAATTCATTTCAACATGTTGCATTCAATGCTTAGAAAATTTTAGGACTTGGTAAAATCTGGAAGATGGAACATTTTTCTTTGTTTTGAGCGTTTTATTTTTTGTTATTGGCATTGTGGGAAATATCCCACATAAAACAAACAAATTAAATTGACTCGTTTTATATTAATGAGTGCCTTCCATCATAATCGAAGTGTTGTGCAATAGATATGCTCCTTGTGGGATCCTCCTCTCGGCTTGGCACTCCATGCGATGGGCTTGGTCTTGTGACTTGGTAATTGGTTGTTGTATGGTTGGTGGACTTCGATGGAATATGTCGTAGGAAATGTTAATTTGGAGGCTAGGCTTTGATCCCAAATTTTTTTGCAAAAAATAATAGTAACTCTATATCTAAACCTTAGTAGGCTAGAAAGCATTTGAAGCCTTTAAAATCCCAATTTTTTTCCCCCAAAAATGACTTTGATCCTATACAACCCTAGAGCACAAAATAGCCTTAAAAAAACAAAACTTTGCTAAAACACAAATTTTTCAGCAAAAATTTATAAAATTTGTGTATATGACAGCAGGAGGTATCCATCATCGCCATCTTTGATCTTCTTCTTCCTGTAACCAATAGGCAATCAATTGTATCCTACCTTAACCTGTCATTTCATGTCTCATCTACTCTAACTCTATTTGATCCTCCAATTTTAGAAACTGTTAGCATGGGTCCTCCCAAAATATATCCGCACTTTTATTCTTGACTTCCCAAAAGCAATGCTTTTGGATCAAGCCAATACATTTCTTAGCCATGGTCCAGATTAATGGTCCAAGAGACAAAGTATTTAGTCTGATCAATTCTTGTTGGCCATATAGACATATTTTACCTCTCCATTATGGCTTCCTGACCACCTTATTTCACAATTTCTGTCTCCACCAAATCTTTGCTCCTAGAATTGTGGCCAATATGTGGGTTCTTGAAAACCTAAACCCCCCTTAAGTTTCAGTTGGAACATAGTGTCCCAAGGCACTAAAAGCCAATATTTTTCCAATCGAGAGCCTTCCCAAATAAATGATCGTTACATTATGTGAAGCTTATGAAGGATAGATGTCGACACCATGATGGTGGAACACACATACATAGGGAGTGCTTGAAGGATGACATTTAGGAGTACTAGATGACCTACAATGTTCAATGAACAGAAAGTCCAACTCATTGGTTTATTATGAAATTTAGTAAGTATTTATTCCCATTGGCTCCATTTAAGAGAAATTTCTTCTAGAGGAGCTCCCAAGTACGTAGGAAGAAGTTTACTCATTTGTATACCAAAAATATAGGCTACATTTCTCTTGACAAAAGTAGTAGTATTAAATAGAAATAACTAAGATTTTAATTTATTGATGTCCATACCTAATTCCATGGAGGAATGATTTAAAAGATGATTGAAGGAAATAACTTCCCGCATTGTTGGGGTACCCATACCCATAGTATCATCCACAAACTATTGATGGGTTAGAGATAAATCCTCAAGATATAGACACATACCTTTGAGTTTCTGCTCCACAATTACCACTTTAAATGATATCCCTAGGACCTCCATCGCTATAATGTAGAGAACCGGGGACAGCAGATCTCCTTTCCTTATTCCCTTAGAAGGATGGTAAGGGGTGCATGTGGATCCATTGACCAGGATTGAAAAGGAAGCTCTCAAAATAAGATTATAGATCCATTCTATCCAATATTCAAAAAAAAAGCTCTTGGAATATTGCATAGAAAGTATTAGTTAAGTATATCATAAGCCTTTGATAGATCCAGTTGGATCAACATGTCTGACTTTTTTATCATTTTCAAGGAGAGGATGTCTTCATGTGCCACCATTATAACATCTAATATCCTCCTCCCTTCTACAAACCATTTTTTCTCTGGGAAAATGATTTAGGGGAGGAATTGCTTGGGATGATTCATTATAATCTTAATGATGACTTTGTAAATGAAATTACTTAAGGAAATAGACTTGAATCCATTTGGGTCGAGCCACATTTTCTTTCTTGGGAACAAGAGTTATTAAAGTAACATTCACTGCTTTAAGAATAGACCTAGACCATCTATATTCCTCCACTTATTTCCATACATCTTCTATTATTATAGTCCAACAAGATTGGAAGAGATCAATGGAAAAATTTCTAGGCCCTAGGGATTTATTATGTAGCATTTCCTTGATTGTTGATTCAACCTCTTTGTAAGAAATTTAACAAAGTAAAAGATCATTACGTTAATTTTTTATTAGTTGTGGAATATGTCTAGATATTTGATGGGTTGCCTTCGCTCTATTGGACGTTGGCTCGAAAAGGATTTCCCAAAAAAACCAAGTCAACTCCTAAGATATTTCCTGATGATTTTCAATTTTCCTTCCTTCCACTTCTTTTAGCAAAGATATCTAGTTATAATGCCTATGTTGTAACATGGATTTATGAATGAAGTTTGTGTATTTTTCCCCTTCTTTAAGCCACTAGATGTGGAACTTTTATTTCAATAAAATATCTTCCTACTTCCTTTGTTATTCAAATTTCTACAAAGTATTTGCTTGTGCCTTAATTACATCCCTAGATCTACACAATAGTATATCCTCTTGTTGGATCTCTACCAATATTTTTTCTAGTTTTCCCTTTTCTTCAAGGGTGTTACCAAACTGCCGCTTATTCCACCCTTTCAACTTCCACTTGATATGTTTCAGTTTTTTAAATAGGGAAAACATAGTTGAACCTTCTAGGTGCTTGAGCTCGATCTGTCACAACCAGTGTTTTTCAAATCCTCATGCCCCAACCAAAATTTCTCAAATCTAAAGGGGCAGTTTCAAGGGCATGGCTTTAAATTAATGTTGAATAATAGTGGCTCTAATGAAAATTTCCCAATTCATAATGTTCTCAAATATTAAAAAATGGTCAAACTTATACACCACCTATTGCTAACCTTCTTTTTGGCCATTCCATGTAAAGATGTCATTGAGAGTTTCGACCTCAATGAGGTGGGAGGAGTCAATAACTTCCTGAAACAAAGTTTCCTCTACCTCTAGCCTTCAAATGTTGCCTTTCTTCTCAACAAGTGATTTTATAAGGTTGAAATACCCATCAATTATCCATGGATAGGAGGAGATTGTAACACACCCCCTCCTAATTCCCACCACGACACAGGTTAGAAGGAGATGGTCATTACACTGACCCACGCTTCAAGGTAGAGTTATGGAAAAAGGGTCTAATTTTTTTTTCTTTGTCAACATCCTTAAAACTTTGAACCCATCCCACTTGTCTCATCAAGATTATTATGGTGATATAAATTTTATCTCAATATAACCTTTAGATTAAGAATTATGGCTATTTAAAAATGAGTGAGTCAAGCAACGCCACCTCATCACCATGCCCGCATGGTGCTCATGTGGTTGTCCCAGCCAACCTCCCGATGGAACTTGGAATTGAAGCATTAGTTTTCGACCCATTCATGGCATGGGAATTCATATTTGCATGTTCTCACGTGTATATATATACATATAACCTCGAATTATTCACACTTGTGACTTAAAAATATATATACCATACGCTAATCGATGAACCGTTGGTTGGCGGAAATATCCCTGTTCCCTGGGTTTCGTTACCTGGCCCTTCACCTTATGCACTTACAGAAGCACTCCGAGGTCGGCCGTTAGGGCTGAACTGTATAGTGGGTCTGCACTGCACCAATGAAAGGATAGTCGAGGTCACGTGTATTCCACCGCATCCTGGTAATACATCACCTTTCTCCTTTCGATTTGCGCCCCAGTCGGTGGTCTTACATGTCTCGGTGGGCCACTCCTCAGTGTTACTCACACCCTCTGAGTTCTCCGCGGCTCCCACTTTCACTTAATGGCTCTGGTGGCTCCACCCAATGCATACACCTGGGCTCACACCTACCACAACACCCGAGTGCTAAGTCATCCCAAACTTTTCTTAAGTACTACGTATGGCTGCAATTCAGGAGACAAACTCTGAGATGGGAAAATTCTCGTCAATTGTCGTAATCATTTCCCATCTAAGTGAACCCCAACGCAAGCGATGCAGTATTTATTCTGCACGGTAGTTTACTCTGCTGCCAACCAATGTGAGGGCTACAACTCACCGTGACCACTTCATGTCGATGGCATCACCAGGTCATCCCGGTCCTAGTCATCTCGATCTTGCCTTATGTGCATTTCGTTATTAGCTCCCAAGGACATGACCGTCAGGACACATCACCCCAGGCTCCTCTTTTTGGTAATCATAGTGCGGCCTCATGATAAGGTTTAAACGAGCAAATTTTTATCATTTTAGGTCTTCCGCCTGTGCATACTCTAAACCCTTTACGAAAAAACTTCGCTACGACTCAACTACGGTGGTTCTATAATAAATTGGATTTACGCCAGAACCCAACCATCACCACTAAGGTTGTATGTGCCACGCATCAGTGCTATCCTTTCTGAGTTTACGACAAGATTATCCTTCTTGGGTTTTTGAAGACTGTAATTCTTAGTGAAATCAAGGGACTTGTCCAATCAGACTCTCAGAGGTTTGCGGTCTTTCTTAAATCTTAATGACTTGCAAGAGATAGGTCAAAATCGTTCCAGATATCTACAGGTCTCCTTTGAGGAAAAAATAAGCATATAAAACCTCATAAGGATAACCACAAAGAATAAAGTTCTAAGAAGGTTGCGAGAAGATCAACATTCACAAATACACAGGAAATTCCCTTTTCAATTCAACTTGCATGAACAAACCATACATCCAGGCACATGATTACCATGACAAGCCTACAATCATCATATTCCGGCCAATTCAATTTTCCAGCATAAACCATACATTTGGTTAAAAATAAACATCATTAAAAGCATGAAGCCACACAATGAACCTTAAATACTCATACCAAATACAATGGTGTTATTCATTGCATACAACATTCACCTAGTTGATTATATAAGTGTTTTCCTGAATAAATAACATTAGTGCAATATCACAACAACATGGAAAACATTCATCAAAATTTCACCATTCCAGTCATAATGAACCAGGGTCATTCATACATTGAATACATCACCACAGCATGAACTCAATAAAGAATGCATTTACAAACACTTATTTGGAAACAATATTGTTGTTGGAAACTAAGATCATGACTGCAACTCTCCACCCAACCATAGACAGTTGCAGCCAATCCTTACTTGCAACTATCACCCCCGAGTTAGATTCCAAAACTTGAGGTGGGGTGATTTTGAGAATTTTCAGTCAACCAAAACAATTGACAAAAAAAGTCACAAGGCCATGTTGCCTTCATCCACCATCTAAACTCTTTATAACTCACATTGCTCAAGCATATTCACAGTCATACCAACATTTCACAATACAATGAACTCTAGCTTAATTTTAGGAGAAGAGTGTTAACTATAAGGAAGGTACATCAATGGTTAAGATTTCTATGGGTAAATTAATCACTACTCTAGCTGGTTCATCAATAAGCCAAGCAATAGAGTTTTAGCCCTAGGACAACTCTTGGTGGTTCATCATCCCTCATAATAACTTGAGTGATTTTTCCCAATCCAATGAATTCATGAAAACCCAAGCTTCCAACGATTTATTTAGTCTTATACCCAAGCCACACTCTCTAAAATAAACCACCCATTGATCTGAAATTGGAGGGGAACACAACTCCTTCAATAAAAACTGATCATCCTCTAACACTTTGCAAGTTAAACAAAATGGGTCTTTAAAAGATAAAACAAGTTTCACAACCTCTTCAAGATGGTGAGTTAGGTTTTCGCATGAAATTTAAAAGGAAACACATTCACATGCAACTCAAGATGATAAACATGAAGAGAAGAAACCAAAAATTTGATAACGTAGTTAACCCCTCTTGGGATACGTCTCCAGGCCTTGTTCCAATTATTAGGGTTGCTATATTCATTTTAGCAGAAAATGAGTACATCAAAATTTTTTGACACAATAGTGGCTTATTTATACTAAAAAGAAACAATCTCCTACAAATAATTCTCACTTATAAGGATGACTCCCTACAACAAGTTATAAAAATTTCAACATAAAAAAGACTCACACATGAGGTCCTTGTACTCCACCTAAAATCCAAACACAAAAACATACAACAACTCCACAATGAATTGTTGAAAAGAGCTTCTCTCATGAGCACATATTGAGAAAAGACTGAAAAGAACTACTCTACTAAAGTAACAACCGTTGAAAATGAAACAAGAAGGCTAGAAACCCTTTGACTAGGATCTCTCCATGCTCAAAATTCATTTTATACTACTTCAAAACTCTAATCGTCTCTAGCACTAAAAGACTTGATTATGAAAAAAGTCCATCATAAATTTCTCAAATCAGAATACTGAGGTTGCCATTGAGTTCAGGGTCACACTAAAAACCCCCATCTAGGCTCTTCTTGAACTTAAAAGGTTAAAAACTGAGCAAGGTATGCTTCTCCGATATCTATCCTAGAATTTGGAAAAACCCGCAAATTGTCCTGCAAATTCACCCTTTACACAGTTTGTTGAGCGACAATTTCACTCGGGACTAACGAGATTTCCGTCCCAAAAAGTTTAATTTGTTGCCACTTTAATTTTTTCAATAAACCATATGCATTGGATTAGGGCCACATGGCACCCATAGGGCCGGGGGCTAGGTCCAACTACCCCCCCGGGTTTAGCTCCCATTCATTTGATATGTGGTCACATCAGCGTCAATAGGGTAGGGGGTCGAGTCCAACTACCTACCCCCACCAATTTCTCCCTCTGCTCCATCGCTAGTGGTAATATAGTAGTCACGAGATTGAGGGCCGATGTGGTACAGGTTCCACCTGGTATGCCCTTTCATCGTTGGCTTGTGGACATATGGCAACACTGAAACCGAGGGTCGGGATTAACCACCAGCCCCCTCCGCTTCGCTCTTGCTGACAGTCACGTCCATAACATATGATCCGAGGTTGGTGCCTAGTACCCCCTCCCCCCCTCCCCCCCCCCCACCCACACACACTCTTCTTCCACCATGGTCCTGTGGAGAGTTATGTGACCTGGGGGTCGGGGCTAGCCGCCCAACCCCTCCTCCTAACACCACAACATTATCGCCTTAAATTTAATTGGCCACCTATGTTAGTTAAGAACCAAAGTTGTGGCGCATTGGTGGAGGGTGGACTTTTTATGCGGCAGGTCTGGGGTTCGAACCCCACCAAGGCCTTTCGGCCTCTATATAAAAATTTTGACCAATCATAGAGGGCCACATGGTGCCCTCTGATTGGGCCACCTCAAAACTACACGAACCAACCAAAAAGTGCCAAATTCCACCCATACAAACATGCCACATGTCAAGACCTTGTTGGTCTCTTGCTAACCATACTCTGCACAGTTAGGTGATGACTTCAGTTGTACGAACTACCCAGTCAGCAGTCTATTCAAACCTACCGTTGAGGTTTTAGTTTTTGGTTAAAAACTTTAGAACGTCATAACTTCATGCATTGTCGGATTGAGGTGATTCAAGTGTCATTGGAATCAGGACGACAAACAATATGACTTGATGCTAGTTTCAGATATTCAAGGCACTTTCATTTTTAAGCCTATTTTTTAATCTCTGAACCATACCTTCCCACTAGGAACTTTTGGACCTCAAAAAGTCTATCTTCAACCAAAAAATAAGAGATGAAAAAGCTCATTTACTTTCCCGATCTCAATATTTCCTTTTTTGTTTGAAAAGTCTTTCTCTTCCTAACAAGAATTGTTGCCTGCTACAATTCTTCCAAAAATTCAGGAACAAAAGTTGTCATGGATGGAATCTGAACATTCTCTCCAATACCATCTTTCTTTGCCTCAAACAAACTTCGTCTTGAAGTCTCTCTTTGTTGAAGACAAACTTGATCTTCCATGTGGAAGTCAAAATAAACTCAATGCTCGTCATGCATTGTTTTACACTTTACTTTAATGTCCTCAAGCTACACCTGTACTCTTTGATGTACTAGCTACATTTGGTCAATGACATGCTTGCCTTTTGTCCACATTACAATGGTAATCTTTTGCACAATCTTTATTAAAGCTAAAATTCACAAACAAGCTTCTCATCGATACACTTGTATAAATGAGTGCTTGACACAAATGCAGACATACTAGACGACATGCATATACTCATCCCAAAGTCCCCATACAAATGGACTCATCATCAAGAAAAAATAGGACATCATGCTAAAGAAAACACACGTTTTGAAAATAAGTGATCAATGTACATAATTTCACTTTACAAAGTACCCAAACAGGAATAAGCAAGAAGTATTTAAAATTTTACAAAGCAAGCTAACTGTACAAAATATTCTACCCATTTTTTTCTTATCTCAGGCTTATGGGTTTTGTTTCTGCACCCTCTCTACTTCAAAGTTTTCTTCAGGAACTACACCAGTTTCTACTTTTCCACCTATTGCTTTCATTGTAGTGGATCGCATGACCTCTTTGTCCTTCTTGGGACGAATTTCTGGACAAATTTTCCAACACTTTTCAATATGGTGCCCATTCATGTTACAATGGGTATAAAAATGCTTTCTCTTGCCCATAAACAAGGAAGTCTTCATAACAGGGAGATATTTTTCATGCCTTGTCCCAAGGATTTGGTCCATTTTCTTGAACATCGCTTTATGTTTCTTACAATTAGCCACACAATGGTCAAATGCATCACAAAATTTGCAAGGAAACATGTTCCATAAATAATCAAAATCACCAACATTTCTAAAATCCCCATGACAGGTATACATGTCCTTTGGGTTGTGACTTTGACGATGAGGACTGGACTTTGCATGCCCCTTGGAACATTCATCTCTCTTTGGAGACAATTTTCCATCATCACTACCATCATGGTGTGACATATCATCACTTGATGATTTCTTGGCCTCAACAATTTTAGAGCACTCTCCAATTTCTCCATGACCATAACCAAATCCTTCATATCGTAGTCATTCATTCACCTCGAGAGGATTAGTGATACCTTGGCCAATAGTTCTGAGGCCTCTTCCTTCATAACCCATTTGAGTTAAAAGATTCATACCAATACCTTTGGTATGTTTTTCAAAAGCTACAAAATATGTGTTATCAAAATTAGCTGAAGGAGTAGAACTAGAAATACTAATTATCTCCTTTGTTCTATCACTCATATTTTCTATTTCAAATGTTGATGATGAAGTGGATGATGACTCTAGCCAACCACTTTTACCAATGGGTACATAGGGATAATCTTTCAGATGCTGACAAAACTCACAAGCATCATTCTCAACATAGGGTTCATATCCTAACGGTTTGGACCATGCCCATAAATTGGCTTCATCTTGGAGGGATTATTTGCTAATTCTGGGATGGAACTCTCACTAATATATTCCTCCAGTACATGTTGCAACTGTAGGTGTATTTTCCTTTCCTCCTCCACTACAATTTCAAGAAATATCATCAACTCAACATTCTCCATTCGAAGAGATAGATTAATCTCCTCCAACTCTTCGAGTCTTTCACGATTCGATTTGTTGCCCAAACTTGCAACTTAGTAAAAACCTACTCCAATACCATGTGATCTGAAATTGGAGGGAAACACAACTCCTCCAATAAAAACCGATCGTCCTCTAACACTTTGCAAGTCAAACAAAATGGGCCTTTAAAAGATAAAATAAGTTCCATAACCTCTTCAAGATTGTGAGTTAGGTGTTCACATGAACTTTAAAAGGAAACACATTCACATGAAACTCAACATGATAAACATGAAGAGAATAAACCAACAATTTGATAACGGGGTTCACCCCTCTTGGGCTATGTCTCTAGGCCTTGTTCCAATGACTAGGCATGTTATATTGATTTAAGAAGAAAATGAGTCCATCAAAAATTGTTGACACAAGAGTGGCTTGTTTCGCCTACAAAGAAACATTCTCCTACAAATAATTCTCACTCAGAAAGATGACTCCCTATAACAATTCATAAAAATGTCAACATAAAAATGACTCACACAACAAGTCATTATACTCCACTTAAAATCCAAGCACAAAAACATACAACTCCACAATGAATTGTTGAAAAGAGCTTCTCTCATGAGCATATATTGAGAAAATATTGAAAAGAGTTGTTCTACTGAAGTAACAGTTGTTGCAGATGAAATTAAAAGGTTGGAAAAGCTCTGAATACGCTCTCTCCATTCTTAAAATACCTTCAAAACTTTGATTGTATCTAGCACTAAAAAGCTTGATTCTGCAAAAATTCCACCATAAAGTGCTCAAATCAAAAAAATGAGGCTTCCATTAAGTTAAGAACACTCAAAAACCCACATCTAGGCTCTTCTTGAGCTCAAAAATGTTAAAAACTTAGGAAGATATGCTTCTCCAAGCCAAGCTCTACTATATGTTCTGCAATTTCGCAAAACCTGCTAACTGTCTTGTGAATTTTCCCTTTACACAGTCTGCAGAGTGACAATTTCACACAAGATTGATGATATTCCCACGGAAAAAAGTGCAATTTGTTGCCTCTTTTATTTTTCCAATAACCCTTATGTGTCGTATCAGGGCCATATGGTGCCCATAGGGCCAGTGGCCGGGGCCAACTTCCCACCCCAACCAACTTGGCTCTCGTTCCTTTGGCATGTGGTCACATCATTGTCAATAGGGCCGGGGTCCCAAGCATGCTACCTGCCCCTGTCGGTTTATCCCTTTGCTTTGTTTCTGGTGGTCATATAACAGTCGTGGGACAAGGGGTTGGCATGGGCCAGATGCCACCCATTCTGCCGCTCTGTCGCTAGCTTGTGGACATATGGCACCACTAAAACTGGGGGTTATGCTTAACCACCCACCCCATCTGCTTAGCTCTTGATGATGGTCACATTCATAATATATGATTTGGGGCTAAGGCCTAGCCCCTGCCCCCACTCTGCTTCCAACGTGGTCTTGCTGAGAGTGATGTGACCTGAGGGTCGGGGTTAACTGCCCGACCCCTCCTCCCAATGCCAAAACACTATCACCTTAAATTTAACTGACCGCCTATGTTGGTCAAGAACCAAAGTTGTGGCATGATGGTGGAGGGCGAAGTTGTTACACAACAGGTCTGGGGGTCGAACCCCACTGAGGCCTTCAGGCCTATGTATAAAAATTTTGACCATTGATAGAGGTCCATGTGGCACCCTCTGATTGGGCCACCTCAAAACTGCACGAACCAACCAAAACATGCCAAATTCCACCCGTACGAACATGCCACATATTGAGACCTGATTAGTCCTCTACTAATCGTACCTTGCATAGTTAGCTGATGACGTTAGTTTTATGGAATTCCCAGTCAACCCTACTGTTGAATTTTTAGTTGTTGGTCAAAAACTTCAGAGCATCATAACTTCTTCATATGACATCATATTGAGGCAATTCAAGTGTCGCTGGAATCAGGACGAAGAACACTAGGACTTAATGCCATTTTCGGGATATTCTGAGCACTTAATTTTTTAGCCTATTTTTTATCTTTGGATCACCCATCAAATCTTTTCAAAGGGTTCCTCGGTTGGTGACCCCTTTCCAAGGGCTCAATCAAATGTTTAAAGAATATGTTTATCCCTTTCAACTCTCTCTATGTTTAACACTACAACGCTAAGCATTGTGTTCTTCAATAATGTCTTCCTTTTTTGTGCCTATGCCCGAGAGTCAGCACATGTCTGAGTCAAGAATAATGAATTTCCCCCTTTCCCCTCCAAACAAAATGATTTTCTTCAATTTCCATGATCACATATCAGCCCACAACTTGACAGTGCAACCCATGCTACTAATTTGTTTTCCTTTCTTTGCTTGTTATTTGAGCTAAAGGACACTTGAACTAGTCCTTCCTCTTTCACTTAAATTCAATGCACATTGAGCACATCAAATTATTTCAACCAATGAGGGTTGATATTTAAAAAACAACCATTTACTCAAGGAACCTCCTACCTCAAGCAATAGAAGTTGTGTCCCTTTCTTAACCATTTTAAAATAATTATAATTATTTAAGAGAGAGGGAATATTAACCAGGGGATATCATATTCCCCTCCCCCTTGATGGGGAACATTGTCCTTGGTGTTCAATAACCACAAAAAAACAAAAAAAACAACTCATATGGAGCTTTCTACACATAAATTTGTACAACATTTACAATTTTCTTCACTAAGAAAAAAGGAAAGGATACTTTTCCTACATCTAGTCAACCATTTCCCACATGGCTTCCTCAAGCCCAAAGTGCCTCCACTGCACTTTGACCTGCTTTATTAATCGATTTTGGAGTGTGAGTTGTCTCCAATCCATAATGCATAAGGTTTCAAATAGAACTCTCCCTTTTGTTCCACTTATAACACAGTCCAATCAATATCATGATTAGTGTATTGTACATATCTTTTAAGAAATGAAATATGGAAAACATCATGGACTTTTATCGATGGAGGTAGGGCTAACATATAGGACATTGACCCAACATTTTCAAGTATCTCAAAAGGCCCAAAGAACCAGGGTGCCAACTTGGCACATGACCTGATATTCAAGGAGCTTTTATTGGGTCTAACTCTCAGGTAAACATGTTCCCCAACTTGGAACTATTTTTGAACCCTATATTAATCCACATAGTTTTTCTACATGTCTTGTTGGAATGGGGTCTCCTAACAAGATGTGAAACTGGTCCATTTTGATTATTTTTTATTATATTTAATATAGTGCAAGGGTTTTGGGGTGGGTCAAAGCCCCGAACGCATTGTAATGGGTCAAAGGGTAAACTAGGGGTCCGAAAACCATGGGTTGCAAACCATAGGAATGTTGAAGATAGAGATGCATTTTGGATTGTAAGAGATAGGAATTGATGAGTCAATTCAATAGATAAACTGGCCTTATGAAAGGAGGTAATCCATGAACTTCTGCTGGAAAAACATCTACAGGTTGATGTGACATTGAATATCACTTCAACAGTTCACCTTCCTCTTATTCAAAGCTACTAGTGGCTTTTCCATTGTTGGAAACATGTGCAAAAAATAAATAACACCCTTTCTTGTTGCTTCTCTTGGCTTGCATAATTGTGATCAACCTCACCGAAATAGGATTTTTCTTCCCTTGCAATATCTTCCTATCTCCATGCTCATTTAGGCACTCAATTACTTTTTTAAAATATTCAAATTTTTTCTTGTGTGAATATAGCCAATCCATGCATAGAAACATGTTATACGTGCCCAATGGTAGCACACTGAGGTTTTCCATTATTGATATTTTATTTAATTAAATTGGGCAAGCCTACACCCAATATTCCACCCTCTTCTTTATTCCTGTGGCTAATTGAACTAGCCAAGGTTCATCATGTGGTTCTTGTCTCAAATGATATCGTTCCACAAGCATTAGGCTAATATAGTTATAATTAGAATCAGGTTCAATCACAATAGGAATGGTTTGATTGCAAATCTTACCTTCCATCTCGACTATGGAAGCCTGATGATCTATTTTTCGATTGTCTAGTGTCATGTAGATCCTAGGCACACCACATGCCACATCTTCCACAATTTTTTCTTCACATGCATTGTACAACCTTGGACCAATGTTCCTGTGCTATGGGCAATCCTTCCTCAAGTGGTTTTCACCACATTTCCAACACTTTTATGGAACCTTACCATAACTCTTGTCTTCTTCTAGAGCAATATGGTCCTTATGTACAGTGTTGAACCTTCCTTGACTCTCTTGTCAAGTATGGGTCGTGTAGAGAGATTTAATGGTATGATAAATCCCTTGTCATTTAAATATGTCAACTCGGGAGTTTCGTAAAATTAGTAGACCAAAATATATGGGACCTTAGATAAAATTGTTGTAGAAAGTTTTTTTAGGATGGAAAGAAAGAAAGTAAATTCATATTACAAGGGTAACTATATAAAATTTCAAAAGAAATCATATGCAAGAAAATTGAATTAGATTCTAAGGGTGGAAGTTAGATTCTATGGGTGGAATGAATGATTTCCATGGCCTTTCTAAAAACTTATAAACTAATCTTTGAACAACTATAAGAAGAAAACTATGATAATCTAGAAAGCTGGTAAACTTAGAACAACTATTGGTTTAGTTACCAAGCAGGAAAACTATGATAACTATTAAGCAAGAACTTTAATGATAACTAAAGTGCAAATCTATTAGAAGCAAACTATGATAATCTAGAAAGCAGTAAACTAATCTAGAAAGCAGTAAATACCAACTAGTGATTTAATTGTCAAGCAAGCAGACCAAGATAGCTAGTAAGAAAGTAGTTTAATGGCAATCAAATTGAATCTAGGAAATTAAATCACACTTGCGGAAAGTAAATCACACTTGCAGAAAGTAAAGTGCGCTTGCATGAAAGGAAATAATAGAAAGCAAACTATGTTACAGATGTATGTGAATTGTGGTTGATGGGGATCCGTCCATTCCTCAATGAGCACACATGAACAACTGTCACATATTAAGAATCAAACAACACTCATAACTCATGATTTGGAGAAAATGATATTACTCATGTTGAATTAACAATCATAAATCTGATGCTAATGAATAATTGACAACTTGTTAGCTTCCTTTGAAGGATGTTCCTCCTATTTATACATGAATTAGGGATATCTTCTCAATAAATGTAAATCCCTTAAATATCTACTAGATCCATACTTGTCTCAACTTATCCCTAAATACTAGATACAAATCCCATGACACGTCAAGATCTCCATGATCTTTTTCCTTGGAATATGGTCCACCTCTTGAGTTGAAATTCGAAATTGTGCTTGGGAGGCCAAGTAAGACCCTTCTAGAACCTCCAAATAAGCCTACACATGTCACAAAAATCATAACACATATATAGATATATGAAACCATGTTAATTTCCTACTTTTTAATCATAAATTCACTTAAAAATACATAAAATAAATAACTTTGGAAAATGATTATTCTAACCCGTATGATCATGAAGATGGTTACTTGATCTAGGGATTTAGGCTAGATAGTTATGAAATGAGGGCTAAATGGTTATGAAATGATGGAAATATGGATGAAGATGGAAGACAATTTTGAGACTCAACAGGTTGTATGCAATTCCTTAATTGTTTTCTACCATTTCCCCTGAATTTGGTATTTTTTTTAGACTTCCAATCAGGTTTGAACTTTGGCCCGTGCTTGGATTGAACATAGAAATTTTTCAACTTTTTAATGGCATCATTCAATGTTTGAGGCTCGTGGATCTCAATTAGTTCTTTGAATGATAGAGGCAACCCACTAATAAACCTATAAATTATTTCCTTCTCATGTTTAATATATGGCACATATCCCAGTAACTCTAGGAACTTGGTGACATATTCCTCATCCAACATTTGTCCCATTTTGAGCTCATAAAACTCTTTTTATTTGTTGTTTTAGTAGTTGTCCGATAAATATTTTTCTCTAAATATCCTTTCAAATTCATTCTAATTTAACCCCTATTTAGTTATGACTCTGACATTATTCAATTCTTCCCACCATATGTTTGTTTTTCCTTTCAATCTATAGGCGGCTACCTTTTCTTTCATGTTCTCAGAATAGTTATGGATTCTAAAAAAAAATCATTCCAAGCAGCCAAGATTCTGCATCTTCAGATTTTTTCATCTCCTCATCATATTTGGGTGGTTTGGCCTTCTTAAATTCCCTGGGAATACATGGTCACTTCCTCTCTTTCTTTGATGGTGATGATGAGAATGGAATTGGCATCTCTTGGTAGTAGAACTATAATGTTTACCAGAATGATGTCCCTCGTTGCTAGTTATTCTCTCTGGGATGATTAATAGTGCATTCCCCTTCATAGTGTCTTCACTTTACTTTTTTTTCCTTTTCCTAGACATGCTACCATTTGCCCCATTTGTTCTCTTTGTATATGCAAAAGGGCTCTTCTTGTCTCTATGACTATCCCCTAGCTGATACTACCTTTGTCTCTACAAATATGAGAGGCTTTGTAGTGTAACTACATTTACTCATTTTTTTTCCTAAGCCCTTACCAACCTTTTATATCTACTTTGAAACTCTTGATCTTAGACCTTAGGCTCCTAAGGGTATCCATCTAGTCAGGAGAGGTTTCCCTCCCCCTTGGCCAACTAATATTTATTATTCATTTATTCGTGCTTATTCATATCCATGTTGTGATTTATTAGAGCTATATTGCACCATTATTTTCATCACTATTTAGTCCTTAGTGTCTTCTTGTCTTCTATTATGTGCTATCACACACATGCATAACTGCAAGATTTGACAAAATGTAAGCACATGACAAATGTTATCACCCTGATTCATTTGTGGAAATATGTTGGTGCAAGGGAAGATGGAAAATACATTGCAATTTAGCACATTCGTAATAATGAAATTTCATGATCTCAACAATTTTGAATTTAGGTCTATGTGGGCTTCTCTGCTGAAGGATTTTGAACTCCCTAGTGCCTCGGCCTCGGCCTCCTGTTGATGTGATGGCTCCACTGGAGCCTCCTCCGGATGGTGATCCCCTCCCTGCCTCTCCTCAAAAGGCTCAGAAAGAAAACACAATTTCCTTTTCCTCTCATCTTTCCTCTCTTAGACCTCCCAGAAACATACCTTCAGTATCAAACTTTGTAAATAAAATAGAAAAAATAACATAAATCATTCTCCCTCCCTCCGTTCCTTGACGTGCAGCACTCTCTCTCTCTAAACGAGGATTGGTGAGACAATTTACAAGTCTCTAGCCTTGTCCACACCTAGTGCATAAGCTGGTTGAAAGGAACTGGGCTTCTTCAATCAATGGGAAAATATTGATAAGTTTTTGTGGAATAGGATACTATGCATTCCATTTTGAAACAAAAGAAGATAGAGACTTGATATTTAGAAATGGCCCCTACTTTATGGATTCTAGGGGACTATATCTCAATAGATGGACCCAGGATTTTGATCCTGAGTTGGATGTCCCAATTTTCATGTCAGTTTGGGTGCGACTTCAACATCTCCCTCTCTACTTTTGGGGGGATGAATCAATTAAATAAATAGGAAACACAGTGGGAAAATACATTGACAGAAGTGATCCCAAGGAGAATATTCATGCGTGCGCAAGAATATGTGTTGAAGTAGACCTCAGAATTGGTCTCCCTGAAGTGGTCAAGATCAAATTTGACAGTTGGGTGAAAATTCAATAGCTGGACTACGAACAAATCCCATTCAAGTGCAAGGTATGTCATGAATACAACCATTTTGCTAATAGATGTCTGAGAAAACAAAAAAATGAAGAAGTAGAAGTTCAGGATCCAAAATGGGAACAAGTCAAAAATAAAAAGAATGCAAACAATATCTCTCTCCATCCCCCTTCTCTTCCGCTAGCTCCTTCTAAATTTGCCCCTTCCCTTTCATCTTATATTCATCTTCCCTCCTCTCCCTTGCATTCTATCAATCCTTCCCTTTCCTCCTCCTTCCTTGAATCCTCCAATCCTTTCAAACCCCTTAAGGAGCCTATCATGCCTTCCTCATCTCCCCCAACTTCCCCTCATCTTCTCCGCACCCCCTCCTTCTCTCCTCTTCCCCTTAACCCTCCCCCTCCCTGTTTTTACCAAATCCTTATCAGGAACCAGTCCAGATACTCTTTAAATTCTCTTGAACATCAAAAAATACCTAGAAGAAAGACAAAAAAAGAACAAGAGATGAATCAGAAACTAAGGAGATGGCTTTGGTCACCCAACGGCCTATGGGATCCTTCCTCGAAAAGACCTCAGGAAATAAAGAGAAAACTACCTTTCCCTCTAGAGGGAAAGGTCCCTCTACCCCCAACCATCATAAATAATGATTCTGGTCTCTTGGAATTTTTTAGGATTGGGAAACCCATCAAAAATTAATGCAATGAAGGACTTATTAGCAAAGGAAAGTCCAGATATCCTCATGATTCAGGATACCAAACTCAAAGAAGAAGAAACTAAGAAAATGATCCAAAAAACAAAGAACTATGGTGGCATGGCACTTCAGGCCATAGGGGCCTCGGGAAGAAATGCACAATGTGGAAGAAATAAAAATGGGACTTAGTAGCTCAATTAAAAGAGCAGGAGTGGCTTAAAACTGTCGTGAGAAACCAAAATTCCTAAGAGCAATATTGTATGGTCAACATTTATGCTCCAAACCACTATAGAGACAAATAATCATGCTCAAGAACTCTTAAAGATCACTTACATCAAGAACAAAACAGAAATATCATTCTTGGAGGAGACCTAAATATAGTTCTGAATGTGGAAGAGAAGATGGGAAGCTCCTTTCAAGTTCACCCATCAAGGGATTCCATATAAATCATTATGGAATCTAACAACCTACTGGACATCCCTCCCAAGAAATGGAAATATACTTGGAGGAATAAAATAATTGGAAAAAATAATATTAAGGAAAGGCTAGATCGCTTCCTTATCCAGGTCAATATCTTATTAAATTATAGTTCAGTAATTTCTAAAATAGTCCACACTTCAGGTTCTTATCATAAACCTGTGTTCATCTCCCTAGGAAATGTGGAAAATTTGGGTCCTATTCCCTTTAGGTACAATCCAATGTGGAATAGTAATGGGGAAGCTAAAAAATAACATTGGAGGTTTGGGCTCAAAATAGCATAGGATCTCAAAATTTCGTATGGGATTCCAAACTCAAAAATTTGAGGAAGGAATTGAGGACATGGGCCAAGAACAATCACAAAGAGGCTCAAAAAAGGAAGGCAAAATTACAAAAAAATGGAATTAGTCCAAGAATCCACAAAACATATGGAAGAAACGAATGACAATCAACTTCAGGAAAAAAAATGTACTGGGAAATTTATAGAGAAAACAGAGTTGAGGAAGAAGAATGGAGATTAAAATATCATTTTCTCTGGCTGAAAGCAAGAGATAAAAATACAGTCTTTTTCCACAATTAAACCAAGATGAGAAGAATTCATAATCATATTAACAATATAAAGGGAGAAGATGGCAAAGAACTTAGAGGCCAAGATGCATTGAAAATGGAAGCTTTCATACACTTCAAAAATATTCTCACTGCAGATTTCACAAATATAGATTATGAAACATTCACTCAGACAATTCCAAATAAAATAAGTGAGAATATCAACTTCGACCTCTCTAAAGAATTTGAGGAGAAATAGATTCAATTAGATGTCTGGGATCTTCACCCGGAAAAATCCCCAGACCCTGATGATTTTTCCATCGATTTCTATTGCTCCTACTGGCTAATTATTAAAAAATATCTTATCAAAATGATAAAAAATGGTTTCAGGAAAAAAAATCTTGGAGGCTTCACCAATTCCTCTTTCCTAGCCCTTACTCCCAAAGAAGCAAAGCCCTCCTCATTCAGTCTATTCAAGCCAATCTCATTATGTAACTCCTCTTATAAAATCATAACAAAAATTCTGCCCAATCGCTTAAAGGCCCTCCTTCCTGATATCATCTCAAAAAATCAAGGAGGTTTTGTCCTGAATAAACAGATTCTGGAAAACATAATGATTGTCCAAGATGCATTGCATTCAAGTGTGTTAAGGAAATAAAAAGGCATCATTATAAAATTATATATGGCTAATGCATTTTATAGAGTCAATCTCGATTTCCAATTAGCAATTCTAAAGAAATTTGGTTTCTCAAGCGAGATAATTAATGTAATCCAAGCCTACACTGAAGGTTCTTGGATCGCTCCTTTGGTCAATGGTAGCCCTTGTGAACTCTTCAAAAGTTCATGTGGGCTAAGGAAAAGATTCCCATTATCTCCTTTTCTTTATATAATAATGGCAAATTCATTAAGCAAAACTCTTGAAAAGTGTAGATTAGATTGCACTTTAACTGACCTCTCAATAACCCCAAGAGTGAAAATCATCAATCATTCACTGTTTGCAAATGATACTCTATTGATGGGGGGAGATGCCTGTATTGTAGCTCGAATAATAAAAAAAATGGACAATTGCATGATGGTCTGAGGGGTTCTCCTTAATAATACAAAATGTCGAATATATGGATGGAATTCCTCTCCTCGTACTCTCCAAAGAATATCCTAGATCCTAGAAATCCCCTTCCAAGCACGATGGAATCATTTCCTCTATATTGACCTCCCTATATCAAAAGAAAGCATAAAGACTTATCTATGGAACAATAATATAGAGAAAATGAAAACAGATATTCAAAATTGGGGAATGAACTGGCTCAATTTAGCAGGCATGGTAGTTCTGATATACTCAATGCTCACTCCTCTCCCAATTTATCAATTCACAAAAATACTAGCCCCTGCAAGCATCCACAAACAAATAGAGATAATAACCAAGGGATTCCTATGGAAAGGAAGGAAATATGAAACAAGGAATTTCATCTTATTGATGGGACCAAGTCACAATGCCACATGAAAATGGAAGTTTGTCCATTAGACTTCTAGCCCATTTGAATATGGCATTAGGGGAAAAAATAGCATGGAGGCTTATTACAGGTAAGGACTGTTGGTGGAGCCAAGTCCTGGAATAAAATTATATGAATAATGCACATATATTCTTGTTAGAAAAATGATTCCCAATCAAACTGTGTTCACAAGTGTGGAAATTAGTTAAAAAATTCCTCCAGATCATCAAGGAGCACACTTGAAAAATTCCAGGGAATGGAAAAGATATAAAAACTTGGGAAGATAGAATCATTGGAAATCCTCCTATTACCTCGTATACAAATCTAAAAAATATAAGAAAATGGATGAGAACTAAAGGAATTTTCACTCTCGAAGTAGTATCTATTTGGAAAAATAGAAATTGGGTTGAGTGAAGACTCCCATTCTTCCTAATAATCTCAAAGAATAATGGGACTCTTTAATCATTCTCCTTAAAGGTGCAACGCCAATTAATTAGGATTATCATGAATCCTTTCTCTGGGAGCCAAATGGAGGAGCTTACACTGTTAAATCTGGATATTTAACAATTCAAGATCATCAAGATACTGAGGAGTGGGCACCCTGGAAATCAGTGTGGAAGATCGAATCCATGCCAAGAATTAAAATCTTCATTTGGACTCTGCTAAAAGGAAAAAAATTAATTGGTGATAACCTCAAGAAAAAGGGATTCTATGGCCCCTCCAAGTGCCCTCTTTGTTTTATAGCCAAATAAAGCATACAACATTTATTTCTAGATTTCTCATTTGCGAAGGAATGTTGGAAACTCCTAGTTAGACCTATTGAGATTAATCTAAACTTGTCAAGAAATTTTAATGAATTCTACATAGTTTGGAAAATGGAATACCCCTACTCTCATAAAGGAAAGCACCCTATCAAAAGGATTTGGAAAATTATTCCTGACTTTTTATGTTGGTAGCTTTGGCTAGCTAGAAATCATCAAATCTTTAATGATTTCCCTCCACTCATCAACAAATTTTTGGCTAAGACATTGAGTCTTACATCTAAATTCCTTTCCTCTAAAGGGATGGAGTCCCCAGACTTCAACAAGATTCAACAAGAGGAGAAAATATGGCTCAGGAACACCATAAGAAATCGTAACTTGTCAAATTTCCCCATCTCAAAGCCAGCTATACAGAATTGGAAAATAAGGCTCAAACATGAAGACTTCCTCCTATGGATAAAACAAGCAAACAAGTCATGCCTCTTTTTTTATTGAGCATTAAAAGATAATCCAGGCAAAGTAGGATTAGGGGGCGTTATTTTAGAGTCTGGTGGAATCAATCCAATAACTTATGAATGGGGCGTAGGGAATAATACAAATAACAAGGCAGAGGTGTATGGACTATTATTGGGATCAATGATCCTAAAAAAGAGAAACATCCAGAACCCAATCATCTGGGAGACTCAACGATCATCATTCAGACTATGGTGAAAAATAGAAACCTAGCAAATGCAGCTTTGAATCAATCCATTTTAAGAATTTGACAAAACTTGCAAAACTTGGGTCAAGTAAAATCCAAGCATATCCTTAGAGAAAACAAAAAAATAGCGGATATACAAGAAAATGAAGCAGTGGATCGACCTCCTGTAGAATCTTGAATTCAACATGAAATATAAAAAACCCCAATTCCATAATCCCTACAACAGGTCAATCCCGTCATGGTAAAATTGACATAGCAATACGAAGGGAAAAAATATATTAATAAATCCCCAGTTCTGGTTTCATATCCCCTCCATATCTTCTTCGTTTTCTCTCTCTACCCCTACTCGCTTCCCAAGCCTATCACGCCCTCTCATTCTCCTCATGACTCTCATTCATCCCTATCCTCTCCTCTGCTAGCCCTTCCTCCTCTTCTTTTTATCAGTGTTCTTTGTGATTTCACTCTCATCCCTTCTCGTGCTCGCTCAATATTTTCTCCCCTCCTTATCCTTACGCTTCTCTTTCAGTTGTTGTCTCCATGTGCCATTGTCATTTTTCCATTAGAGCTCCTTCCCTTTTTATTTGTCCCCCTATTCTTATTTTTGTCCTCCCATCTCCTGCCCAATCACTTCCGCATCCATATTCCTCCTGTTATCACTCACACCCAAATTAGCCTTTAGGACAAAGAGCAATGAAGAATTCTTTATTATAGTAATCAAGAATGTTTAAATTAGCAAAGCAAGAGCATTTAAGAATTCGTGCTTATAACTAATTTAGAGGAAAACATTAAGAATAATCACATCTGAAATCAGAGTACAATTAAGTAAATTCTGATTCAATCCTTTATGTAAATTATTCAGAAATGGACATAATGATATTATAAACAGATATAAAACTTAAAACATAGGATAGAAAGACTTATTGAACTGCAGTCTGACACATGAATCTTGCAAAAAGTCCTGAGCTTCAAATTGTCATCCAGTAAGCCACAAATAAATTTCTCCAAAACACTTTTTATTCCAAAAACATCAATGTCACAGCAAAGTATTAGAATCCACCCTCAACACTCTCTTTGAGGGTTTATTTATACAAAAAATGATTGAAAATATCTCACACTAACCTAGCCAATAATCTAGGGTGACTAATGAGTAATTTACAAATAAAAAAGGAGACAAATGGTCTCGTAGACAGAATAACAAGTAACTGTTGATGTGCTGTTTCCTTCCTTTGTGGATGTGCTGGAGGCAGGTGCTATAATAGGGCTTGATGCTATCCCTTTGAGTAATTATTTTGCTTGTCTGATACTCTTCGTTTCTACTTATAGTATTTCAATTGCCCAACTGATACTCTTTAACCTGTGCTCATTATTTATCCTTTACATGATGGTAAAAGGATCAAATTCTCTGCCTGAAGATAAATTTTACAAAATTTCCAATAAGTCTTCCCACCATTGATCTTCTGCTATTATGGTTCTTTTAAGTTTTCTCAATGTCTCATCGGCCTCTGTGTATCTGTAAAAAGTGGGCTGACTAGGGAACAAATACTTTATTTCATGCTCCAGATGAAACAAATTCTTCAATCTATCATAGAGATTCCTCCCTGTTGGCAATGTTGCTTGTGATGCATTGATAGAAATAACAGTTGTGTTATGAGCATGTATGTCTATTTTAGTAACATAGGTTTCCAGGTCCATTATCTTGGCACCTGCTAGCATAGGACTGGGTAACCCATTGTCTAATAAAACCTGAAATTTCCCTTTAAAAGCATTGATTTCTTCTTGCATGTCTGAGCACTTCCTTTCCAAATTCTGCATAAAAGTTCTTTTGGTAAAAACTCTTTTTATTTCTAAGATAGTGCCTGTCCTATCATCAATTCCTAACTTTGAAAGTTGTTGCTTAGTCCGTGTGTTCAGAAACTGTATAAGTTGACTGGCTTGCTCAGGTCTGCTCTTTAATTCATCTCTTGTTTTGGCTATTTCTTCCTGAGCTACTTTGATCAAGTCATTTTGTTCAAAGATTGTTTGAACAAAAGTCCAAATACTTTTTATTGAGTCAATTATATTATTCCAAAGAATTTCGTTTATTTCTCTCAAAGGCTTTTCTAATGAAAGATCTTTTTCTAAAGCCTTAATCAATTTTTCCAATCTTTTAATTTCCCTCGTATTATCTGCAACAGTTCTTTTGGACATATCATATTTCTGCTCCAAGTTTTCTAACTGCAATTTTGTGGTTTTAAGTTCTGTGACCCTGAGTTTTAAACTTTCCATTTGTTTTACCAATTCATCACAACTTAAACCAGAAGTGTCTACCTGTGCTGATTCTGTTTGTTGATCTGTTGTTGTAGTACCTGTAGTTGTAGTAGCTTCTGTGATTGATGCCTGCATGATAGCTTCCTTCTCTTGTAAAGCTTGTTCCAATTCTTTCTCTATTTCACTCAGTTGCTCAGTCATTTTTAAGAGCAACTCCATTATCTCTTCCTGTGAATTCTCCTTCAAAACTTCTTGGGTCTGGGGATGTCTTGAGGCTGGTAATTTCAGCTGCTTTCTTAGTGCAACAATATCATCATCTTTCTTTTTGATTAGTGCCTCAATGCTTTTGATATCTTTGGGGTTGTGACCCAAACTAATAATTATGTCTTCCAGAGACTTTATTCTGTTATCTTTGGCCTGAGAAGAGGCCTTCTCAATTTGCAATTGGGTGTTCGTGTTATTTAAAGAATCTTGCAGCCTCAGGGCTGACATGGCCTTATCAGTAAGAGTGGAATATACCATCTCCCCAGTTTGTTTATGCAGCTCTATCTGGTCCAAAGGATGAATGTCTTTTGCCAGGACCTCAAAATTGGTCCTAATATAATCAACTGTTGTCATGGGTTTGGGCACCTTGGATTTAAAATGACTCATCATCATTTTGCCTTGTTGAATGTCAAATGTTGACATTAACCTTTCCTGACTATGTGGAGCCAATTTCAGATATTGATCATATACCTTCATTCTCAGTGGTTCATTTTTTGCCTTTATATTAATGAAAGTTCTTTTTATATCACCTGTATCTGTTTTTGGTGGTTTAAAAGAAGATACTTCGGTACTCAACTGTTTTTGCAATTCTTTTCCTTTGTGGCCTGTATGTGTCTCACTAACTGTGCCAGTTAGTTGACTATCTTCTCTTTCATCATCAAACATTTCATCAATGATTTCCACATCTGGAAGTGGATCGGGTTTCTGCTTTTTGGCTTGATGTAGCTCTGAGGACTCTTTGGGAGGAGTAGGATCTGGAGCCTGTCTTTTCTTACCTATTTCCATATTAGATGGAGTTTGTAATTCTAAAACTTCAGGATGATTTACTTGAGTAGGAGAAACCTGTGTCTGATCTGGTGCCTTGGAGGTTTGAGGTTTCTCTGCCATGACAAAAGTTTCAATGACCTGTATTTCAGGTTCCTTTCCTTTGCCTTTTGACTCTACTGCAATAGATGGACTGCTTTCCTGTAATCCCTGTTGTAGATTTCCTGCTGAAGAAGTGCCAATGTGAGGTACCTGCACTTGTGCAAAAGATTCTAAGTCAAAGTTTTTTTCAAGGTCTTTCATAATTTTGTTCATTTTGTCTTCTTCACTTTCTTCCTCAACTAGTGTTTCTTCCACCCATTCATCTTGGTTAGCATATTGTTCTATATCAGAAATCCTGTGGTGAATATATGGGGAAGATTTGTTCTTTATTCTTTTATCACAGATGAAACCAAATGGATCATAAGGAATCCAACGGAAACTCCTTTGGAACTTGCAATGGTTTTGTAGTATATCTTCTGCTTCTCGCTCGGCCTCCCTAGAGTTGCAGATGAAAGGACCTTATTGACTTTTAATCCTGAGTTGGGCTTTCTTTTTCACACTACAAAAATGAATCATATCAGAATTATTCATTTGCCTGAAATATTCCAAGGCAAAAAGTCTCATGGGCACATATTTTGGCAACTTGAATGGATGCAATTCACATCCATATATCCTGATGACTGAATGATTTTGGTATAAATACCAGTCCCCAACTTTATATGTTCTTGAAAGCTGCAAAGTCTTCTTAATCTCATTACTGAGCCTTGGAGGGGGAATTCCTGTCAACAAGGTAGTTGCAGGATATACAAAAAGATCGATGAACTCAGCATAAGAATAGGGAGAATCATAAGAAGAATGAGTTATGGCAGACCAAAAAATAACTGATCTAGGGTTTCCCTTGGCATCAAGCTTTTTAACAGGGAAGGGGAACTTCTCTGATTGATAATAGATGAGGAGATGGTAAATAACTGAGGAATATTTGAACACTTTCTCATTATCTATCCTCATGAACTGGTCATGGATTTTATTGGAAATGAAGGATGCAAAATCATATTTTATTGCAGGAGGTTGCCCAGGAGTAAAGATAGATAGTAATACCAAGGTTATCTCATCAGCATATTCACTTGTATTGAAACCCATAATAAAGGATATCATATTGAGGATGAGCCTGCCCAACTTGTTAAAGTAAGCAAAACCATATGGAGGTGGCCTCTTAGGTTGATGTTCAGGCAACATAAAAGTCTGGCAAATGCATTTCAATTTTTCTGGAGACAGTTGATTAGACTTTTCAATCAGTTCTTCCATAGACAAGGGAGTTAGCTCTTGATTAGGTTCAAAATGTAGCATTGCATTGATGGCCTGAGGAGTGATAGGGAAAAGAACAGTCTGGTCAGGGGACATCACTGCTCTTTGAGTTGGATCATAGTTAGAATGGCAGTAGTGGACAATTTCTGGGAAAATGAGGACTGAGGGGATGAGATATCTCGGGAAATTGGATTCCCACAATCCAATGACATCCAATCCCTTCGAATAATCGTCTCTGCAGCGGCAATAACTTCGAAGGGGGCTTTCATCGAAAACCAAGTCTTTAATTTGGAAATCTTTATCAACTAAGGGAAAATATTCTAACTCTCTGTGGGGAGCATTCAATGGAGTTACCTTGAGGGCTACCGAGGCTTCCATTTTGGTTCTTGTGTATTCAAAATGGAAGTTTCTGGGTTTTCTTCACAGACCGGACACAATTTTAGTTTTAATGAGGGAAAATGGCACAGTTGCAGGTTTGGGAGAACAATTCACAGTTTTAACAATCAGGGAATGATCTCAGCGATAAGATTTTAACACTGATCAAGTGGAAAAACAAGGAACACAGAGTTTCTTTCAAAATTCGGAGCGCAATAGAATAAATACATGTTTTCGGAGGCAAACTGGGTTTTAACAGGTATCGAGTGGTGGCAAGAAGATGCTTGAACACTGGTCCGGCGGAATTCTCGAGCGAATTTGGATAGAACAGTAATTTTCAGTGAAATTTTGAATTTCGTAGTGGAAGGCGCAGTCGCTTTCAGCAATGAAAATGACGGAAAAAACACGAAATTTGTTTTATTTACAAAGTCAAAAAGGGATTTTTATTTTATCGAGGAATGACATCATCGAGGTACGGGATGACATGTGGCAGGAGTCGGGTGGTAAGTGGTAATTTCTTCACCGCTTATGGGAAATGGAGGTTTTAAATGCGGAGGGAGCGATTCCATTGATTAACGGACACGTGGTCGGAGGACGGTTTCAAAACCACCGTGCTCCCGCGCGTTAAAGTTCTGACGAGGGACGGATAGCGGAATTGGAGCGGGAAGTTGATCTGGGAATGAGCGATCGGATGGATAATATAACGTGCAGATGGAGGGGTATTTAACGTGTGGGCCCAAAAGAGTTATGGTTTAATTAAATATCCTGGGCAGCTTGTGATTGGTTGGAGGTCTGGTTATTAATTAATCCCTTGGTTTTATGAATGATCAGGGTGCAGCGAGACTTTGGCTTTTTAACTCGAGTTAAGGTTGGGGAATGAAATAAATAACGGGATTTTTAACTTGAGTTAAAGCGTCGGGTACGGGGGAAATGGGATTATTTCCGAAGTTTTGGTTTAAATTAAAACTTTGGATTTAATTTTATTAAAACATATAAAATATATGTTTCAAAGTTTTTCATATATGTTTTTTATTATATGATAAATCAACCAATATGATTAACTTATCATAGGGGCGGGAATATTACATAATGATATATTTTAACCAAAGGGCACATAATGTGGGCCTTTTATGAATAATTGGGAAATACATACTTTGGTTAAAATTTTATAATAAGATGGGTTTTTGGGATATATATGTAGAAGGAGTTATATACTATAGGATAAGGCATTTTCACTAGGGATTTAGTAAATAGATCAGAAGTCAATATGACCAAGGGACATGGTAAACTCAAAACACTTAACTATAACTAGGAAAGTGAAGATTTCTGAAGTAAATTATATCATCTTAATTTCAACACTTAAACATAGCATAGCAAGTAGTTTTGAGGGTATTTTATGAAATATGGCATGATTTTCCTAAGTAAAATTAGATTTTACTTAGGAAAAGTTTAAAAGTGAATGATTATAATGATAAATAACTTCAAGTACTTAGGTCTTTTTGATCATTAGGCCGAGGGTCCGGTCCCTCCAAAAGTCAAGGAAATGCCTTGAGCCCCTCTAATCTTCAAATACCTTAGCACTTTGAGGAAATTAGCAAAACTCTTAGGGAGAAAGTGATGTGGGAAGTTAATGATTTTGACTTTGCTTTCTGTAAATTTTCCAATGTATATTCTACTTCAGTACTTGTGATGAAAGTTAAATATCAAACACATTTAGCACCATCATTCATCATATGAAACTTTGCAACACCATCTACCTACCCTATCTACTTTACACTACCATTTTCTCTTCTTTATTAGGGTGCATTTGGACTTGCAAACCCTTATCAGCTTTTTTCTTTTACATGGCAATTCTATCTAATTCTACTCTTATTACATCCAAGGGCTCAGATTAAACTGTTGAGCACCTTTTATTAACTCTACCTATCTACTTATCTGCCAAGATTAAACTATTTGGTCAGATATTTATTCTCTATTCTACAACATGAAATTGAAACATGAATGAGTCAAGTTTAAACAATTTGACTCTTCATAAATTGTGGCAAAGTTTAACAAGCTGCACACAATTACTTATTTACAAAAATGAAATAGTAGTGGCATTTTGATTTGCACACTTTCTTTGGTCTATTTTTTTCTTGGGGTTCATTTCTTTCATTTTCTTGACCAATTTATTTTTCTTACCCTTTGATTTTTCTTTTAGGGTATACCCTCTTTACATTTTTTAAATTTTTTGATTTTTTGGTTTTTCAAGAATATGGAACACCTTTGCTCCAGAAAAAGGTTTGAGCATATTCAATAGTTTAATCAAGACCATCATGAAAAATGACACCTATTGGTATAGGAGTCTAACACCAAGCATGAATATGGGACTCAAGAACAAAAAAAAAAGGCATTCCAAGGTCAGTTGCCTCAAAATGCCTTCAAACTAAACCATGTAATCTCCTTCTTCTGGTAGCTTTATTGTATATATGATAGTGAAATTTTTTGAAGCTTAGGGCCTTCACTTCGGGCTTCAACTTCAAGAAGTCACCATCCAATCAAAACTGATGCATTAGAAAAGGATATATTATGTACAAGTTAGAAAAAATTAGAATATCCTAGTAAATAGGATCAAAATAATGCTTCAGCATTCGACCATTGACTGGTCCTTCCTCAGCTTCTAAATTGTCCAAATTCTTCAAAAAGTATGTGTTGTTTCCCTGCAAGGCATGAATGATATAAGGCCCTTTCCATAAGAAATAAAATTTCCCATGTTTCCCTTTTTCTTCTCTTCTAGAATCCCATCTTAGGACTTTATCACCTAGTTGAAAATCTTCTGCTTTAGTCCTTTTGTCAAACATTTTCTTTAACTTTTCCTGCAAGACTTGGGATCGTTGATACACTTCTTCTCTGGTTTGATGCAAGTGAATTGTTTGGTTAATTCTTCTTTGAATATCATTTGGTTCCACTTGAGCCTCCTGAAGTAATTTCATAACAGGAATTCCTAAAGATGATGGGAATCTTGCTTCAATGCCATAAACCAATTCATATGGACTAGTCCCAATTGATTTCTTAGTTGTAAGTCTGTCTGCCCATAATGCATTGATAAGTTTCTTATGCCAATTCTTTTTGTTTTCTTCTAGTAATTTTTTAATGATATTAATAAGAATTTTATTGGAAGATTCTGCCAGTCCATTACCCTGAGGGTAATAGGCTATTGAATGGCCTAAAGTAACATGATATTTATTGCAGAAACTAATCATTTTCTTTGATTTAAATGCAGCAGCATTATCTGTTATGATTTTTTCTGGACAACCAAATCTGGAAAGTATGTTGGTTTCTAAAAACCCTATAATTACAGAATCATTGGCTTGTCTGCATGGGATAGCTTCAATCCATTTAGTAAAGTAATCTGTGGCAGTAAGAATCCATCTGTGTTGTCCAGAAGAAGAGGGATGAATTTCTCCAATAAAATCTAATCCCCATTGTTGAAAGGGTCTTTCTGTGGAAATTGGTCTTAATGGTAAAGGTAACAAATTTCTTTTACCCTCAAAGATCTGACACTTATGACAAGTTGTTACAAATTTCTTAATATCTGAAAACAAGGTTGGCCAGTAAAAACCAGCCCTTAAGATTTTATCTGCAGTTGACTTCCAGTAGAGATGTCCACCACAATCCCCTGCATGAAATTCATTAAGAACTTTGTCAGCTTCATCTTTCAATAGACAATTTAATAAGATTCCTTCATGATTTTTCCAAAATAGAGTGCTATCTAAAATACAATATTTTAAAGATGTCATTTTCAAAAATCTTCTTTTCGTTCTGGACAACCCTGGAGGAGCTTGCACGTTTAATAAAACATGAATGATATCAGTGTACCAGGGTGAATCTAAGAAAGCTTGACTGATCTGTGGAGTCGCCATCTCCTGTTTGTCATCCAGTTCGTTAATGTCTAAGGCTTGGCAATTAGTTTCAGTCATGAGTTGAGCCAAACCTTGACCTTTTATGAGTTTTGTTGGTTTAATTTCAATATCATATTCCAAAATGGTAGCTATCCACTTACCTCTTTTGCCTTCAATGCCATCTTGAGTCAAGATGTCTTTAACTACAACATTAGGCACATAAGCTATCACATGAGAATATAATATGTAAACTCTGAAATCTTTAATTTCTTTTACCAATGCAAAAGCCTATTTCTCCATGATATTGTATTTCAAAGATGCATCTCTAAGTGCTTTACTAAAAAAGGAAATTGGTTTTTCACATCCCTGATCATCTTTTTGTAGTAAAACAACTGCAATTGTATGTTCAGAAGCAAATGAAAAAATAATGAAATCTCTGTCAAATTTTGGACTGGTAAGAACTGGTGTTCTTGTTAAAGCCATTTTAATTTCCTCAAATGATTGCTTGGCTTCTACAGTCCAGTCAATGCTTGAATATTTTTTAAGCATGTTAGTAAGCAATCTAAGTAATTCCGCTAAGCTAGAAATAAATCTTCTCAAGAAATTAATCTTTCCTATGAAGGCTTGCAATTCTTTTATGTTTCTGGGATGAGGTATCTGCAAAATTGCTTGTATTCTTTCAGGGTCAATTCTAATGCCATCTTTAGAAATTATGTGACCTAGGAGCTTTCCTTCTTCCAAACCAAACAATGATTTTTTAGGATTTAAAGAAATGCCATATTTTCTGCACTTTATAAACACTTGCCTTAGATGATCTAAATGTTGTTGATCTGTTTTGGAAAAGACCGTTAAATCATCTAAATAAATTACCAGAAAATCATGTATTTCTTTAGCAAAAGCAATATCCATTGCTCTCTGAAATGTAGCTCCTGCATTCTTGAGTCCAAATGGCATCTTGACATATTTAAAAGTACCCCATGGTGTTGTAAATGTTGTTTTATCTTGATCATCAGGATGAACCAGAATCTGGTTATACCCTGAAAATCCATCCAGAAGAGATATCCTAGAAGATCCCACTACCCTCTATAGAATATGGTCCATTTTAGGCAAAGGATAATTATCTTTTAAAGAAACTTTATTCAAATTTCTCAAATCGACACACAGTCTAATTTCTCCAGTTTTCTTTCTTGTTGGTACTAGATTAGAAACCCATTCAGAGAACCTAATAGGAGCTATAATCCTTGCTTCAAACATCCTTTTAATTTATTTTTCAATTGAAGGTAGTAAAACAGGATTGATCCTTCTAAGTTTTTGTTTAAAAGGTTTCTGATCTGGTTTCAAAGGTATAGTGTGTTGAATTATGGATGTATCATATGCTTTAAGGTCTTCATAACTCCAGGCAAAAACGTCCTGGAATTCCTTTAAGAGTTCAACATATTTAACCTTTTGATCTTCTGGTAGAGATTTGGATAATTTAACCATTTTAGGATCTTCTGGGGTCCCTAAATTGCATTCTTCAATATCAGCCTTGACAGGCTCCATTTTGGGTCTAAATGGAATATCATTTGAATCGAATAGATCCTCCAAAGGAGTTAATCCCTTGGGTAAATGATTATCTTTCAGATTAATGATTTCTGTCTCATCTTCTATGATCTCATCAGATTCCATGTTTTTCAAATCCTGCATGTCTTTTTCTGTGAATGTGGTTGGGTGCAGCATATGAATTGCATTCTCTCTTGAAACATCTATTTTTTGTTCTTTTTCTTGATCAGATTCACTAATTGTTATGTCCTCATCTATATTACAGTTAGAAAACTCATTTTGAAGTGTCAAAAAACTATTGATTTGATTATTATTTACAAATACTTGCCAATTCAAAAGATTGTCCGGTATAGCAGGCCTATGTCTAATCTCAGCTGAAAACTAATGATTATGATCAAATGGTAACTTGCATGTGCTAGCGAACATTGCGAGACTGTGAGCGTGCAAATTTTGTTTCCTGGGAATCTTGGCAAGTTGAGCTTGTAGAAAGGTGTTGAGAATTTCCACAATTGTTTCTCTGTATTGTTTCAATCTCATGTCTTTTGTTGAACATTCTCCTTTAATTTGTTGAATAATTAGCTCGGAATCTCCTATGATTGATACTCTGATAGCTCCTAACTTCTTGACATGTTTAAGCCCTAATAAAAGAGCTTCATACTCTGCCATGTTGTTAGTGCATTTGAAATTCAACCTATAAGCATGACCTTCAGCATGTTTATTTTCAACATTATGTAACCAAACCCCAGCTCCTGCTCCTAATTTGTTCACTGAGCCATCAAATTCTAAATGCCATAGAATTTCATGTTCATAATCTTCATCAATTGTTTTAAAATGTTTCTTGATAGGAGCTAGTTGTTTAGTTTTTTCTGATATTTCTTGATCATCTGGTGTTTCCTTGTTTTCAGAAATCTCTTCAATCTTCACAATAGTTTTGTTTGTAGTTTCCAATTCTGGAGCTTCTATTTCAGTGGGAAGATCCAATTCATCATTGTATAAAATAAAAGAGTCCATATCATAATGTATAGAATAGACAGGGAAGTTTTCAGGCTTCTCATGGCTACTGACTAAATATTTCATCAATGTTTCTCTGTAAAGTCTTTTAGGTTGACCAAAAACTGAAATAGTGGCATATGACATGTCCAGTTGAATAGATCCTCCAAGTTTAGCACCCCAGGATCTAGACAACAACATACCATATTTAGGAGGGATATCAGCCACTACTATATCCATCAAAACAGACTTAGCAGGATATTGCACCAAAGTAACACACAAATCTTTAATCAATCCTAGACATTTTACCTGACTAGAATCAAAAGAAAACAAATCTTTATATGGTCTGGTAATGTCTAGATTTAATCTTTCCATCACTGCTTTTGGCATCAAATTGTGAGATGCTCCAGAATCAAGCATAGCATTGTGGAGTATCTTGTCATGAATGTTTAGGCTTACATAAAATGGAGGAGTCCCTCCACTTTCTGGTTTGCCATTTACCTCAGGGCCAAAAAGGAGTTTGGGTTGATCATCAAGAATATTTACTGAATCATCCATTCCAGTAATGTTAATGTTTAGGGATTTGCTGATTTGACTTCTATAGACATCGTGTTTAGCCAATTCTGATAAAGGAATGGCTATCTTTAGTTTGCCTATTTCAGCCTCTAGATTGAAAGGTTTTTCTGTTTGAGCTTTAGTGTTTTGCACAGTTGGGTTTTCTCTATTTTTTGGATCTTCAATGTTTTTCTCTTTTTCATGAGTGAAATTTTGATTTGAAGGTGTTTCTGAACTAACTTCAACTGGTTCTTCTTCATTTCCTACAGGAGGAAAAGTATTAGATTGTTTTTTATTGTTTAGTTGGTTATCAGACACATCTTCAATTATTGGATTTGAAGGGTTAGGAGTTGTCCTAGGCAGAATTTGTACAGGAGTTATGTTTTGTACAGGAGGGATGTTAACTTTACCTTTGACATTTTGTTTTGCAGTTTTCTGTTTGCTATTCTCTGGCACATCAATCCATCTGCTTCTCAAATTGTACTGTTTATGAACCTCATAAATTGTTGTGTCATAGCCTTCCTTAAAATCAAAAGTCTCACCTGAATGAGTTTGGAATGTTTCAAGGATGTGATTCTCTTGATCATCCTGGGATAGGAAGACTTCTAGTTCATTTTTGTCATCAGTTACATTGTTTATTTCTACATCTTCCGTAGGTTCTTCAGAAGTTGAACCTTCAACAAAGTTTTCTTGGAAAGGTGGCCTAATGTTTTGGTCAGGGATATTCTTTCCAATATTTTGGTTCTGATTTCTTCTAAAGTTTGGGTTTCTTACAATATTATCACCAGTAGATTTTCTTTCGATTGTTTCCACTCTGTCTCCTAATCTTTCCATACCTTTAATGATTGCATCCAGCTTCTTTTCAAAAGCTGAAGGTTCTTCATTCAGAGGCATTCTTCTTTCGGCCCTAGCTCTAGATCGTTTTTCTATAAGATTTGCTTCCACACTAACTACAATGCTCTGCATTTCCTCTAGTGTTTGAGGAGCTCTTTCCCTGAGAGAATAGGCTATGTCAGAGTCAAAACCATCTGGAAATTTGACCAATACAGAGTCAGGTGGGGGTCTGAGGTTCTGGGGAACAACGTTATATGCTTCATTGAATCTTATTATGTAATCTTGCACTATTTCATTAGGTCTTCTCCTTAGTTTTTCAAATTCCGATAAGATCTGAAGAGGGTCTTTCTTCTTCTCCCATCTATTCAAAAATTCCCTATACAAAGCTACTAAATCAGCAATACTGTTTGGAGTAAGGGCTCTAAACCATGTCCTAACTTCCCCAGTAAGACTTTGAACAAAAATTCTCATTCGGACATCATCAGTATCAATTTCATAAAATTCAAAGTAATCAGTCATCCTTTTGGTATGTTGTTGAGCTGTGTAAGTACCTGAGCCATCAAAAGGTGTGATCTTACTCTGATAATCTTGAGGCAAAGCTGCAGGGTTGGCTGGCAACTGTAAAGGAGCATATCTATTGGCCATTGGAAGGGGTAATGGAATAATAGGTGGTGGTGGTCTAGGTGGAGGAGTAGAAGGGGTGACTGGTGTTTGAAAAGCTTGAGAAAAATTAACTGAACTTGGGGAAGCTTCAGTAATCACAGAAACGTTTGAACTTTCTTCAAAGGTCAGTTAAGATGAAATGGAGTTTTGTAAATGTCTGTCAAGGTGATATGAAACAAATCTGAATTGAAAATCTTCAAAAAAAAATGGATCTGGAACTAATCTTGATAATTCGGTTTCAGAAAAATTCACAAATAAGGATGTTTCAAATCGTTCATCAAAAGGAATTTCGTCAAAATATATGATTTTCACGGGACAAGATTGTGATCTAGAAAGAGGTCTGGAACTACCAGAACTCTCTTGACTTCCTCTTTCAGAACTTTCTTGACTTCCTTGTCTTCTAAGAATCCTAGGAATCAGATTTGGATTTTCAAAAATCGGTGGTGGATTGGGGTCAGGATTTGACCTAGTATGACGAATCCTTTCTAAAGCCAGTTTTCCTAGATGATATATGTTTTTGGTTTTTTAGTTTCAATTGAAATGAAAATACAACTTCTATAAATTCTTCAAGAAATAATGATTTATGATTAAAATTTTCTCAAAGATTCTATTGAACTAGAGAGTCTGATTAAACATTTGAAAGTAAGGTTCAAAGTATAAGCTAAATCAGAGATAGACTGAAGCATCATTTATTTACTATGCAGTTGTAGGGTAAAAGCATTTCAAAGGCTACCTGGCTGATCTTCAGACTCTGTCTGTAGCTTATAAGTGAACAATATTAACAAAAAATGATTCAGGTCCCCAGTGGAATCGCCACTATGTTATCACTCAGGTTTTCCTTGAAGTTGTGGAAAAGGAAAGTATACTCGAGGTAACCACAAACCAACCTTCAGATGTAGAATCTAGCCAATCTGCATCCAGAGAGGGCTCTCTCTTTATGATTTATCTTTGTTCTTAGAAGTTTTTAGGCTAGTTATAAGTCCAAGAATTTGTTTCAAAATGGTGGAATCCGCAAACTAGGGGCAAGGTTGAATATTTTCAGTCCATTGGGCTATGGAGTCAAAGGATGGCTTTACTGGATTTCTATTCTACACACAAGATGGTTTTGCAGGGCAAGATAGCCAGACAGAGAACAATCCTTAAAATTTTAAGTGGATGGGATGATTTTGAAGGGATGAAAGGCAGCTAAGAATCTTTCACCATGTTCAAAAGAAAGAAATGAAATGACTACAAACAAAGAGAAATGAAGAATTCTTTATTATAGTAATCAAGAATGTTTAAATTAGCAAAGCAAGAGAATTTAAGAATTCGTGCTTATAATCAATTTAGAGGAAAACATTAAGAATAATCACATCTGAAATCAGAGTACAATTAAGTAAATTCTGATTCAATCCTTTATGTTAACTATTCAGAAATGGACACAATGATATTATAAATGGATATAAAACTTAAGACATAGGGTAGAAAGACTTATTGAACTGCAGTCCGACACATGAATCCTGCAAAAATTCCTGAGCTTCAAATTGTCATCCAGTAAGCCACAAATAAATTTCTCCAAAACACTTTTTATTCCAAAAACTTCAATGTCACAGCCAAATAATAGAATCCACACTCAACACTCTCTTTGAGGGTTTATTTATACAAAAAATGATTGAAAATATCTCACACTAACCTAGCCAATAATCTAGGGTGACTAATGAGTAATTTACAATAAAAAGGAGACAAATGGTCTCGTAGACAGAATAACAAGTAACTGCTGATGTGTTGTTTCCTTCCTTTGTGGATGTGCTGGAGGCAGGTGCTATAATAGGGCTTGATGTTGTCCCTTTGAGTAATTATTTTGCTTGTCTGATACTCTTCGTTTCTACTTATACTCTTTCAACTGCCCAACTGATACTCTTTAACCTGTGCTCATTATTTATCCTTTACATGATGGTAAAAAGATCAAATTCTCTGCCTGAAGATAAATTTTACAAAATTTCCAATAAGTCTTCCCACCATTGATCTTCTGCTATTTCGGTTCTTTTAATTTTTCTCAATGTCTCATCGGCCTCTGTGTATCTGTAAAAAGTGGGCTGACTAGGGAACAAATACTTTATTTCATGCTCCAGATGAAACAAATTCTTCAATCTGTCATAGAGATTCCTCCCTGTTGGCAATGTTGCTTGTGACGCATTGATAGAAAGAACAGTTGTGTTATGAGCATGTATATCTATTTTAGTAACATAGGTTTCCAGGTCCATTATCTTGTCACCTGCTAGCATAGGACTGGGTAACCCATTGTCTAATAAAACCTGAAATTTTCCTTTAAAAGCATTGATTTCTTCTAGCATATCTGAGCACTTCCTTTCCAAATTCTGCATAAGAGTTCTTTTGGTAAAAACTCTTTTTATTTCTAAGATAGTGCCTGTCCTGTCATCAATTCCTAACTTTGAAAGCTGTTGCTTAGTCCGTGTGTTCAGAAACTGTATAAGTTGACTGGCTTGCTCAGGTCTGCTCTTTAATTCATCTCTTGTTTTGGCTATTTCTTCCCGAGCTACTTTGATCAAGTCATTTTGTTCAAAGATTGTTTGAACAAAAGTCCAAATACTTTTTATTGAATCAATTATATTATTCCAAAGAATTTCGTTTATTTCTCTCAAAGGCTTTTCTAACGAAAGATATTTTTCTAAAGCCTTAACCAATTTTTCCAATCTTTTAATTTCCCTGGTATTATCTGCAACAGTCCTTTTGGACATATCATATTTCTACTCCAAGTTTTCTAACTGCAATTTTGTGGTTTTAAGTTCTGTGACCCTGAGTTTTAAACTTTCCATTTGTTTTACCAATTCATCAGAACTTAAACCAGAAGTGTCTACCTGTGTTGATTTTGTTTGTTGATCTGTTGTTGTAGTACCTGTAGTTGTAGTAGCTTCTGTGATGGATGCCTGCATGATAGCTTCCTTCTCTTGTAAAGCTTGTTCCAATTCTTTCTCTGTTTCACTCAGTTGCTCAGTCATTTTTAAGAGCAACTCCATTATCTCTTCCTGTGAATTTTCCTTCAATACTTCTTGGGTCTGGGGATGCCTTGAGGCTGGTAATTTCAGCTGCTTTCTCAGTGCAGCAATATCATCATCTTTATTTTTGATTAGTGCCTCAATGCTTTTGATATCTTTGGGGTTGTGACCCAAACTGATGATTATGTCTTCCAAAGACTTTATTCTGTTATCTTTGGCCTGAGAAGAGGCCTTCTCAATTTGGAATTGGGTGTTCGTGTTATTTAAAGAATCTTGCAGCCTCAGGGCTGACATGGCCTTATCAGTAAGAGTGGAATATACCATCTCCCCAGTTTGTTTATGAAGCTCTATCTGGTCCAAGGGATGAATGTCTTTTGCCAGGACCTCAAAATTGGTCCTAATATAATCAGCTGCTGTCATGGGTTTGGGCACCTTGGATTTAAAATGACTCATCATCATTTTGCCTTGTTGAATGTCAAATGCTGACATTAACCTTTCCTGATTATGTGGAGCCATTTTCAGATATTGATCATATACCTTCATTCTCAATGGATCATTCTTTGCCTTTATATTAATGAAAGTTCTTTTTATATCACCTGTGTCTGTTTTTGGTGGCTTAAAAGAAGATACTTCAGTACTCAATTGTTTTTTCAATTCTTTTCCTTTGTGGCCTGTATGTGTTTCACTAACTGTGCTAGTTAGTTGACTATCTTCTCTTCCATCATCAAACATTTCACCAATGATTTCCACATCTGGAAGTGGATCGGGTTTCTGCTTTTTGGTTTGATGTAGCTCTGAGGACTCTTTGGGAGGAGTAAGATCTAGAGCCTGTCTTTTTTTACCTATTTCCATATTAGATGGAGTTTGTAATTCTGAAACTTCAGGATGATTTACTTGAGTGGGAGAAACCTGTGTCTGATCTGGTGCCCTAGAGGTTTGAGTTTTCTCTGCCATGACAAAAGTTTCAATGACCTGTATTTCAGGTTCTTTCCCTTTACCTTTAGACTCTACTGCAATTGATAGACTCTCTTCCTGTAACCCCTGTTGGAGATTTTTTGCTGAAGAGGTGCCAATGTGAGGTACCTGCACTTGACCAAAAGATTCTAGGTCAAACTCTTTCTCAAGATTTTTCATAATGTTGTTTCTATTGTCTTTTTCATTATCTTGCTCAACTAGTGTTCCTTCCACCCATTCATCTTGGTTAGCATATTGTTCTATATCAGGAATCCTGTGGTGAATATATGGGGAAGATTTGTTCTTCATTCTTTTATCACAGATGAAACCAAATGGATCATAAGGAACCCAACGAAAACTCCTTTGGAACTTGCAATGGTTTTGTAGTATATCTTCTGCTTCTCGCTCGGCCTCCCTAGAGTTGCAGATGAAAGGACCTAATTGACTTTTAATCCTGAGTTGGGCTTTCTTTTTCACACTACAAAAATGAATCATATCAGAATTATTCATTTGCCTAAAATATTCCAAGGCAAAAAGTCTCATGGGCACATATTTTGGCAACTTGAATGGATGCACTTCACATCCACATATTCTGATGACTGAATGATTTTGGTATAAATACCAGTCCCCAACTTTATATGTTCTTGAAAGCTGCAAAGTCTTATTAATCTCATTACTCATCCTTGGAGGAGGAATTCCTGTCAACAAGGTAGTTGCAGGATATACAAAAAGATCGATAAACTTAGCATAAGAATAGGGAGAATCATAAGAAGAATGAGTTATGGCAGACCAAAAAATAACTGATCTAGGGTTTCCCTTGGCATCAAGATTTTTAACAAGGAAGGGGAACTTCTCAGATTGATAATAGATGAGGAGATGGTAAATAACTGAGGAATATTTGAACACTTTCTCATTATCTAGCCTCATAAACTAGTCATAGATTTTATTGGAAATGAAGGATGCAAAATCATATTTTACTGCAGGAGGTTGCCCAGGAGTAAAGATAGACAGCAATACCAAGGTTATTTCATCAACATATTCACTTGTATTGAAACCCATAACAAAGGATATCATATTGAGGATGAGTCTGCCCAACTTGTTAAAGTAAGCAAAACCATATGGAGGTGGCCTCTGAGGTTGATGTTCAGGCAACATAAAAGTCTGGCAAATGCATTTCAATTTTTCTGGAGACAGTTGATTAGACTTTTCAATCAGTTCTTCCATAGACAAGGGAGTTAGCTCTTGATCAGGTTCAAAATGTAGCATTGTATTGATAGCCTGAGGAGTGATAGGGAAAAGAACACTCTGATCAGGGGACATCACTGCTCTTTGAGTTGGATCATAGTTAGAATGGCAGTAGTGGATAATTTCTGGGAAAATGAGGACTGAGGGGATGAGATATCTCGGGAAATTGGATTCCCACAATCCAATGACATCCAATCCCTTCGAATAATCGTCTCTGCAGTGGCAATAACTTCGAAGGGGGCTTTCATCGAAAACCAAGTCTTTAATTTGGAAGTCTTTATCAACTAAGGGCAAATATTCTAACTCTCTGTGGGGGGCATTCAATGGAGTTACCTTCAGGGCTATCGGGGCTTCCATTTTGGTTCTTGTGTATTCAAAATGGTAGTTTCTGGGTTTTCTTCATAGACTGGGTGCGATTTCAGTTTTAATGAGGGAAATTGGCACAGTAGCAGGTTTGGGGGAACAATTTCACAGTTTTAAAGCTCAGGGAATGAGCTTAGCGATAATATTTTAACACTAATCCAGTGAAAAACAAGGAACACAGAGTTTCTTTTTGAAGTTCGGAGCGCAATAGAATAAATACCTTTTTTCGGAGGCAAACTGGGATTTAACAGGTATCAAATGGTGGCAAGAAGATGCTTGAACACTGGTCAGGCGGAATTCTCGAGCGAAATTGGATAGAACAGTAATTTTCAGTGAGAATTTTGAATTTCGCAGTGGAAGGCGCAGTCGCTTTTAGCAATGAAAATGATAGAAAAAACACGAAATTTGTTTTATTTACAAAGTCAAAAGGGATTTTTATTTTATCGAGGAATGACGTCATTGAGGTACGGGATGACATGTGGCAGGGGTCGGGTGGTAAGCGGTAATTTCCGCACCGCTTATGGGCAATGGTGGTTTTAAATGTGGAGGGAGCGATTCCATTGATCAACGGACACGTGGTCGTAGGACTATTCAAAAACCACCGTGCCCCCGGGCGTTAAAGTTCTGACGAGGGACGGCTAGCGGAATTGGAGTGGACCGTCGATCTGGGAATGAGCGATCGGACGGATAATATGACGTGCAGATGGAGGGGTATTTAACATGCGGGCCCAAAAGAGTTATCGTTTAATTAAATATCCCGGGCGACTTCTGATTGGTTGGAGGTTTGGTTATTAATTAATCCAATTGATTAATTAATCCCTTGGTTTTATGAATGATCGGGGTTTCGGCGAGACTTTGGCTTTTTAACTTGAGTTAAGTTTGGAGAATGAAATAAATAACGGGATTTTTAACTTGAGTTAAAGCATCGAGTACTGGGGAAATGGGATTACTTCCGAAGTTTCGGGTTTATTATTTTTTGTGTCAAACATATATACCATATGTTTAAAGTTTTTTCATATATTTTTTTTATTATATGATAAATTAACCAATATAATTAACTTATCATAAGGGCGGGAATATTATATAATGATATATTTTAACCAAAGGGCACATAATGTGGGTTTTTTATAAATGCATGGGGAAATAAATACTTTGGTTAAAATCTTAATAGATGGGTTTTTGGGATATTAGATAAAAGGAGTTAAGTACTATAGGATAAGGACTTTTTTCTAGGGATTTAATAAATACATCAAAAGTTAATATGACAAAGGACAAGGTAGACTCAAAATACTTTACAAATCTAGGAAAGTGAAGATTTATTGAAGTAAATTACATCATCTCAATTTCAACACTTAAACATAGAATAGCAAGTGATTTTGAGGGGATTTTATGAAATATGGCGTGATTTTCCTAAGTAAAATTGGACTTTACTTAGGAAAAGATTAAAGGTGAATGATCATAATGATAAATAATTTCAAGTACTTAGGTCTTTTTGATCATTAGGCCGAGGGTCCGGTCCCTCCAAAAGTCAAGGAAATGCCTTGAGCCCCTTTGATCTCCAAGTACCTTAGCACTTTGGGGAAATTAGTAAAAATCTTAGGGAGAAAGTGATGTGGGAAGTTAATGATTTTGACTTTGCTTTCTGTGAATTTTCCATTGTATTTTCTGCTTCAGTACTTGTGATGAAAGTAAAGGATTAACACATTTAACACCATCATTCATTACATAAAACTTTGCAACACCATCTACCTACCCTATCTACTTTACACTACCATTTTCTCTTCTTTATTAGGGTGCACTTAGACTGGCAAACCCTTATCAATCTTCTTTTCTTTTACAAGGAAAATCTATCTAATTCTACCTTTATTACATCCAAGGGCTCAGATTAAACTGTTGAGCACCTTTTATTAACTCTACCTATCTACTTATCTGCCAAGATTAAACTGTTTGGTCAGATATTTATTTTCTATTCTACAACATGAAATTGAAACATGAATGAGTCAAGTTTAAACAGTTTGACTCTTCATAAATTGTGGCAAAGTTTAACAAGCTGCACACAATTACTTATTTACAAAAATGAAATAGTAGTGGCATTTTGATTTGCACACTTTCCTTGGTCTATTTTTTGCTTGGGGTTCATTTCTTTCATTTTCTTGACCAATTTATTTTTCTTACCCTTTGATTTTTCTTTTAGGGTATACCCTCTTTACATTTTTAAATTTTTTTGATTTTTTGGTTTTTCAAGAATATTGGAACACCTTGCTCAAGAAAAGGTTTGAGCATATGTCCATTGTTTAATCAAGACACCATGAAAATGACACCTATTGGTATAGGAGTCTAACAAGTGACAATGTATTAAAACATGTAATGCTTTCAAATAGACTTGTTTAAATAGCTCAAAGCATTACGAGCATGGGACATGCCTCGCTCAGAATTTTTATATATTGTCTTATACCATTTCTTATAGGGGTCCCAGAGGACATGGCTTCTTGAACTGTTCGTGGTGTCTCAAATTCCTGGTGCTACACATGGGTCTCTCTTCTATACTCATAAGATACAAAAAGGAAACTATAATGTGTTTCTAAGATAGCCAGCTTTTTCCTAGACTCCTCAAACATTAGGGGGCAAATGTTATCACTAGAAAGAATACAAGAAATTTTGAGACATTATTTAATGCCGCAGAAGATTCTACAGGTTAAGAGACATTAGAGAATTGAATTATTTAAAAATCTCTAAGGTCTCTGAGTGGAAAATTCAAATTTTATACAAGAAGATTTAGTCAAGTGCATTTGCGCGCAAAATTATTCTATAAACGCACCCTGCATGCATTTTCACCCAAAAAACATGCAATATTGGGAGTGGCAACAGCCACTTACCAAGAACTGGGCTGCAAAGGCACACTCAAGAACATTGATTCCACATCTGACGCGCCAAGGATAGGCACTCAAGCTTCCTTAGGGACATCAAGGGAGCACACAATGGAATAAATGTACACATAATAGAATCACCCTCCTCTCTTTGGGTCACCATCCACAATATACCAAGAGAGGGAAGGAAGATTTGAATTTCTCCTACAAAAGGCCACCAAGAGATGAACACCAGAGCATGTTGTTATGCTATCCAATAATTGTCCCAAGCAATACCAACAAGCAGGTTTAGGAGTAGAGATAGGACTCACCATGGGCCATCCAACAAATCTAGTCCACCATAGTATACAGTGGGTACTAACTAAATGTAGCTTCAAAGTAAATACATCCTTGCACGGGGATCTAACCCCAAGTTCTAAGGGCCCTTGAAATTGGGTTAAGTTTCATCCTCATTTCCTACCAAGACTCACAAGAGGTGACGTAAGAACCTTCGGGGTTGGACTATTGAAGTTGTTTCACTCTCTTAGAGCTTTTTTGTTATTTTTTTTAGTTTTATGTTTGAATGTGCATATATTTATATATTATGTTTATGTTCTAGCATGTTCCACTAACTTGCTTCGACTCCATATTTTTTGTTTGTGACCAATAACTTAAGAGGGAAACCACACTCCCTTAAATTTGTGTGTTTTCATACATCGTGCACCAAACACACTAACAAGGTGCTCGTTGTTAAATTTCAAAATTAAAGTGCTTGGAATCGATTGGAAACCGAACTACACAACATAGAGATCGTTACCAAGTAACCTAATAATTCTGTTTCATCAAAAACCGACTCTGCCATGATGAGGAAGATATGGCATGTTGTTCGTTTTCCTAAAAAACAACAAAAATTTTTGTATAAGGACACATGTGTGACATGGAAAATTAATAAGCAAAAAAGGATATTTTGGGAATATTTCTCCATTTTGCCAATCGAAACTATGCCGTCATAATGTTCCCAAATTTTCATGAAGAAAATTGGAACAATAATTTTTCTTATTTTCATTTAGGGAGATGAATAAAATGGGTAAAAGGCCCATTTTAGAATAAGATAATTTATGATGTGAAAATGATCATTTGAGAAACTTATTTTTGCACCTTCCAAAGGTGGCTGGCAATGAGGACAAGGTCAAGTTTGACCAAGTCAACAACGTCGCCTAAGAGGTGTAGGCTGCATGAGAAGACAACACAATTCTTGGAGGGAGAAATATTCTGTGATGAAGCCCTAATGTGTGGGGTCCATGGAAAAGAGGCATTCACTTGTATAAAAGGAGGAAGGGGTAGCCAGTGGGACATCTTGGATTATTTGATATTTGTCTATTCAGACAAATTGCGCTTCCGCCTGTTCAACCGAGTTGTAGTGTTGCTTAGCACTTAGGAGTTCCTGTTTAGGATTTCCTCCTTCTTGGAGAGGCTCTGGAGGATTGCACTTCATTTTCTTACACATCTTGGCTCAAAGCCAAAGCCATTATCTCGTCACCATATTTTTGTTGAAGTATAACATAGTGTTGCCGGGTGTCATGGAGGGGTTCCACCACCATTCCTTGTCCACTTTCTGAGGAGTGAGTCCCTCATCCTCAGAAAGGGCAAATGGAAAGGTTTCTAATATGATTTTCATACCTTGGCATCAAGGCCAAGCATCTCCCATCATAGATAGCGTAGTCCATTCTCTAGACCGCATTATTTCAAGGCATCACCAGAGTGAGGGCTGCACCACCATTTTGGAGGAGGAGATCTTAAATGCAGGATCAGCCTTGCACTTGATAGATCTATTGGAGGAGGTTATTTCAGGATTGACATCATCATCAGCCATCTCCATTATTTTCAGAGCTGCCGCCCAAAGAACTCAAAGATTTTTGCATTTTCCATTTGTACATGTATCGTTGTGTAACTCTTCTAAGGATTGTGTACTCAGTGTTTTATTAGTGTTTTACTGGGGTTGAGAGCTTTATCCCACTCATTTCTTTGAGCTATATTTTCATATCATCCAATTCTCATTTTTTATGCAGCAAAGATTAAATCATGTTATTTTGGTCATATGACATTCTCAGATAGCTGGTATTGTTTCATTGTCTTGTACATGTTTATTGAGGTTTCCCAGGCTGCCTGTAATGGAGTGATTAATTCTACCACATATACAGTACATTGTTGTTTTATAGTAGATATTTTTTGACTATACATATCTTCATGTGTTCAAATATATAATAACGTTGTGTTTCCATTTCTTGCTTAAGATTTTTTATAGCTTCTCCCTCATCTAGCACTTTCGAGGACATCTGGTAGTGGGAGATCTATTTAACCACTCTAGAAGGATTTCTTTGGAGCCTCCTCTTGGATTCAGGTCTTAGATGCATTGATATATGGAATTCAGTCCTGATTAAATCTTATAACCATTATTGGAAAAATGAATTTTTAGTCATCTTGCTAGTTGTCCCAATTTGGGAACATTACAAAGGGTATCAAAGAAAATTTCTGTCAAACAGCCTAAGCCCGAGAATATTAGATGATTGAAGAGGATGGGATTTATCTCATCATATTTCAGATCCATGGGTTGTCCTCCCATGGAGATAATTCAAACAGTGGGAAGAGTCTCATATCTATTCTCATCAAGGAGATGGTAGAAATAAGCAGAAAAAGACTCCATCGCTTGGAGAAGAGAGAAAAGTGAGAAGCTTACCAAGATTCTTCCTAAATATGTACTTATGATCCATAGGAGCATGTGAGGAGATCCAAAGGAGATATGTGAAGTGATCTATAAGAGTGTTTGAATCAAAATCAAACTCTAGATTATTCCATGAGGAGTGTCAGAAACAATACACACCATCTCAGACAACACAGCCACATGCCCAGGATTTTGCCTGGAAGAGAGATGAGAGAAGAACAAAGTTTGTGGGAGGGAAACCCTTAGTGATTTCTGAAGGATTATGAGTCTCAAACTCAAAAATTCAGATATCATCTTAGTTTTTCAGTTTTTCAAGATGAAGGTGAAAGGTATAACAGATAGATTTCACCATCATCTGAACGTTCAACTGCATGTTGCCAAAGCTTGGTGATAATCTAGATACCTCTGCAGCAGCACCAATTGCTCTGAGGATGAAGCCATCAAAGTTGCAGCTCGTGATTTGGAGAGGTAAGGCTTTTGCTTTGGTGATCTTTGAATATTTTTCTTTGAGAAGTGTAACATTGCATCCTATTCTAATTTCACTAAGGCATTAATGAAAATATTTGATAAAAATATTCATGAGACACACATGGTGGATGTAAACAAGAAAAACTACAAACCCTTTTGCACAGAAAACTGCACTTAGATACTTTTTCCAGAGAGAATTTATCCTCACACCCTGACCAGAGAGCATGGAGATCTCTTTTCAAAAAGGATCCAATTATTGGAGGGTTTCCCATTCATGTTGCCGAGATTGAGGAAACATCATAGACTGAGTCGATCTACACCTCATGCATAGGAAGGAGGAGCCCTTGCTCCAAATAGAGGGATGCTTGCATCTTTGCAAGGAATTCCCAGATCTCATATGTGGAGATCAAGGCTCATGTTCTACATGTGCCATTGTTGAGGAGGTTTGAAACCATGGATACACAAGTAGGGAGAAGACCCAACATCATGAGATGAGGAGTATACATCCATATCCATTTTTTGGAGTTTGATGCACCTAAGAAGGTGATTGGATTACAGTGGAAGAATGGAGGGTGATCTCCATTCATCTATTCAAGCCATCTCTTGATGATGATGTCTCATTACATGGAAACATTTTTGCCAGGGAGACCATTGATCAAAGACAAAGAAAGATATTGATTCATAAGATAGCACCATGTCATTGATTTCATGAGGGTGGAACCTTGGAGAGAGTTTCTGATATGTTGGAGTCAGACTCAAGGAGAGAGAATTCTCTCAACATTAGCATCACCCATCATTTCAAATTTCGCATTGTGGAAAAGCAAATAGGGGAAGTAGATACTACTTTCAACTTGCATCGTTGACTTAGGAGATGTTGGGAGAGAAGGATGACTATATGAAATATGCTCTTCATGGGAGACTATTAAATACTGCCACTATGGAGATAGATCCATATTGAGCTCCCACTGTAGTGGAGTATTCCAAGGATCTTTCACTGTATGATCTTGAATAATCAGTTGCATGAGGAGGGATATTTAGTTAGAGATGGGTCATCTTTTATCATGTAGAATCTTTCTTCCTGAGCTTCCAAGTCAAGAGAAGTTACTACAAGCGCTTCAGAGGATTTCCTTTCAGCCCCACTTGTTTTATGAGACATACCACACTCACTTGGTGGAGAGGTATTTTTGGATGGGCTTTGACTGAGGAGATATATCGCATATGAGAAGATGCATAGACGAGATGGAGATGGAGGAGAGACATGACTCTTTGAGAGTTAGCACAAACTCCACCCTTTCCACTTTTTGAGGATGAGAGGAGACTTCATTTATGAGCCCTCCATTTGTAAGGAGCGTGAGTATGGTAAGGCTTTCATTGTTGGTTACATGAGAATTTATGTGATGTATGTATATGTCCCTTAACCATACATGTGTAGGATGATGGTCCAAGGAGGAGCATTCTTTTCTAGACCACATGGTTTAGATGAGGCCATAAACATGATTGATGCAATATTCCTCAGGGAGGACTTGGGGAAGAAATGTATTATGGAGTGACATGTCATTTACATATCTACATTATTCATCTCCATACTTATAGAGATTGGAGCAATAGGAAAGTGGCTGGTGAAGCCACTCACTTACTGGTCTCTCAGGGGCGCTTAGGGTCAAGTCAAGATTGGTTGCATGTGAGGGACCATTTTCCTTCACATTTGTTGCATATGGAAGCAAAGCATGATTCTCATCTTTGCTCCTAAATTCTACTATTTTTCATGAGGAGCATGCTTGGGAGAGAGAGACACACTGATGGATGTCCTTTGAGGGATAAATTCCTCATAATTATTTTCACTACATGTTCTAAGGGTAACATGCTTGTGATGATATGGCCAATTGTAGAAAATCACTTGCTTCCATATGAGGTGAGCCATATGAGATGATATTGTATATGTTGATGACTTCAACTCATCATATATGGAGATGAGCCAGTCACATTGATTCGTGAACATTGGAGGAGAGATCCTAGATCTAGTCTTCATTTTTCCACTGAGGACCAACTTATCAAGTAACCCATGGAATGCCGTAAAGACTTCACACTTATCATAAGTGGAGAAATGGACATGGGGTAGGCTATATAGTCTACCATGTGCAGATTTTCATCCCACCTACTTTGTCTGGAGTTTCAAAGGTGGATGACAAACTCTTCTGGGGAAAGCTGCCTAGTTGGAAGGTGACTCATTTTGCATGGCTCATAGCTTGAGATGGAGGATCCATAAGGGAAAGATAGTCCCCATTCTATTTCAGATCCCATTCTTCAAGGGGACCTCTAGACATCACTTGCTATCGTCTTGAGTATTTCACCTTTACATGATGATGGCTTGATAGCTAACTTAAATGCCGAGAGAGGGCAATGGAGTACCGATTGATGAGACCGCATCACTTTGGAGGAGATCATCATACACAGACTTCAGTGGAGAGGAGGAGAAATTTTTTCAGCTCTATAGTTGTACTTGCTCGAGGAGAAGCAATCTTTGAGAGGGAGAACTGTAATGTTCCCAAATTTTCAAGAAGAAATTTGGAACATTAATTTTCTATTTTCATCTAGGAGGTGAATAAAATGGGTAAAAGGCCCATTATTAGAATAAGATCCTTTATGATAAGATCATCACAAATAACTTATTTTTCACCTTCTAGTGTGAAAAGGGGCAATTTTCATGAGGACAAGGACAAATTTGACCAAGTCAACAGCGCCGTCGCCTAAGAGGTGTAGCTTGCATGAGAAGACAACATAGTTTTGGAGGGAGAAATATTCCTTGTGGATGAAACCCTAATGTGTGGGGTCCATGGCAAAGAGGCATTCACTTGTATAAAAGGAGGAAGGGGCACCATAGTGGGACATCTTTGATTATTTGATATTTGTCTATTCGTACAAATTGCAATCTCCAAATGTCACTGAAGCGTGTTGCTTAGCACGAAAGATCTCGCTAGGATTTCTTCGAGGCCTCTGAGGATTTCAATTCATTTTCTCCACACCTTGGCCTAAGGCCAAATCCATTATTCAATCACCGCGTTATTTCAGCCGGGAAGTATAATGTAGTGTTGTTGGGTGTTGTAGATGGGGTTCCACAACACCATTCCTTGTCTAATATTTTAGGAGGAGTGAGTCTCACTCCTCTGAAAGGTTATATGGAAGGTTTCTAATCTGATTTTCATGTCTGGACCAAGGCTGCATCTCCCATCATAGACAAGACGTGCCCCATTCTCTAGACTACGTTATTTTAGTTCACACTTGTAGTGGGACGGGTTGCACCACCATTTTGGAGGAGAGACTTTCGCAAGCCGATCACTCTGCATTTGATAGATTGAGGGGGTTATTTCAGATAGCACATCATCATTAGCCATCTCCTGTAAGAGATTTTCAGAGTTGTAGTTATTGTCCTGAAACTCGGCATTTCGTAGATTTTCCATTTGGTACATGTATTGTAGCCAATCCTTCTAAGGAATGTGTACTAAGTGTTGTATTAGTGTTTTCCTGGGTTGAGAGCTTGCTCTCCTCATTTCTTTGAGCTCATATTGTCATATCATCCTATTCATTTTGTATGCAAGAGTATCTCCTATAAACTACGTTATTTTATTCATATGACATTCACATACCAAATATTGTTTCATTGTCTGCTTCATGTTTATCAGGCTTCCATTACGTATCGAGTGATTAATTCCTCCACATATTGTATAAATTTTCTATATTAGATATTTGTTGGCTATACAAATCTTCATGTGTGTTCATAGCTATAGAATAACGCTCGTTCTTCCATTTATTGCTTAAGATTTGCTGTGTCCCTCATAAGCAATCTTCTAAGGACATCTAGTAGTGGGAGACTGTAACCACTCTAGAAGGATTTATTTGCTCTCTGATTCAGGTATTAGATGCATTGATCTAAGGGATCCCCAAGCTCTCAATTCCTATAGTATAAATTCACGTGAAAATGCATTTTCCAAATTATGCCTAAGGCCGTCCAATTTTGGGAATATTACACATTCTATGATGGTTTCTAAGTGGGTGACTTGTTTCAATTTCATTGATGTTTTCATGAACCATTGGAATGAAGACACGTGGCTGCTCCAGCCGCCACATGCCCCCTTCCAAGGTCCAAATTATAACTATGGTCGAATTTCCGACTCCTTCGAATGTCATCAATGGTTGAATATCAAAGTCCAAATTTCACTTTCAAAGGCCTGGATTTATATATTTTATGGAAAATTATTCAATGTGAAGAAGGTCAGTTCAAAGGCTCGACCCCACAACCTCCTCGCTCAACTCAAAACAACACCAATAGGTTTTTTTGGAGTAGTTCTCAACTCTATATGTCGTTGACATTTATTTATATTTATATCATTGGACTTGCAGAGTATGGAGTGGGCCAACCTCGCTGGCTAGCCCCCTCACCATAGGACCATATGACAAGACTAAAGGTAGAGCCTTATACCAAGAAACGAGAGTTTAGCTCTTAAACATGTTTATGTAATGACTAAAACATATTTAAATGTGCATTAATCCGTATTAATTAAAATGCGCTTTTACCGCTACACGATAGTTATCCTCACTTAAATTAATTAAACTTTACTTTAATTCGACAAGAGAGTTTAGAGGAGTCTCATAATTTTGGTGTATCTACAAATTAATGTCCTAACTGAGTTTCTTAGTTTTAGTGGGGTTTCCAGTCAGACCTGAGTAGACCATAACTTTTGAAAAATTCTACCAAATTGGTCTCAAGAAGAGTCTATGGATGAATTGGACTTTCTAAAGACATTGAAGTGGGTTTGATGAGCAGTAAAGATTGTAATCATCAAGTTTTTCCAATTTGATATAATAGAGAGGCCCAAGCGTGGAAGATGGACCAAGCAGCCCAAGAGGGGTAAACTCCTTTATCAAAATATTTATGTTAATGGACTATTTGATGGTTTGTTGTACATTTTATTGTTGCTTTGAAGCATTATGTATCTCTTTTTTATGCTCTTGAATTTAACATAAAACTTGATACATTTACCTATTTAACACTCAAACACCTCAAGAAACACATGAACATGAAGAAAATATCAAATAATTGTTTATAATTCTAAAGATGAAATTATCAAAGAAAAATAACATTCGCATCAAGGTGGCAACAGAGAAAAGGCTGTTGTTTGTCACATTTTCTTGTGTTTTCAGAAGTAGGGTTTTAATGGTTGAAAATTTGTGATGCTTGCTAGTTTAAGTTGCAGAGAGGATAAGGAAAAACTATTGGTTGCTAGTCTCGAGGTTTTGACCAAAATAAGGAGGGCCAAATGGCACCATCTCCACCCAAAGTTTCACTCACACGTGTTTGAAACACCTCAAGTTTTATCTCTAGCTGATATTGAAGAGGTATTGAAGTTACACCAAATCTGAAGCTTTGAATCCATAGCCATCATGTCGTTTTGGAGAGACCGGGCTCTTCTAAGAGGAAGAATACAAGAAGGATATTTATGAACTAACTGAAAGGGTTTGGATCATTTTTAAGAGAGGGAAAAAAGGATGAAGAGAGGGATTCAAAGGAAGTGAAGGAAATCCTTCCTTCCATCTCCACCATTTTCATCATCCTCATCATCACCATCACCATCATAATTCCACTGAAGCCACCAAAACCACCCATACTCACTCAAAACTTTAAAGGAAAACTCCTTACTCAAACTTCATGTCAAATTTGAGCTTCCAATGTATAATGGCGAAGTGAATGTAGAGAATTTGGATAATTTGATTCGTCAATTAGAGGCTTATTGGAAGAATCACACCCTTCACAAGATGACATAAATATTCAATGAGCTCTGAGGATGGAAGGATCGAACTTGTATGGTGGGAAGAAGACTCAAGAAGAGATTAAAAACCACGGTAACATCTCACATCTTGGTAGTTTATTGATGCCATTAAAAGGAAATTTTATCCTCTAACTACATGCAAAAGCTAGTTTAACCGGCATACTTTTTAAACAATTGAAAGCTTCTAGAAGTGTGCAAGATTATACTCATGAATTTAGGAGAAAAACTCTTATTTTGGGCATTAATTTGTATTCTCAATAAAATTTGTTAAAGTATATTGGGGGTTTGCATATTTACCTTAGGCACACTATTCTCATGTTCAATCCCACAAACTTAGATGAGTTTTGTGTTCAAGCCACACATTTATAAGCAAGAGGGAAATAGAGGTAGATGATACAAGTGATGTTTTCCTTGAATATGAGGGTAAAAGGAAGGGAAATTTTAATGGAAGAGGAAAGAGAAATAGCTCTATAAAAAGAGAGAAAGAGAAACTCACATGTAATCATTTTTTGAAGAATGGGCATGATGAAGAAAATTGTTGGAAACTTCATCCGTAAAATAAGCAAAAAAATTGAAAGCCAAAGAGTGGAAAAATTTGTTGTAATCATTGAACATGACTTAGGTTAAGATTCATGAGATGAAACAAAGATTACAACAATGGCTTTGAAAGGTAAGAACATAGATTCATATTGTTCCAATGTAACTCAAGGTGAATATACTGTAATTGAACTCTTTCATATTAGAGTCGTTTCTAAACACACCAAGATAATGTAACCATTTTGATAGTGGTTCTCAAGCTAATTTATTTATGAAGAATTAGTTATGGAGCTAACCTTGAAACTATTATACATCCAAGACCTATCCTTTATATATATGCAAGAATGGAAATTTGGTGTGTAACAAGGAAGTGCATACTAAGGGCTTTCCAGAATTCAAACTTCCTCGATGAATGAACCTGATGTAGTGTCATTGGAGATTTTCGCTGTGTATTGTTTTGGGAAGTCCTTGGTCTTTATGATAGGACAATAGTATTTCATCGCCATGAGAATAAGTATTACTTGTTTAAATATGGAATTTAGTATAGTTAGAGCACATAAGAATAAGACAAGTTTTTATCTTGTACATGCATGAGAAAATGAAGAGATTTGATCTTGTTAATGATCAAAAATATAGATGTTTAACTGCCTTTCAAAAATATGTATCGAATGAAATTTTATTTCGTTTAAGTTTATTATGTTTGTAATGAGATATTTCAGACTCTATTAGGTTGTCTTTGAAAGGAGGGTAAACAAGATGTGAAAGATTCAAGAAGCTAAATAACATCGTTGCTGAGCAAGCATATTGGAAACAAGAAGTTGGTGGAAAAAGTGCAAAGGTCAAACAAAGAGCAAAGAATTTTAAAGAAGGCATAGGTCCCACAAGTGCTTGCTTTGGGTTTCTAAAGGGTACATGGCAATGTCAAAAATTTTTGGTCAAAATTAAATGCAAGTATGAAGAAAGAGAAACTAGGAATTGCCATGACGACATTGTGTGAGGTGAGACAACGGTGCTTCCTTTTCGATGATGGAGGTGGGAAAGGTTTTTTATGCAAGAAAAAATTCCTCCCTCTACAAATTCATGGAAATTTTAGCATGAAGGTGTCTACAATAGTGAGAGGGTCTCAAGACAAGTGAAGTTTTAAGTTTTAAGAAAATCTCAAGTTGATGAAAATGGAAAATTTCAAAGTGGATTGAGACTGTACAGAGGAACTATACCCTGTCCACATGTTCAATAATCCACAGATTTTTGGGGTCCAGTTTCTAGTGGAGAGGAATTATTGTGCCTGTTAAAGCTCAAAAATGGACGTGCATAGAATCGATTGGAAATCGAGTGACCATGAAGAGCTCATCACTAGGAATCTCAATAATTCATTTCATTGAAAACCGACTGGATGAGGAAGATAGGGCCTGATATTCATTTTCCTAAACAAATCAAAAATTTGCGTAGTGACAAAATTGGTGACATGGCAGCCTAGTCAACAAAAGGATATCCGGGAATATTTCCATTTTGGCCCAATGCCACTGGTGCTCAGTGTCAACCTATGGATGGTCATAAGTGAGTGACTTGTTTCAATTTTTGGATTTTTCAGGAACCAATGGCATGAGGACATGTGGTTAGTTCAGTGGCCACCACACTCTTACAAGGTCCAAATTTTAACTATGGTCGAATTTCCAAATTTTAAATGTCATCAATGGTCAAATATCAAAGTCCGAATTTCAATATTATAAGGTCGATTTTAAATATTTTATGGAACAAATTAACAAAGTGGAGCAGGAGTCAGGCTTGACCCCCATGACCTCTTCCTAAGACCAACACAACAAAACACCAATAGGAAAAATATTAGTTCTTAACTCTATACACCATCGACATTTATTTATATTTATATAATTGTATCGAGGGGCCAGCCACTCACCGCAAGACCATATGGCATGAAAAAGGTGGAGCTCATTACCCGCGCCGGATTTAAGCCTTAAATATGTTTCTTTAACTAAGCAACCATATTTAAATGCGCTGCATCCATATTAATTAAAATGTGCATTTAGCACTAAAATGATAGTTAATCACCACTTAACTTAATAAAACCCGAGCTTAATTAGGAGGAGAGTTTCAAGTGAGTCCAACTAATTTTGGAAGATCTCCATAATTAGAGGCCCTAACTAGAATTTCTCCAAATTTGGTGGGGTTTCCTAGGCTAGAATTGGGGAGGCCATAACCTTTGAAAAAATCAACCAAATTAGGCTCGAGAAGAGTCTATTTTGGATTATTCAGACTTTCAACACATTGGAAGGTGTTTCAGAGAAGTAAATTATTGTAAACAACACTTTTTTCCCAATTTGAGCTAATACCTGAGGCCTAAGCCATGGAATTTTGGACCAAGGAGATGTATACCAGGAGGGGGTGAGCTCCTCTTTCCATCAAAATACTATGTTAATGGATCATTTTTATGGTTTTTTGTACATTTTATTGTTGTTGTTCAACATTATGTTTGTCACTTTTATGTCCTTAAATTTAACATAAAGCTTGGATATATATTTACCCGTTTAATACCCAAAACACATTAAGAAACCTATGCACATGAAGCAAAAGATCATCAAATTGTTTATAATTATAAAGATGAAATTAGCATATCAAAACTAACATTCAGATTCAGATAAAAAAGAGCCCAAAATACACAAAGATCAAGCAAATCTATTATAAAAAGAGAAAGGGATTGTTGATTGTCTCAAATAAAGATTTTAAATATAGTCGCCACCAAATAAGAGGAATATGTCGTAGGACAATGGAAAATAAAAAATGGTTAAAATGTACACAAGGTTGACACCCACTACAAATTCAAATTTATTGTTATGCTATCCTCCATAAGAAAAAGAATTTGAAGGTTAAAGCAAACTATCATAGAGTAGGAGAAAATTCTAAGATTTATTTGAGACCTCAAGTAAGAAAATTATGCTTCATTTGAGAAAGAAGTGATACATTTTGGTATAAGATAATCAAGCAATAGATAAATCCTTGGTCAATATCAAAGATACTACTTTAAAAGGTAGTTAAAAATGGTATTATTTTCATATATATGATGTAGAGAAGTCTATGGAAGGTCAAGTGACAATGAAGAAATAGTATGAGGCCTCAAATGAGATACACACATTCCATCTATGAGGAACCGATCATAGTGTGAAGATGGTAGAAAGTGATCCAAGTGATAGATCATCTAGGATTACCAAGATTATTATAGTCAGAGAACAACCAAATGTTATTGGTGATGAGTTAATAATGTGACCCTATATTTATTGCTCAAAACTCTACTTCATTCATTTAGGGTCCTTTGCATAAGCCTTAATGAACATTAGGACCACCAAGTGAGTTTTAATGATTCAGAGAGCCATTGAGAGAGAGTGACAAATTAAGAAAAAATCTTAATAAAATAAGTAACCAAAGAAAGGAAACACCAAGCAAGGTGAATCCCAATAGTGTGAATCCAAGAAGCATTAGACGCAAGTGTTAATACCACAATAAGCCTTGTCAATTTAAAATGATTTCAAAGTTGTGAAAAAAGGATTCCAAGAATGCTGTACAAATAATGTTTAATTGATGCAACAACATAAATTTATGATGATAATATGGATCTTCACCCTATTAACCTCTACTAGAAAATAATTACACTATGGAATGTATATCTTGAATGCCGCACAAAAACAAAATTGACTGTTCATGAAATTCATTGAAATACTTAACACCGAATGTCGCAGAAATTAGTAACATATTCAAAAGACGCTAATGAAACGTTCTTTGAAATATCATGTCAAATTAGACTTGACGAGAGTTTCAAATCATGTCACAGAGACAAAAGGCTTGACTCATAATCAAATTTAAAAATAACATACATCATCCAGGGAAACAGAATGAGATGAGGAATAAAAAAAATGACGATGAATATCTAAGTCACATTAACTATCAAAAGGGGATAGATTCAACAACCATATTCAAAGCACTAATGGTTCCAAACTCAAACTTGGGATATCTGCAATATCAAGTAGGTTCACCATATAACTTCCAAAATACCATGAATGATGAACCCAATGCAAGTGGAGCATCCATCAAGTAAATGGTAACCCCTCTTAACATAATGGTTCAAGGTTGTGATCCAAATCTAAATTAATATGTGAGTTTGATTTCCCCTCCCCCTCCCTCCTATGTGGATATGGATGTGGGTGTAGGTGTCATTAAATGTATCTTATAATAATAGTTTCCTTATAGAGACTCCGTAGTCTTCCTACTAACATAATGGTTGATCGTTGCAAACTGTATGATGACTATACATAGCTTTATCACCACCCTACCTGTGAGGTGCCTTATGTGGGTTTTCATCTCGATAATAAAATGGGAAATAGTAAACAGATAATCAGTGGTCATATATCTCATTGTTTGAAATTTAAGTAGACAAGACCAATAAAACATATATATCTTCATATATTATTGGGATGGATTCCCTTGTACAGCCTTAAGTCTCTAGGTCTGGTCTTAGTAATCATGATAGATTACTATGAACCTTGAGACAGAGGAAAATAGGTTATGAGGTAGAACCAAAAATAACAAAAGTGGCCTCTTAGCGCTCCTCCCAATTCAAAAAAATTATAAATTTCATGTGATGGCATTATAAAATTGTGGATGTAGACAAGTGGCTAAAATAGGATAATACGTAACTGAACGAAGTACATAGAAATCATGTTTGAAAATCAACATCAAACTTTCAATGTCCCAAGTACTTGCCTTTTGACATGAAAAAATACCATCTTCCTCTTTTGCCAAAATTCACACCAAAAAATAATGTAACCCATCAGATCCGTCATCTCAAAACAACAATCATGTGTACTTTAAAACCTTTGCAATGTTTCTTGTCACCTTTGTGATCTGGGCCGGGTTATGTGTGTTGTTCCATCATTTTCCTATACCTGATCAGTTGATATAGAGATGGGCTTTTAGATAAAATTTTAACTAAGTCATGATCCTGAAAATACTTATCAAATTTTTGAATTAAAGCCCTGCGCACTTTCTTTAGACCATACAAGGCCTTATTCAACTTATAAACATAATATCTTTTCCAATGTTCTTGAAAAACTCTTTGAGAGGGATCTATATAAATTTATTCACTTTCACATAAATTATTTAGAAATCTGATGAACATCCATTTTAAAATTGGCCACTTGTACAGGGAAGTTAATGTAAAGAACCCATCCTAATTGTGGTTCTAACTTTTTGAACAAAAGAAAATGTCTTAGTGTAATCAATTTCTCCTTTTTGTGCATATCTCAAGTTGCAACTAAAAGTTTATATTTTGTCTAATTGTTATCTAATTTATAGCTTGGTTTTATAAAACACTTAGTCTCAATTGTTGTACATTTTCCCCCTTTGGTAATTTAACAAGTCCATGTATCATTTTTCACCAAGGCATTCAATTATGCTTCTATAGATTCATTCCATTCTTTATTTCTCTGCTTCGCAGATAATCATGCCGTCTCATCCATTTTCATTAATTGTCCCATAATTCCATAATTCACTAGAGAACTTTGAGATCTATAACCCCTTTCTCAAAATTTATATCCAACATAATGCTTTCTCAGACCCCTTTTGACAATTTAGTTTTTCCAACTTCATTCATATTTAGTAGACTTGGAATTTGATTCATCACCAATATTCACAACATAGTTTCATCACTTAATTGTAAATCGATTTGGTTAATAAATTCCCTAGTCATCAAACACAAAATCTCTTCTTATTATCACCTTCATTGCTTCAATATCAAAACAACCTCGTAACTTCTTTTTTTTGGTATTGTATACAATAAAGATACACCTCACACTCTTATCATCCAATTTCTTCCTCTTTCCAGCAGGTACAAGGTAGTACAACCAAAAACGTGCCATATGTGCAACACTTGATTTGTATCCAACTATGCTTCTCCTGAGTCAAATTCAAAATTTCCCTTTAGAAGATTTGTTGGAAGAGTGCATATTTATTCGTGCACCAAATTAAACCTGCTTCCAAGTGAAACTGGGTTTATAACATGCTCTGCCATTTCAACTATGCTCTTGTTTTCCCTCTTCTTAAACATCTATTTTTTTAGAGAGTATACCTAGTAGCCCTCACTTTATTCCATTCTTTTTACAAGACCCAAAACTCCATTTGACTAGATTTTCCACAGATAATATTATATATAATTTATACCAGCTTATTTTAGGATAAAGCCTAAACTCAAGAAAGCAGAAAAACTCAATTCTCCTACGTGAAGCATATCCAAGGCCTCAGAATGATCAATGAAAGCCATAGTACAGGCTCCTTAAATATAATGGCCTCATTAATCAAGCAAAATATAATGCCCCAACGCTAGATGTTCTTAGCCTTCCATGTCTCTATCCGAGAAATTTTTCCTATAAGTTGTTTCCCAAAAATAGACCTCTGTCTAATTTTATCATCCAACTTGATATAATTAAGACCATTCAACATGTCTTTCTCTATTAGCACCAAACTCTTAAAATTTATCCTGATCCTAATGCACAGCACTGTTTTCTTTGTTGTTTCCAAACTTCACAGGGAGCTTGAGTCAAAAGATAGTTTGAAAATCCTATCTTCAAATATTTTACTCTTTCAGGAATACATTTGGCCCAACTAATCTAATTAATAAACACTCTTATTATCAAACGCTAACTTGTAGTTTTGACTATAATTTGTCCTACATAAAGTAGGTTCTTCTTCAATGTTGGTGTCAATAAAGGTCCAAATTAACTTATTATCATGTAATGTTGGTATTTGCAACCGTGTCTTTCCCTATCACCTCGTAAAAGACGTCATCAAATTACTATGTTGAATTTAATAGAATAATTGTTAGTTTAATTTTAAGTAAACAACTCCTAAGATGTGTCATATCATTTTGAATATCTGAATAAATATAATATGCTTCACTTTCTTCAATAAAATACAAAATGAGATGAATAACTTCTCATTCTTAGTTTTTTCAACAATCAGATAGCTACCCCTAATACATTATGGTCCTCCACCCTTCCTCCATTTTTGCCTCCATATCTTCCTTCTTCTGCAGATCCATCACGTATTCTTCCAATGAAATGGGATTCCTCTCACTCCTCGAAGGTGATGATTCATTCCCTTATGAACTTTATTGATTTCTTTCTTGACTCTCGACAGTTATTACCCCTACTCCTTCATCTTCCTCTATAATTTGCAAAAAAGGAAGTTCCACTCTGTTCTGATGGTTGATCTCTATTCAATAGTTAACAAGAATCCACTGTTCATCAATTTTCATGGTATTTTGAATATTTGTAATCATAATATCGGGTAGTGACCCATTCAAATTTGGGGAAGAAAACTTCTAAAATATTCATTTACTGCTTTAAACATATTCACCTAATTAATTCCCATATTATTAACAATAATTTTGAAATCTTGATATGAATGGGATTCATTTCATTTTGCATATGAGCATTTTAAAATCCCCCTAATAATTTTAAAATTAGCTATAGCAACACCTTCATATGTGCCTTTTAAAATATCCATGCTTCTCTTAAGATATTTGATCTGTTATAGATTCTTCAGAGGGTTTTCCATAAGTAAAGTGTTTCATTATATTTCTAGTTTGTCTCTTAATAGATTTATTTTCATCATCACTTAATGCTTTGAACTGTAGGTGCATAACAGATTCATTAGTTATAGGTTCCCATAAATCTTTAGTGATGAATATAGTTTGCATGTGTTTTCTCCAATAAGAATAGCAATAAGTTTACAAAATAAAAATATTACTTTTCTCTATGAGGAGAGTAAAGAGAATTAAATAAAAATAGAAATTTAACAATAGTCAATGTGCCTCACTTTTAATCGAGAACAAAACCAATATCCAACAAACTCAACTAACACCCTAAAATACTTTTTTTCAAATAAAAACTACAATACAACCCAAAAAAGAAAAGAGCAAAATAAAATCATCTTTTCTATCCATAAAAATGATATATCACCTTCCATTTTCAACTTTGCTGCCATAAATCCCTCTTTTCTTAAAATATACAAAGATAACTTTAAAAGAATTAAAAAAAAAATCCCAAATACAAGTCATTACTTTTTCCTCATGTTGCACCTTATGCGCCCCACTAATTCTCTTCATTAAATAACTATAATGGATGGCGTTGTAAACATGGCTTTAAGTCTATGTGAAGCTTTACTCCTTTTATCCTCTTCATATGTTCTTAATGTATGTGCTCTGTTTTAGAACTAAATCTCCTGACACAATATCAAATTTAAAAAAAAACATTTATCATTTTCTGCTTGTTTTCGTGCCCTAAACTTTAAAAGAACACTCGGTTGATGTCAAAAATAGGGTTACAAGAACATGTTTATTCATCTTTGCCAGCCAACAAAAAGAAAACAACTATTTAAAAAAAATAAAAGAAACTATCAAAATTGAAACCGACTTAAATCGTTATCATGCTTTAAAATTAAGTAACACTGGACATCAGTTAATTAAGCCATATTTTTAACTAATATATAATTTTATTATAATAAATTTAAAATTAATCTTAATAATTAATAATTTAATTAAATAAATATAATTCAATTAAATTATTAATAATTTATCAAAAATTAAAAATTAAAATAATATATATATATATATATATATATATATATATATATATATATATATATATATATAAACTTATTTTTTAAAATATAATAATACTTATTATAATTTTTTTATTAATAAAACAAATAATAATATAATAAAACATATAAATTTTAATTTTAATACACGTACAATATAATTAAAACATATCATTAACAAATTGTATTTTATTAAATAACGTAAATAATTTGTTATCATTTAATAATTATATTAAATTAAGTTAAATTAATTTAAAGAGAAAAAACTCTCACATATTATAATTAAATTATTTAAATAATGTAATAATAATAATAATATATATATATATATATATATATATATTAAAAATAATCTTAATAATTTAGTAAATAATTTAATAAAATAAATTTAAATTTAATAAGCAATAAAATCATATATTCAAACATATCATTAACAAATTACATATTTTATTAAATAAAATTAAATAATTATTAATTAATTCAAGAAATTTATTAAAATACTTAAACTAATTTTGGCTACATGACAATCAAAATATATTTCATAATGTTTGGCTATCGTATCCACATATGTCACGACTTCCATCGGCCTGAGGACCACCAGCCACCTGTTCCGCCACACTGATTCCTAAGTCGAGCACTGCAGCACCCATGGGAATACTTCGATGGTTCAACCATGACCATCGTTAAAGGTGCGGTGTTGTTTTATACTTTAACAACCACACACTTCAGGTTAGAGGCCTCAATTATAAAAATAAAATGACGTGTTGAGCTCATCACCTTAGGCATCTAATACAGTTCATCTTGGGAACACCATATATCACCTAGAGATATTGGGACTATGCGCCATATACATAATGTATCATGTTAGATTTTAAGAGGATCATGGTAATCTAAAAGCACAATTTGACTCTATTATTGTCACATTTTTACAAGGAACACAAACTCAACTTTCAATTAATATCCAAGAGGTCCCGGCTTCCGTGTCTTTGGGTATGGATGATTGAAGAATACAATGGGACTACAATAGATTCTACCATCTGCTCATTATATTTTACATCCAAGAGGTCGTACAACAGATATAATTTTGATTTGAGTCAATGTCTTTAGTATGAATTTGAAGGCTTCTTCCTGAAATTTTCATTTAATTGTTAAACCAAATAAATTAGTCATGTTAAGTTGATAGGCAATCCCTGCACAATCAAATTTAGCGGAGGTGTTTAATCCATGAATATTCAAAAAATCAAGCGAACAACATAAATCAGTTTCACCTCAAATTGTTTCACCATATTCTCGACCGAAACTCAAAGTCTACCAAAGAGCAACTCATATTTTGATTAATACAAAACATATATTCTCCAACATGTATTTACTTTTTGCAAGACGCTAATTTTAGATCACCTGACATTGCAACACCCCACCAGGGAACTAATAGGATATCTTGGGATAATGACCAATAAATACAAAACTTGAATATGCCATGGAATTTATATGTATTTTCAAATAATAATTTAAAAATTACATTTTCCCTTTAGAAAAAAAAATTAAATTAACTAAATATAAAAAATTCATTAAATTTTGACATATCTTCATATAAATTTATAATTATTTTAACCCATAATAAATAATTTATAAAATTAAAATATTTAGAATTTATTAAAATAATTCATTAAAATAATTTGAGGATTAATTTGACAATTTTAATTACTAAATAAATTTTAAAAAAAGTAATTTAAGATGAAAAAAATTAACTATCGTCTATTTTCTTCACTCACTATATTTGAGCATATACTATGATCTTAGTTTTGAAATCACATCAATCTTCAAAGAAGATGAAATTTAAAAACTTCAGTTATAAAAACTCAAAAGGTTATTCAATACAATACAAAATAGCTGAAATAGCATTCCAAAAGATTACTTGAATTTTCACCACCATGAATGAAATAGGTCTCCAGAATATGTATCCACAAAATCTTGAGCACACTCAAAGATTCAAGCCTCATATAAGCACACACATAGCTCCTAAGGCAAGCCATCCACACAGCTCCAACAAATGCAAGTCTTCAATCCACATGCATGCGTGTGAAATATTAACTATGCAACAAGGTTGGGGCCCATGTGCTCCAACATTTCTCTGTGAAAATAAATAATTATGAGCTACACAAGTTCTTCACACATGCATTGCATTACACACTACTCTATTCTTCATGTGTAGCTTTTGTTAAGGAAATTTACCACCAGATTTACCAAGTAGGAATAACAACCAGCAATAAACACATAAAACTTGGTCACACATACATTTAACCCAGAAAAGCCCACCAAGAAAACCCAAACCCTAATGAAATTTCATTAGCCTTGGCCAAAACCTGGCCAACTCATCCATGTGAGCCTTCTTCACCACCACTGCCTAAATTAGAATGGTCTTCCTGCCTTTAGCTTCATTACATAATAACATGGGTGGATACTATAAGGAATAATGATACCATAAACAAAACCACACATTAACCTCAATAATTAACTCTTTCTGAAGAGCTTGAAACACTTAATATCCCCCCTAACTTTTGACGGCTTCCTTGCCAACTATTAATTGCAAAGAGTCACCTCAACTCACTTTCATCCTTAAACCTCTGGGCCTTTATACCTAAGTATTTTTAACCCAGATGCCCTATCATTTAAGTCTAACCCATACTTTACTGATTACCCAAGAGTACGTATGCCTTACCAGTCTTACACATACCCATTTACATGCAATAAAATTTGACTCTGTCATAATAATTTTTTGTTTGTTATTTATTATTATTTAGATCCACTCAATGTTCTATCCCTTTCTCACCTATGTGCTCCGAGCATATGAGTGCCACAATGCCATCTCTGATGAAGCATTATACAATTAGAAAGATCATTTACAATATCATCAACCTTTTGTCCTCTTTATTAATGAGGCCTCCTTAAAGTGACCTTCCACTTTACTCCATAAATTTAGCCTTCACCTCCAACGTCCCATGAATTTTTTCCTTCAGATCTGTACTGTATTCCCTAATAGCTAATGGTTTCCATTGCTCTGGCTACACTTATTGATTCTTTGTTTTTCCACCAATATATAGATCTTTTCAATAAAACAATCTCATTTAATCTTCCTAGCTGTATTTTTTGTCATAATTCTCTGACACATCTGAACTGTACTAAATTGATATCATTATTAATTTCAAAAGTGTTTGCATGTAATTAATATCACCACTACATCTCAATCAAAAGACATAGAAACTTGAAAGGAAATTTTAGAAAATAAAAAACCATAGAAGAGATGAATAACATCAAATGCATTATACATAATCACATTTTCAAACCTATGTCTTTAGTCTACTTTTATGGAGGTATTTTTATTATAATTATCAAAAATGATTTTACACTCAAAATTCAAGCTCTTGAACATAAAAATAATCACCAGTAGTTTAAAAAGTATTCAAAACCTACTAACTCTTTGCTCTCTCAAACTAAACAAAATGGCAAACATTCAAAAACACTATCTATTGCAAGTTAAAAGGAATTGACACCGATAAATATTCAACAAATGAACCTTGTGGCTCAATGGTTGAGCCCTAGGTTATAATGGTAGAGTATATATCATCCTGTTGATCACATTATGTAGATATCTAGTGGTTTGGTTTCATCCCATTGACACAACAAATACAATTTTCTGAGAGCCAGGCAACAGGAATCCACAATCCCACCTACCATATGGCTCATAGCCCTCTATCTTTGCATTGGTTACAATGGATAGTTGTACGTTGGAAATATTTGTTGATGCTGGATGTGGTAGAGGCAAGATAACTGACAACTCTAGTGATAACCCATATGTAGGAGGACCACCAAACCACAGTTCCATCGCCTTCCAGATTATAGAGCACTACTCATATTTTAAATAGCCAAGATCGCCTCCACATAACAAGTAGTCCTAATGGTGTAGTGTTAAGGTGTGATATAGAGTAAAGACAGTGGCTGTTGTTCAAATCTTCACAAATTTTTTCATGATCCATGAATGCTCACCATTCTGCCACCGAGGACTGTGGTCGCCCAGATTGGACCAAAATCAACTAAGTACACAATGAAAATTTTCAAGATGGTGAAGTTGCCATGTGTCACAGAACCTGAGCTTAAACCTTGATCAGGAACCATGAGATGATTGCTGAATTCTTCAACTCATATTTGACTTGACTCTTTGACCTTTGATCATGTCTGGTTTTATCCAACTCTGATCTCTCATAACTTCTTCATGTCAGACTTCTGCTCAGCAGTTGGATTTAGAAAGAAAGGCATAGTAATGTGAAGCCATTTCAAAGAATTTAATAATTTTATTTTCATTTTTCCAAAACTGAGCATCTTTTGATCCTCCATATCACTCCTTGATCATTTCGTGATCATTCCCGATAATTTCTCCTCATCTGTCCCTTTTGAACCACCAAAAAGCTACACTATTTGAAGGTGTCAATGTCTTCCACCTTCTTGTAATTCTTGCCCACCTGCTCTAATCTGTATATGTTACTCATCCACACAATCATCAATGCAACATAAAAATACAAACATATTTTTTCCATTATCCATCCATGCTCACATCCATAAGTTTATTTTTATATTTAATACAATGAAAATACAGATAAAGACACCACATTATTAAAATGAAGAAAATCTCTGCTAGCCCTTCATAACTCAAACATAAATCAACTTATCGCTTAAGAGTATTACTGCATTATTTATATCTTAAAAATTTCTTATTTGATTTAGGTGTTCGCGTTTAAAGCCATTCATGTTAAACATATTTTCTACTTTCCCACTTTAATTGTTCCATTGTTTGAAAATATTGTGTTGCCCTTATAGGATGAGAATGCACAATATTTCAATTCCCCTTTAACATGTGATATTGATTTTGTTCCTTCAGAGGAATATTGATTTTCAATCATACAAATATGGACTACCTAAGCACCATTCTACGTGGTCTGGTGGTATCACACGCGCTGTTAATTCATCCAAAAATTAGAGATGTTTTTGAAAATTGTAACTACACACCAGTTAAAGCACCTACAACTATTACTTTAACTCATCCAATCACCGTATACGATACATATTAGTTTTAACTCACTCATTTAACCACTTCAAACAAGTTAATTGAGATCCACTATCAATCAAAATAAGTTGATCCTAGTATAATGGAGTAATAACCCTATGTGAAATAATCAGATCTTCTCCTATCACAAGAATTATCAAAACCAATACCATCATCAGATTTACCAACCAAACCTATTGCAATTTGAGCCTCATCGCCTGATTCAAAACCTAAATTTGTTGGCGATATTGTTGTTGCAACTTTTTTCTTACCCTTCTTTCCTTTAGACCACTTTGGTCGCTTGTCAGGGTGTAATTTCCAACAAGGTTCTTCATCATGCCCTTCCTTCTTGCAATTTTTATTGTTTGATTTTCCCTTGCCTTTGCCCTCTTTTCTGGAAATTGATTCCGATGATACACCAAATCTATATTTTCCTTCTTCAATGTAAGTTGCTTGAACATCCACTTCATCTAGGTTAGTAGCACTAAACATGAGTTAAGTATTACAAATATATTTTGGGTAATCCTCCTATATATTTGATTATAGTTTCTTGTGTATGTAAGGGAATATCAAGCATTAATTCCTTTTTGTGAAATTCATTTATGTATTCCTGCATTGATTGTCCTTTTTTAACTTTAATGCTTTTCCATTCTATTAAGGCTTTCTCCTTATATCCCAATGGGTAGAACTTCTTTGTAAGTGCAGAAAAAAATCACTCCATGATGGAAAATTCTTACCAATATGTTGAGTCCCATGTTGTAACTTACTCTACCACCAGATGAGTGTCATGCCCTCTAGACGAAGCAAAGTCAATCAAATATTCACCACATCATCATAATTTTGTTGCACACTACAATAGACCTCCATTTTTCTAATCCAGTTATCAAGTTTATAGCATTGATTTCACCATTGTACATGGGTAAGTCGAATTTTACATCCAATTTAAGCAAATATTTTGGAGAAGACGGCTCAAGTTGACCACCAAAAAGAGAAGACAAAGGATCTTTTTTATCATCATTAGTTTCTATCATTTTACTTGAATCAAATGGTCCTTCATCTTTAGGATTTTCTGAATGTAATGCCTCAACTTCCTCATATTTGAGTTTATCTTCCTCTTTTTCCTTTTTCAACTCATGGTACATCTCCTCAACCATGGCTCTCAAGGTCATGAAAGAATCTACAAATCCTGCGTCAAATCCAAAAGGATGATCACATCTTCCTTCTTTTGCCATCTCTTATCCTCAATTTTTCCTTCTTCTCGAGCCAACTTCCAGATCTCCTTCAACAATTTATCCTTCACCGCGTCTTTACTTGCTCCTCGTGATCATGCACACTTAAACCAAACTATCAATAACTTTCTCTGATACCAATTGATTTGAATCCCGATCAAAATTTATATTGGTTTATTAATTTCTTAAAAGTGTTTTCATGTAATTAAAATCACCATTAAAAATATCTCAATTGAAAAGATGTAGAAAACTTGAAAGGAATTTGCAGCAAAGAAACAAACCACACAAAAAATAGTAACACCAACACATTGATAACAGAGTTCGGTTATCTTCAAGCCTATGTCTTTAGGCTTCATATTTAGGGGAGGGGGGGGGCTCTTTATTAAAAATTCTCAAAATTCTTTTACCTCAAAATATAATTTCCATCTCATCAAAATAATTCCACCAACGGGTTCAAAAGGAATCAAAACCCCTATTTTGACTCTTTTTGTGCTCAAAACAGTCTCCAAATGGCTAAACTGATCCAAAAACACTATCTGTTAAAAGTTAAAAGGACTTGACACTCATAAATATTCAAAAAATGAACCTTGTGGCTCAATGGTTGAGAACCTAGAGGTTATAATGGTGGAGGTCTAGTGTTCGATCCTTATTGAGCGTGATTTTGTGTGATATGTCAGAGGTTGGTTTAATTCATTGATAATTATATGGAAAATGATTTATTTTTTAAGGTTTTGGTGGTGGGGTCAGGGCCATCCCACCTACCATCTATAACATATAACATTTTATGTTATGGCCCATAGGCCTTATCTCCTCACATTGGTTACAATGGATAGTTATACGTTGGAAGATATATCGATTGACAGACATGGCAGAGATAGATAACTGATAACTCTAGCAGATAACCCCTATGGTTGGCGGACCGCCAAAATCGGTGGGATCCGCCAACCTTCCCCCCATTATAGGGGACCACAATAGTTAAAATACAATATATTTGCTCCACATAATAAGTAATCCCGACGATGTAGTGGTAAGGTGCAATATTATATGTGGACAGGTTGTTGGTTCAAATCTTGTCATGTTTTCTTGTTGATCCATACAAATTTTTGACTAGTCTTACAAGGCCATGTGTCGCCCTTCGATAGGGATAGGTGTTGCTTTGGGATTAGCCCAAAAATAAACCAACCACACAATGACACTTGTCAATATCTCGAAGCGCCACATGTTAGTCAGAACCGTGAGCTTGGAACCTTCATTGCCAGAACCATGAGTTGATTGTTGACTGTAGGAACCCTGAGCATTGACTTTGACTTTTACCTTTGAATTTTTTCCTTGTTTTGACCTAAATTTTGACTTTACATAACTTCTTCATACAAACTCTTATTTTTCTTGTTCAATTTGCGTTGGATTCAAAAGGATGAAATATATGCAATGGAGATGGTTTCAAAAGAATTTAAAAAAAATTATTTTCGAGCATTTTCCAAAACTTGAGAATCTTTTGGATCCTCCAAATCACTCCTTGATCATTTCATATCATTCCTGATCATGACCCTAAACCTAACATCTTCCACCATTACTCCCACTCGAACCAGTAACCCTTCTTTCCTATGAGTTTCTCAGCCAAATAGACATTCACCTCTGATACCAGTTGTTAAGAATTTACTGTAGAGAGATAAATTATTTCCAAGATTTATCGAGAGGAACAATAACAAAAAAAACACATAAAAAATGCACATAATATTTAACCAGGAAAGAGCCCCAACTCCAGGGAAAATTCCACCCTAATGAAATTTCATTAGCCTTGTCCAAAACCCTGGCCAACCTGGCCATGTGATCCTTCACCACTTACCTCCCTGGCCTACATTACAATTAAGTCTTCCCAACCTTTTATAGGATCCATTACATGTAATACCATGGGAAGTAATACCATCGGTACACTATACCATGTGCCCAAAACCACTACTTTTTACCCTAGTCAATTTGACTCTTTTCTGTGAGTCAATTTTACATAACAACTTATTTACACACAACAATTCTCCAATGGAGTAGCATGCACCATGCAACAACGTCACGTTTCTCACATGTTTATCTGCATTCACATTGTCTACAATAATTCTCCATTGTTCACATTATCACAACATAATTCTTGATAAAATCAATACTAATGGAAAGAAATGACAGTAAAAAAAAAATTACAATATTCAAACCATTCACTACTATATTCCAAATTATTATTTTAGATAACACATCAATGCTCACAAATTCACAAAATATTTGATCCTTGATTCTGGGAAAGGGTTCTGATACCAAATGAAGAAAACACACCAACAGAAAATAAATGATAGAGGACAAATAATTTGACAATAATGCACTTAGATCTCACACACAAGCTCAATAAAATTTCATTAACACATGCATATATTTATACATGACGAGAGGTATCAAGATTTTTTCAAATCCACAATTTTTTCAATCAATCAGTCCACAACTATATCACACAAAATAAAAAATTTATAATAAGACTAACAATTAAACAATTGATCATCATTCCAATAGCTGTAAAAAATTTTTCAAAGAAACACTTTCTACGTCGATAGTAGGGGTGTTGGACCAATATAATGTTTCTATGTTTAATGCTCTAGGAAACCATAAGAATCCATGAATGTGATATGAACCTCTATGTTTCCACTCATACCTACAAAAATTTCAAACATGTAATTAACATATATTAACCAACGATAAGAACATATCTTTTGCATCAAATCTTTAAAAAATGACTCGAAATGGAATGCAAAATAACTATACCAAAAGTATTTAGTGCCAAGATATCCCTGAAATAATATCTCACAGAAGATATTGAATCTTTGGTGCATGTACATAGAAGCTAAATGCGGGTAGCGAAAAACATTTTCATTTTTTTTGCCATGCTTTCTTTATGGATGAGAATGTTTGTTTGAAGGTATTATAGCATGCAATTCAGGAAACTTCGTGTCATTTGCACACAACGTAAAAAAAAATTATGGAAACCCAACTGGGTGATCATATCTATGAGTTCATAAGGAAAATTTGTCTAATAATCCCTTGTACCCATGAGATAATATCCCAAATGCATTAATTTATTGGCCAATTTATTGTTTGGCAGATTGCAAAGTTGCTGACACAACTCATCAACAGTTGCAGGTGCATTTTCATGGATATTATTCTTCAAAAATAAAGAATTGTGCCCTTACTACGATGGTCCATAATCATATTCAACAAGAAATATCAAAATCGAGGATGGGTTCCAAATATTTGATCATAATATCTCAATAGATGCAATCCATATTCATGCATCTCAACATTGAAAATATGTGGATGCAACCAATAATCATCACCTATAGGGAATCAAGTGCGGAATTCCATTTCTAGAAATCCTTTAGTGTTATATTCATTTATGGGAGATTAATATCTGGTCAATCCATTTCTCTCACACACAAACTCAATCAAATTCATTAACATAGAAATATATTTACACATGAGGAGAGGTATCAATATTTTGTCAACTCCACAAATTTCTCAATCAATCAATCCACAAATAACTCCACAATTCTCTCAATCAATCATTCCACAAATATCTCACACAAAATAACAAATTTACAATGACACTAACAATTAACAAATGGATAATTATTCCAACAGATGTAACATATTTGTCGAAGAATCACTTTGTTGCGTCAACAAGAGGTGTGTTGGACCATTCCAATGTTTCCATATCCAGTGCTCCAGGCAACCATAAGAATCCATGGGCGTGATTTGAACCTCTATGTTTCCACTTTTACCTGCAAAAATTTCAAACATGCAGTTAACATATATTAACCAACGATAAGAACATACCTTTTGCTTCAAATATTTAAAAAATGACTCGAAAAGGAATGACAAAAAACCTATACCAAAAGTCTTTAGAACCAAGATATCCCTGCAATATTATCTCATGGAAGATATTGAATCTTTGGTGCATGTACATACCGACTAAATGTGGGTACCGAATAACATGCATGCTTACTTTGCCGGTGAGAATGTTTGTTTTAAGGCATTATAGCATGCAAGTCGGTCCATTTCATGTTAGCTTCACTCAAAGTAAGAAAAAAAGTAGGGCAACCGAACTGGGTGATCATGTTTGTGAGTTCATAGTGACACTATTTTCAATAAGCCCTTGTACACGTGAGACAATATCCAAAATGCATTAAATTATCAACCAATTTATTATCGGGAAGATCACAAAGCTACAGACGCAACTCCTCAATAGTTGCAGGTGCATTTTCATGGATATTATTCTTCGAAAAGAAATAATTTTTTCCTTGACTACGATGGCGCATAATCATATTGAACAATAAATATAGAAACTGAGGATGTCTTCCAAAAATTTGATCATAATATCTCAATATATGTAAACCATATTCATGCATCTCAACATTGCAAATATGTGGATGCAACCAATTAGTATCACCTGTAGGGAATAAAGTGGGGAATGCCATGTCTATCAATCCTTCAATGTTATATTAATTTATAGGATATGTGCCAATATCTGGCCAATCCATTGCTTCACCATATGTGGTTTCTACATTCTCAATAAATCTTCTTATTTGATCAACTTCCCTAGATTCATTAGGCAAGTGAGAAAGAAAGGATGCCAGGTGACAATGCAAAGAATGAGCCCCCTTTGTTACAATATTTTTATCCTCCCTAGATATTTCATCAAGATCACTGTCAACATATTGTAACCTACTAGGCACATTAGTGGCTCTTTCTGGGAGAGAAGCAACTGAATCCATGTCAATTTCAACATCCTTGTAGTACTTATCCATCTAGATTTTGTAACGCAATGCAACCATCACATGCTTTCTCTTCACATAACATTCATAGTATCTAGATTGAACACCTTGTCTTCTAATAATAAAAAATAATATGTTCTCAACACATCATGGAAGCTTCTTTGCAATCGAAGATATATCCTATAGAAAACTTATTGTGTGCCCACTATATTTATATTGACCACCACGAGCATGTGACACTTGTGAAAATGGATTTACCCATGCTATTAGCATCTCCTCAACGTGTGTCAAAACTCTTAGAACCTCAGGTTACTCGCCTAGACCCATGTTGTTAAAGTAGGAAAATTGATGAGCACCTTTCTCACTCCTACATCTTTTACAAATCAGCCCTTCATGGCATCTCACAACTTGTATACCAATATAACATTCATTGCACACTTGGCACATATGCATAGCAAAAAAATTATCAATCCTAGACCAAAAATATTTATGCACCTCAACCATCTCTCTGTTAAAATGATAGGTAGTACTTTCATTTTCTCTACCACATACAAGTCTAGGTTGGTGACGGTGTGAAACAAATCGTCCAATTGAAGCATTGCTTGCATCATTTATTTCCATAAAAGAATGGGAATCCATTTTTCTACATTGGTTAGAGGTGAGAAGATTTTGCTTCAAACAAAAAAAATAACCTTTGTGAGAATGGAAAACATAGAATACAAATTCAATATTTTAATGAACTAACAAAATGAAAACAGAAAGTATGTACATTTTCTTGATTGTTGCATCGTCCATCTGCAACTTGAGGAACTATTAATGGTTTCGTTTTTTGCAAAAAAAATTCTTGAGCATTATTCACATGAACAGTTTTCTGAAAAAAAAAACATCAAATAGAATATGCATAAAATAATAGAAATGTAACATTCACAAGTGCAAAACATTTCAAGATAAATTTGCACTAACCACCTGTGTTGCATCAGGAGGAAGGTTTCCCTCACTTTCTTTGGAGAAAACAACATTATCTTGCTAACTACGTAGGGAAATGGTGGTGCCAACATTTTTAGCAGCCTTCGCTATATTTTCAACCATCCTAGCAAGGCTTTTACTATCATCAAAAAAATTATATTCATCAATTTTTTCAATCGAATCACATTTCCTATATTCCATGAAACCATCTCTTCCACCTTTTCCAACATTGATGCTTCACACTTCTATCAATCCACCCTATGTGAAAACAATGTTTGAAAACAAAAAAAATCTCATAAAATGTATGGAACAATAGTGTAATATGGAGACACCCTACAACAAATCAAACAAACAATCGAACAAAATGTTCTTCCCGCAAAACACAGAGGCATCCAAACTTGCGGTTATGAAGGGCATCAGTTTCTTCATTCTGCAAAGTTCGAAAATCTAGTGCTCACATCTGCCATTTAGGAATGAATAATAGTTGCATTGGTTTCAAATCTATTTTCTGGACAATAATCATTTCCACATTGTTCTCCCAAAAAATAGGGAAAAAAAATAGTCAAAATTTCACATGAACAAGGAAAAAAACAATGGAAAACAAAAAAACTTGAAGCGTCGCCGTTGTTGCAACAAGACATTACACACAAATTCTGGAGGGCTAGCTATATTCGCTATATAATTTCTATAAGGAAAGCCTCGACCGACCTCGACAACATAATCTGTTGAGATTCAACAAGATGATGAGCTTAGTGAAAAGAGTCGCCTTCACTAAGTGGGCCCGCAAGCTATTTTTGGCACAAGTCTATTTTTAGACATGTTGATCGAATTTTAGAAGTTGCGGGATGCTATTGGTGGATGGTTGATCAAGTTGGAAAAATAGATGAAATTGTATTTTTAGAATATTGGGCGAAGTCTATTTATAGATCGTCAATCTAAAAATAGATGCATGTCGATTATTATTAGCTCTTAATAATAATTAGACTCTAAACAGTAACTTATTCTCTTGGAGCACTTCAATTCAGTGCAAAGATGTGGCACAGCAGCTGACAGAAGGAATTACGTTATTCCTGAGGGTTTACCGGAGATATTGCATGGAGGACTTAGCTAGAACTCAAGTGGCAGAGTTATGACACAGTTGGAAGAAGTAGTTATGGAGTTGTATTCAGTTTAACTCAGTTAGACTCAGTTGAGCTAGTTGTATCTAGTCTAACTGATTGATACACTAGTGAGAGTGGAGTGAATTAATTTTAATTAATTCATAAATAATAATTCATTAATCAACTGAACAATACATCAGTTAACTATAGTGCATGGCAGTTTCAGTGGAGACCAGTGGAGAGATAGGTGAAAGGGCAAGATAGACTATCTGTTGTGACTATTAATGATGCATTAATTGCATAAAACACATAGTGGATATGCCAATGAGGATTGCAGAGTCAATCCAAGAGTAATTCGAATTCATTCAGATCTATTCTTCATCAGAGATTGCGTAGTGGAGGCAGGCTAGCAAGTGGCATAGATCGGTGCATGGATTTGCAAGATTGGTCCTGATTAGTGTATGACGATTGTATTATACTGAGAGCTTGTGATAAGCTTTGTATGTTTGTATGATATTGTCATATGATCTCCATGTTACATAATATATAGTTGGGGTTTTTAGCTTCAGGCTTTCCCAGTTAAAAACTATGTTATGTGCGATTGAATATTTTTGTTTATGCTTCACATGTGTGTGCAATTAATTCTTCCGCAAAAGATTAACAAGTGGAATAGATTCAATATCTTGCATAAAGTTAAATAGTGTGAGATCATGTGGATCTGGGACATATGCATGCTTAGTGCATATAATTTCTGCATGGTATCAAATCATTTTTGATTAAATATTTCAGTTGTGAAGTGATTTTGTGCTGGTGGACAATTCGAATTTGCTACAGAAGATTCTTGGTGCAGAAATCGTGTATACATTGAAATGTATTTCAACGGGTTGAGATTGGAGTATGCCCTTGATGGGAGCTCGAATCACATAGCCTGGAAGGATAGGATGGAGGTGGTGCTAGAGGATAATGGGCTGAAGGAGTTCATCGATAGCGATGTTCCTAAGATGGGATCTAGCGATGCTGCATTACTTGATGCATGGAAAAATAAGATTGCAAAGATGAGGAGGATTTTGTTGGAAGGTGTGAAGGACCACATTGTGTCCGGCCTTCATGGGAAAGCCACTCCAATCTTAATGTGGAAGGATTTGATAGATTTATTCCAAAGCATAAGTGACCAAAGGAAGTTGGCACTTAAAGACAAGCTCAGAAAAATAAAAATGGAGAAAGGCAACAGTATTCCAAAATACCTCACGAATTTTGTCCACTACAAGGATGAGCTGGGAAGTGTGGGGGTTCCTGTTGATGAAGAATACTTGGTGAGCTTGGCTCTCCTTGGGCTTCCGAAGAGTTGGCATAACTACGAAGACTCTGTCAATGGATGGGAGAAACTGCCAGGATGGGAGCGACTTTGGTCGGATCTTGTGTAGGAGGAGATAAGGCGAGGTACTAGGGATGGATCTTCATCGAAGAATGAAGATGAAGAGAATCACGCTTTGGTTGACAAATCAAGGAAAGGGAAGGGGAAGAAAAATCCTTCTAAATCCAGTGCGAAAGGCAAGAAGTGGGATTTGTCCAAAGTGAAGTGTTTTCACTGTCACGAGCATGGACATTTCTCCACTAACTGTCCACAGAAGAAGAAGAATAAGCAGGATACTAGATCTGCAGCTGGAGAGGCCTTAGCCTCGCAATTTGAGTTGGATTTTTCCTTGATCGCATGCTTGGTTTCAAGCTGCATGGGATCAGTGTGGTATCTTGACAGTGGTGCGTCTTTCCATATGACGGGAGACAAAGAGTTATTTAGTGACTTGGAGGAGAAGGACCTCCAGATGCACATAGAGATGGGCGATAATGGTCGGTATAGTGCGTCAGGCGTTGGGACCATTACCTTTGAGAGGGAGTCTGGTAATCCATTCTTGTTGAAGAATGTCATGAATGTTCCAGGTCTGAAGAATAACTTGGTCTTAGTCGCAATGCTGGAAGACAGGGGTTATGATGTTGTTTTTAGTGAGGGAAAAGCCTTCCTTCGACATAAAACAACAGGTCAAACCAAGAAGATAGGGGTTCGAATTAAGAATATCTACAAGCTAGAGGTAGATGGCTGTGCTGCAATGGTGGGCAAAGTAAAAGAAGTGGTGAGCTGGGATGAGGGTGAATTATGGCACAGGAGATTGGGCCATCTTCACCATGGCACTTTGAAAATTTTGCAACAAATTTCTACTGGACTTCCCAAGGGTACTCTTGCGCAGTCATATCAGTGCAAAGGATGTACAATGGGTAAGTTTGTGAAGACCACCTTTCATGAGAAGGAGAATCGTGCTTCGATGATCCTGGAGAGAATTCACACAGACGTGTGTGGAGCATTCTTGGTTGCTTCAACAACGAAACACAGGTATTATGTGATATTTGTTGATGACTTTTATCATATATGCTGGATCTTCTTCATGCAGAAGAAGAGTGAAATGTTCTAAAAGTTCTGTGAGTTCAAGGCATTGGTGGAGAAGGAGTAGGGGAAGCAGGTGAAATCTCTACAGAGCGATAATGGTGGTGAATACATCTCGGGTGAATTCAAAAAATTCTGTAGAAAAGAAAGAATTCGAAGAGAACTCATAGCGCTTCATAACCCACAACAGAATGGGGTCACGGAGAGAAAGAACAAAACGATTGTGGGTGTTGCACGAGCGATGCTGCATGACTAGGGCCTACCGATGCACTTGTGGGCGGAAGCATGCAACACTGCGGTTTATGTGCAAAACCATTGTCCTCATAGAGTACTTGGCATGAGTACACCCGAGGAAGCTTTTATTGGTAAGAAGCCTAATATTTCTCATTTGAAGATTTTTGGCTCACCTGTTTACATTCATGTGACAAAGGATGCCAAGAAGAAGCTGGAGCTCACTGCAGAAGTTGGGATATTTGTGGGGTACACAGAAACACCCCATAACTATCGTGTGTATTTTCCAAATAGTCGGATGATTTTTATGCAACGGGATATAAAATTCAATGAGGTGAAAGCCATGAAATTGTCGCTGGAGAGGGAGCTACACTTGCATGCGGAGGAGGAACTTCTTGTTCCCAAAGATGAGCCTCTGGATGTCGATCAGCCACAGGAGGAGATTCATGAAGTGGAGGAGTCCACTCATGCAGAACCAAACATCAGACAAGGTAGGAAGCATACCACAGAAGCTGAGAGACTGAAGGTGGATGCGGTACAGAATGTAGGAGTCCCTACATCATAACACAGACAGAGATAGTCACCAGACTGATATACTGGATACATGGCTCTTATGAGCAAGTGTAAATCCATCTTCTTTTGAATAAGCAGCGCAGGAGCCCACATGGGTAGATGCCATGGTGGAGGAGTATGACTCCATTGTGAGAAACAGTGCTTGGGAGATTGTTCCAAGGACGGTGGGGAAATCAGTTGTAGGATCAAGATGGATCTACAAGATAAAGCAAGCTGCTGATGAGAGCATCAAGAAGTATAAGGCAATATTTGTTGCCCGAGGCTTCTCACAAATTAAGAGGATTGACTATGAAGAAAATTTTGCACCCGTCGCACGGTATTCTTCCATACGAACCATCCTTGCTCTCTCAGCACAGATGGGTTGGCACATTCATTAGATGGATGCGAAGACTGCGTTCCTTAATGGGATAATTGAGGAAGAGGTGTACATTGAGCAGCTTGAAGGATTTGAGATCTTCAGCAGCGAGTCGCATGTGTGCAAATTCAAAAGGGTGTTGTATGGGCTGAAACAAGCACCCCATGCTTGGTACACTCGGATCGACAACTATTTCAATGGACCTGGCTTCACCAAGAGTGAGGCGGATGTAAACCTGTACCATATTGTGGTTGAGGGTAAGCTTTTGATCATTTTACTTTATGTTGATGATTTGATACTAACAGGTGATGAACATTTGATACACTCATGCAAGGCTGATCTTGAAAAGGAGTTTGAGATGAAGGATTTTGGCCTCCTTCATTATTTCCTTGGATTGGAAATATGGCAGCGGGAAGGTGAACTATTTTTGTCTCAAGGCAAGTATGCCCGGGAGATACTAGAGAAGTTTCGCATGCAAGTTTGGAAGCCTATCGACACTCCTCTTCCAGGAAATTGGAAGAAAGAGGATGTTACATTGGCAGAGGTAGTGGATGCCACTGTTTATCGACATTTGGTGGGTTCGCTCATGTATTTAGTCAATACAAGACCAGACATATGTTATGCAGTGAGCCAGCTTTCACAAGCGATGTTTAAGCCTACCAAGCTCTTTTGGAAGGCATGAAAGCATGTCCTGAGATATATCAGGAGCACATCTGAGTATGGTTTATGGTATAGACAGACAGATGAGATGAAGTTGCATGGCTTCACGGATGCAGATTGGGCAGGAAGCCCAATAGAGAGAAAGAGCACATATGGAGGAATTTTTAGTATCGGATCTACGACGGTTTCTTGGTACAGCAGGAAACAAAGATTTGTGGCACTGAGTTTAGCAGAAGCAGAATACATGGTAGCAAGTTTAGCTGCATGTGAGGCTATCTGGATGAGGAAGATTCTGGTTGGTTTGTTTGGTTCACATTTAGATCCCAAGGTGATTAATTGTGATAATCAGAGTTGCATAAACTCTTGGTTAATCCTATGTTTCATGATAGATCTAAACATATTGATATCCGGTATCATCATATCAGAGATTGTGTGCAGCAGAAGATCATGTTGCTTCAGTACATTCTTACAGACGATCAGGATGTAGATATTCTGACAAAGGTGCTCACTAAGAGAAAATTCAAATACCATAGAGACAGGATCGGGGTGAAGGATAATCCCTATCTTGTTGAGAGGGAGTGTTGAGATTCAACAAGATGATGAGCTTAGTGAAAAGAGTCGCCTTCACTAAGTGGGCCCGCAGGCTATTTTTGGCACAAGTCTATTTTTAGATATGTCGATCATATTTCAGAAGTTGTAGGATGATATTTGTGGATGGTTGATCATGTTGGAAAAATAGATGAAATTCTATTTTTAGAATATTGGGTGAAGTCTATTTATAGATCGTCAATCTAAAAATAGATGCATGTCGATTATTAATAGCTTAATAATAATTAGACTCTAAACAATAGCTTATTCTGTTGGAGCACTTCAGTTCAGTGCACAGATGTGGCACAACAGCTGACAGAAGGAATTACGCTATTCCTGAGGGTTTACTAGAGCTATTGCATGGAGGACTTTGTTAGAACTCAAATGGTAGAGTTATGACATAGTTGGAAGAAGTATTTATGGAGTTGTATTTAGTTTAACTCAATTATTCTAATTAATTCATAAATAATAACTCATTAATCAACTGAACAATACATCAGTTAACTATAGTGCATGGCAGTTTCAGTGGAGACTAGTGGAGAGATAGGTGAAAGGGCAAGATAGACTGTTGTGACTATTAGTGATGCATTGATTGCATCAAACACATAGTGGAGATGCCAATGAGGATTGAAAATTCAATCCAAGAGTAACTCGAATTCATTCAGAGCTATTCTTCATCAAAGATTGTGCAGTGGAGGCAGGCTAGCATGTGGCATAGATCGGTGCATGGATTTGCAAGATTGGTCCTGATTAGTGTATGACGATTGTACTTACTGAGAGCTTGTGATAAGATTTGTATTTTTTTATGAGATTGCCATATGATCTCCATGTTACATAATATATAGTTGGGGTTTTCAGCTTCAGGCTTTCCCGGTTAAAAACTGTGTTATGTGCGATTGAATATTTTTGTTTATGCTTCACATGTGTGTGCAACTAATTTTTCTAAAAAAGATTAACAAGTGGAATAGATTCAGTATCTTGCATAAAGTTAAATAGTGTGAGATTAGGTGGATCTTGGACATATGCATGCTTAGTGCATATAATTTCTACATAATCCCCCAAATTTTCACCCATCTTAGGAACCATGTCACTTTCAACAAACAAACCAAATGTTGCAAATTGTTCATTCCAATTGCTTTGACCATGTCTGAAGATAGCAGTTCCTTCATTGTTTTCAGACAAAATATGATCATCATGTATATGAACACTCTCTTTTGATACACGATGTTCCCAAAGAAGAGCAAAAATTAATAAATCTTGCAAGAAACATATATTCTTTCACATCGCAAACATGTAGGAAAATGATAATCCAAATGAATTCTTCCTCGCAATAAAGTAAAACCATTTTTAGACTTATGATTTACATCTCCTCCTTGTTCATTTTTCGAAGCGGTTTTTTTTGCTCTGGTACGCATTTCTTCTCTGCACTCTAATGACATACTTATTTCATTGATACCACTATCATTGGTATTCATTTGTTCACTGGTGTGTACCAAGAGACCGAGGTATTTTTGCACCATTAAAGTTTTTTTTTTTTTCGCTCAACATATCTACGATGAAGTTAAATTCAATTGAAAATTCGATTTCCAATTCACTATGAGGAAAACACCTACTCTTCCATCTTCACAAATCTTAAACCTCTAACCCTCCAAACTAAACTTCCACAATAAATACATGTAAATACTAACATAAATACCTTCTAATTGCAACAACAAACACATACAAGAGACATTTGAACATTCATGCTTCTAAAACAAACATGAAAAACATTATTTCATTCGCCATATAGTTGGATAATATAATCAGTCCATATCAATATTGAAAAAAAACTGACATGCTCAGCATTGTCAGCACAGACTTCAAATGCTTTGAACAATGAACACCTACATAAAAATAAATAAAACACAAAAAAATCATATATCAATATGTATAGAACCAAATACTTCCTTCTGAATAAGCAAGAAAACCTTTCCATTCCAACATATTCCGAAAGAGAAATAAATATGAGTTGCATTACAAATGATTTATAATATTAAAAAAAAAAACTAATTTGCAACAAACATATCCAAATTCACCATATCTTTTTCCTAAGCATAAATTTAAAATCCAGACTACAATGATTTGGATAAAATGTTTATATACATAAACAATATGGAGAAAACAAACATGTTCAACTCTCAAAAGACTAATTCAATATATCCACACACAGTGGAGGTATATCACCAATAGAATGTGCATTTTGAATAAGAAAAAAACATTTTGTTTTCAATCAGATCATTGAAATCTTCAACTGCTTGCAGATTGAACCTCGGGGCTTCGACCAAGGAAACTCCATCAACAATTGTTGTTTTCCAAAATCCAATCACCAAATCATATACATTTAACACCACTTTTGAGCAACCCAACAAAAGGACTTTTTCTTCAACCATGCGCAAAGGAAGGTAACCTGGACATTTACTATTTATATCTGTGGATATGGATTCGAGAAACAACCATATGTACCTTGAATCCTCTTCAAAGTATTCCAAACTTTTCTCTTTCAAAACATGACCAAATTCAAAGTTGTATATCTCTTCAAGGGACCAAATAGAGCTTGAACCATTATTTACAAGAAAAACAATTTGATTCCCATATAACCCTAATAACATACATCGTATGCCAATAATAGGAACAAATGAATACCCCCACTTTCTTCTTTTCAGATCCAACTAGTAAATAGTGTAACCATATGTAGGATAATCTTCATTATATTTGTCTAGATAAAGAAAAAAAAAACTATCCTTTGAATAATATAGCCTCCTTTGGTGGTGTAATACCACCAAATGGAAGCTCTGTCCTCTTCTAAACCATGCAAACACTGCTACAAATGAGAAAAATTGAATCCATGTTTTTAGAAACATGTTTCAATAAGACCCATTCATATTTTCATGGACTGCATGTTTCCAACAAAGAGAAGAACCCCCCTTTCCCGATACTAAGAACCCCAAGATTTCTAAACGTCTTTGTAAAAGGGTTGATAATGACATAAGTTTTTGAATGCAAAAAACCTCCAGGTGCACTGAAAAAATCATAGATCCCACGATACATTGAATTATGTATTGAAAATGAAGAAAAGGAAAAATCATGGCACACAAGAGACAATTGTCATTAAGGTAGGATGCGATGAAGCGGGCATGGGGAAAACAAATAGGCAAATAAACAAATATAAACTCTTTGTCACCGCATCAAGTACAATTGGCGAGGAAAACTGGGTTTTCCAAAAGAAGACACCATTTTCTACAAACCAACTTAAATTTCATCAAGACAGATAAAGGAAGCCAGTGAAATGCAATCTTGATAATCTCAAATGGGAGAAATTTCCAGATATTTGAATGCATACTAAAAGCAACAACTTTCCCTGGCAACAAAGGATAAGTTTCCTTCTCTACTACAAGGAAAAAAAAACATATGAATCATAAAGGCCACAATATTTTTGCATTACATCTATCAACAAAAAAAACCAAAAATACGTGTAACATTGCCTATAAAGGAACTTCACTTTTTCTTCTTGAATGAAAATATTGAGAAAAGAAAACATTGCGAACCAAACAAACATTTCCACAAGAAGAGAATGATTCTAATTGGATGAAATGAAAAGGTCCAACAATTCAATCAAGTAATCCCAACAAAACTAACATCATACTCTTAAAAATATTACAAAAGATAATTTCATCTGCGAAATATCGATGAAACAATAAATCAAGAACTTCCACAAAACATGAAGGTGAATGCATCTCTAACCACCCCAACAATATTCGCCTAGATATTAATTCATAACAAGGAGAAAAATAACATCTCTATATAAAATAAAAACATAATAAAAAGAAAACATATTTTTCTTGACATTTTTCAATACTCTCAAAAATTTGCATAAATTATTAAAAATTGTTTATTACTATTTACATATTCTATCACAATAAACCACTAAACCAATAATAAATTTATTAAATATTTTTTTTAATAAATTTTTTATTGTAATCAAATGTTATTGATTATATTTTAATTATAAACAATAAAATAAAATCAAAATTCAAAATCAAAAAAAAAATACGCTACACATCACATACAATTTCCTTTTTTTCAACTACAATATTTTCACATAACCAGGTGTTCACCAAATTCTTAAATTTTTTTAATATATTGTCAAATATATTGAAATAAATATTAGAGAAAATCTCAATTCCTAAAATAAAATATTTAATTAAATCTCAATCATTACAACTAAAAAAACAGATAATTTTCTTAAAAATGTATTATATCCAATCTGCTAAATATAAATTGACCATATTTTCAAAATAAAATACATTGTTTGCATATTTTCTTAAAGTTCTCCTATAAAGAACAAAACATAATATTAAACATTTTTTGTTTTATTTTTCAAAAATAACATTAACAAAGCTTATTTACATAAAAATATTAATAAAACACAAGTGTATATTTATAAAAAATTTATGATATTGAATTATATTTTAATTTATTTTTTTATTAAAAAATAAATAAAATAGGTAATATTATTAATTTGAATCAAATACTCTTTTGAAATATATATTATTATTTAATGTATATATATATATATATATATATATATATATATATATATATATATATATATATATATATATATATATATATATATATCTTTTACTTACTAATGATAATAATAATATGACAAATTGGTAATGATGATAACAACACTGATAAATTGTTTATGATGTTGCTAGGAACATTGAATTCAAACACACATATTTAAGTTGTCTTGTTGCACTATGTGTTATTTGGAAAGATTCTATTTTGGAGCATTCTCGTAGGTATTTGTCATCACCTTGATGTTTATTGGAAGTTGTAAATATTTATTTTGCATTTTTAAATAGTAAGAGATTTTCTTTGAGGAAATTGATAGTCTATTGTTAATAATAAATTTTATTTCTGAACAATATATGTATTAAAGTTAAGAATAACTACAAATATTTTAAAATTTACATTTTAATATCAATAGAAATTGGATAAGGTAAAGTGTTTTTCATTTTCAATTCTATTAGTGTCATACAAAAACAAAACAAACTCTTTCAACTCATGGATTTTTTGAAAACGATAATTTCATTATAAAACTCATCAAAATTTGTTTTTTTTTTTAGTATTTTTTTTATTTATTTATTTATTATTAGCTATTAAACACATAAAAATGCTTTTTTAGTTTTTTAGATTGTGTTGAAATACTTTATTGCTTACAGATTTGGTCATGAGATTATTAGTTTTTATATTTTCTATTTATTTATTAACCTTTCACATTTTTTCACAATTTTCTTAAATTTCAATGTTATAAATTTTATTTTATTTTTATAAATAATATTTCCCTTTATTTTTAATAATTTAACTATAATTAAACAACTTAATACATGATTAATATACTAGATCCACTTCAAATTTTCCTAATGTTATAAATTTTTCATTTTTTTTATAAATAATATGTCCCTTATTTTTAATAATTTAACTATAATTAAACAACTTAATACATATTTGATATACTAAATCCACTTCAAATTATCCTCAAACTTCTTATATTCCATTGCTTCTTCCAATTCT